>KE504147.1:102180-382712 GCA_000344655.2 Fomitopsis schrenkii
TAGCATAGATGCTCCTATTTTGCCACTCCTGACCGCGGCGGAGGTAATGTACCCCAGGATTTGGCTCCGCATATATTCAGACGTTGCGCGGGCTCATTGCATGTTCTCGAGCACGGAGCATCGCAGCCTCTCTGGGAGGTGATCGGTTCGCCGGCGCCGCCTGTAGGGTGGCCATGGTTGGCGTGCGAGACGAGGCAGTTGCGAAGCTGGGTGCACAAGTACTTGGTATGAAGAGAAACAATGAGGAAATCGAGAAGAAATTACAACGAGGTGAGGACGTAATAGGCCTCGATGAGGCATGGCACGGGCGCTTGTGCGATGTATACCGGCGCCTACACATCCCCGGTTACACACTCTCCAGCCCGATTTCGCATTTGACCTTGCCACGGCTACTACTGAGGCCTATAAGCTATAATTATTCCCCTCCCGCGACCAGCCCATTTCACCTTGCAAAATCCAATCAACGCTAGTATCCACATGCACATCCATATAGTACACGATCTTCCTTGTCCGAGAAGTTCAGGTTCAAAGGCCCCGCCGGCTCTCCCCCCACGATTGAGCTTCAAATTGAATAGTGAGCCTGAGAGCTGACCCCGGTGATGTGCAGGTTCGAAGTTCAAAGAACCTCGGTCAGAAGAAGAAGAGGGTGGAGCATAAGGCACAGGCGCAGAGATGGAGGCCCGGAGCATGCAACTAAAGGGACACGTATGATAGAGCTCTCCTATTCACGTGGCGTATACACATACACGCCGTGCACAGTACTTATGTGCACAGTGAAAGTGTACTAGAGAGACTACAGTGCCACAACGGGGTCACACGTAAAAACACCCAGCATCGAGATTTGATAGCAATGCAGGTAGGGCAAAGGATAGCAAGCAGCTCCTGAATACTGAGTACCGGGGGCGGCCACACGGAGTTGTGGACAGAGGTGGAAAAGTTGGAGGTTATGAACCGTGCTGAAAATAGGGCGAAGCTCAGAAGTGAAGTAGTAGCCGCGGAGGTGGAACCCAACACACAAGCTCGTGCTGTCGTATCACTTAAGTGTGTCCGTGGCATCGACAGAGAAGGATAAGTGTCCATAGGCGGTGAGCATGCTGCAAGGCGTAACACCAGTGCACTTGCACAAAGACCCGAGGCAGTGGCTGAAAGTGCCCGACCTGAATCACAAGTCGAGCTTTGGCCCCGATAGCAGGCCAGTGCATTACCTTGTAGTGGATCTGCCACTGACGATATAGGACTGTGGTGTATATACTATAAAGCAATTGCAGTATCGTGCCAGTGAGTGCTACTACCATAGATTGGTTGGAGGCCGTGGCAGTGGCCACAGTACGGTACTAGTGTTGTCAGTACTTCTTGTTGTCCGAGTCGTGTTCGCCCTCTCGTTCCATCATCTAGTAAGCTGAGGGCTGATCAGTCTTGTCGGGCTCTAGGGACTTGAGGGCATCTCGGCGGGGTTGCGAGACCGCGGCCGGGCAGACGTCGTAGTACTACTTCGACTCAGGGTACCCGTACGAGCCATGCCAAGTGATGAAGCGCCACTGCTCGAAAGCCCCGAGAGTGTCGTCACCGTGGTCGAGTTGCTGCTGTTCACAGATCTAGGCAATGTCGAGCTTCGCGAGAGCAATGGCATGGGTGCGCGAATCCGTTTGAAGATGGGGGATATGATCTGCACTACCACGCTGAGGTCAGACGTTGTCACTCATTCCCTGAGCGAGTCACTACCCAGTATCTTGATGATGTGTCATGCACCGTCAAGGTCGTCTAAGACTGCATTGACGGCCTAGCAGTGGTGATATCGATTGTCAGTTACAGCATACTTGATATCACGAAAACACTACATTGTACGAATTTGTATCCTCAGCGCTCAGTCTTCATGTACAGGGCGTAGAGTGCCTTGGGTTTGCTTCCGAGCCTGAGGGCTTTCTTGAGTGCCTCTGAGAGTACTATATCATTCCGCGCAGAGGGTCTTGATAGTTTGGCTATTCTCATGGCCCTGTTCAGCTCGGACTATCCAATCTCTTTATCTTTATGTACAAACCTCTGGAAACCCGACTACTAGTATGCCACACTACTAGTCGGAAGTCAGGAAGTTCAGTATCTGTCGCGTGGGGCAAAGGTGGGTCTGCAAGAGGAGGGTAGCATGCCGAGAGTGTAGCAGTGTACGCCAATGGGTGACTGTAAAGGTTGCGCAAAGCTGGGCTACGTATGCGCGCCGTAGAATAGCGCATTCACCGCGGTAAGCGCAGTGTTGGGGGTCCTTGTCTGTCTGTGTGGCGCGGCAGAGCGCTCCGTGTGGCGAAAGAGGTCGGAAGTCGAATTCACGTGAGCGCGACCGTCCCGGTTTCCATACAGCTAGGCCCATGGGTTGCAGAGGGAGTACAGGCAGGGGGAACATACCTCGCATTCGAACTCGCTGTTCGAGCCGGCTACGGTCCTATCGCCTTGGGCATGCTTTGCACTTCGCCGGCTTACTTCCATAGCCCACTTGCAGGGATAGTGCAACTAAGAGGGGCTGGCCATGGGTGAGAGATGGGGGTACACAATAGTAGATGACTGATTGTATGCGACTTTGGTACGCTCTCGGTCACCCGAGAGCGCCAACGTGATAGCACCCACCCGGGGTGCGTCGTTCATGACATGCATTGAGACGATATCTAAGCTGTAGCTTCTAAGACGATGCACTCAACGAAGAGTAGAGACGAGGGGACACTGACGAGTCGGAGTAGGACCTCATGATCAGTAATATATAGGTAGGTCAGTATCAATTTTGTCCGATCCCGTGTGACAGAGGTGGTCGTGACAGGCTGTGACAGGACACCGGGCGGGGAACACATCCGCGAGGACGCGTCAGTGGCTATTGCCGTCCGAGTCCCGACTGCCGCGGCTGCGTAAAACCACCACTCTGCAATGGCCGCTGCCCATTTATTCTCCCATACTATTCCCATCTCCTGCATAGACTGAGTATCAAAGTTATGTCGTCACAACCGGTCCATCTCCTCGTTCTCGTACATGGTATGTGGGGCAACCCCAGCCATCTCAACAGCCTACACAAAGCGATCAAGGACCACTACAGTGAACCCGATTGCGCAAAAGGCCCGAGCGGCGAGCAATTGGAAGTATTACTCGCTGAGACCAACCAGGAAGAGCACACCTATGATGGCATTGACTGGGGAGGAGAACGGGTCGCTGAGGAGGTATGTGGGTCCATGTGTACAGACGCGGGCACACGGCCGCATAGACTCTGTTGGACGCTTCCATCTCATTCCGCTTTATAGATCCTCGCCGCTGCCAAGCGGCTGGAGGATGACGAAAAGAAAGTGACACGCTTCTCCATCACCGGATACAGCCTTGGAGGCCTGGTCTCGCGCTACGCCGTCGGGTTCGTACTTCCTCCGACATGACAAGTTCTTGACATTCATATTAGACATAGCGTTCTCCATCAGCGAGGCTTCTTTGACAACGTTACTCTGGTGAACTTGAACACAATTGCGACACCCCACATAGGACTCCCAAGATATCCCAACTTCTTCTCTTCACTTAGTTCTTATCTCGGGCCAACGCTACTATCGCGCACTGGCGAGCAGTTATGGGCCGTAAGTCAAGAGCCGGGCTGTGTGCGTCTCAAGAGCTGACTAGCTAGCTAGGTTGATAAGTGGTCACCGCGCGGACGGCCCCTCTTGGAGGTCATGGCTGACCCAGAACGCATCTTTTACCAAGCACTATGCAGATTCGAACACTTGCGCATCTACGCCAACACTGCGAATGACCGCACTGTACCTTATCCGACTGCCGCCATAGAGGCCGACGACATATTCTACGAGCACCTCACTAACGGAATAGATATGTGAGGGACGCTACTCACCTCTCTGTATGATTTCCCTGACCCTGGACGCTACCCACAGAGAACTGGACGAACATTACGCTCCGATAATCAAGTCTTATCACCTCCCCGACACCCCACCGCCGGCACCGGTTAAGCCGAAGAAGTTATCGCCAGCATGGTTCAGCAACCTGCGATTTCCCTTGCCGCCTGCCTTGCAATTTAAGTTCCCATACAACATAGTGAGTCCACAACAGATTTCCGGCGAACGGTACATCTGACATTTGTTGTAGCTGATCTTCGTCAGCCTACCTATCATCATCCCAATCCTTCTCACCCTCGTCTTCACACGTCTCACGCTGTCCATGCGCGCATCTCGCAAGCGCCTCAGGCTCCTCGACAAGGAAGAGTCCTCTGTCGACCGCCTCATGCACGTCATCGCGCGGCTCGAGCGCGACATGGAAGAGTCCGTGGCGGAGATGCTTGACGGGCCCGGGCCCGGCGCCGCCCCAGCCACCCCACCCGAGGACGCCTCCTACCGCACCCTCGCCCCGCCCAAAGCCACGCTCCCCTCGCCAGAGGGGCCGAGCGCCGCGCTGGAGAATGGCGAGCGCCCTGCGGACTTGAAGGCGGAGCGCACCGACTCCGTAACGGCGACGCATCCGAGCGGGCGCCCCCCGACGGTGCTCCTGACGGACCTCCAGCTGCGGCTCATCCGCACTCTCAACACGCTGCCGCACCTCAAGAAAGAGCTCGTGTACATCAATCCCTGCCCGAACGCGCACGGCCCCATCATCTGCCGCGACCCGAAGCGCTTCCCGAGCCACAAGGTCGGCGAGGGCGTCGTCAGACACTGGGTCGACCACTTCATCATATAGGGCGGCGTGGCCCCGGAGCCGGCGCGCCTCCCCTGGTAGCGTGTTCTCACACGCTCCCTGCTTTGCTCTTTTCTGTCGGGGACTCTCGCGGTGTATGTATTGTTGGATTGTTATGGACAGACGTTTCCCCTTCCAGCGCGCCGTCGCACCACCGCGCTTTTGTCCGCCTGAGGCGTCGTAGCGCGCGCCCAATTCGGATGTCCCCGCCTACGAGGCCTTCGTGCAACGAGTCAACGGGTCCCGCTTGTGTACTGTGCTGGCCACGTGCCGATCGCCCCGCTACGGTGCGTCCCCTTTCGAGCTTCCTTTGTCTCGCGCGGCGAGTCAATGCTGCCACCCTGGTGGGGCGTGGCCCGTTAGGCGCCCATTTAAGGAGGCCTCAAGTTGAGGTGAGTGGGAGGGATCGTACTTCACCTTGGGCCACGACCGCGACACGCGTACTAGCTGACGCGCGAAATCTCTTTGTCTTGTCGTTCATCTGCGGTTGTCCTTTAACTTGCGAACAAGCGCGACTCACACCCGAAGACTTCGAAGTGCTACAAGTAATATATCGTCCAAATGGCGCGCGCGAAGAAGATAGCTAAGATCAGCAATCGCGACCGTACGTGCCTCGCTTGTTTTTATTATTCATTCGCATGGAATGACGTCGTCCAGGTACCCTCTACACCCTGCACGACCTCGGGCACAAGTCGTTCAAACGAGAGCAGTTCGTCATGGAAGGTCAGCAGAACAGCTGGTTCAGCGATGTGCGAGCATGCGAGGCCTGACAGCGGTGCAGCCAGGGCACACTCTGAGAGGGCGGGAGAGGCATGGAGCAAACGGGCGGACGCTAACGTGTTGAGCGAGCTCGACGCATTGGTACGGTGGCCCAGCGATCATATCGAGCTGTGGCACTGGCTGAGCCACACTTTCCCGGGCAGCTTGCGGACGGAGTCGTCGTCTGGGACGAGGACAGGAAGGAATGCAGGGTATCCGATGATGCGGCGGCAGAGTACGACCACCCATTTTGGACGCGTGTCGACGTTGGCTGATGTGTGACGCATGCACGTCTTGTAGGTTCGCTCAACACGGCCTGAGCAGAAACAACACTTCGGTCTCGTTCCGGGACACGTACGCCACGCTGGCGCGGCACTGGCGCACAATCTTCCCTCCCAACAAGCGGAAGACGCGGCTCGAGGTGTGCCACCCGTCACCACTGTCCACAGCCTCACACACTGACGTGTCCTGCAGTACATGTGGGAATACATCAGGTCCTGCGGCAAGATCGACGCGCTCCTGCAGCGGGTAGCGGCCCTGGTCGCCGAGGTCGCGCAGCACAAGGCGACCATCGCCGACCTGCAGCGCCAGCTCGCCGTGAAGCAGCAAGCGGACCGTGAGCGCGAACGTGCCGCTGCCACCGTGATGGCCATGCCGACGCCTGGGCCGTCCACCCCCGCCCCGCGCGCAGTCGAGGCGTACCCGACGCCGCGCTCGGAGGCGGACGAGGACTCGCCTCTCCTGCTGTCGCGGTCGTGCGTCCCTTCTTCCTCTCTCATTGTATCGATTCGCTGATTGGCGGCCGAGGCAGGTTGCCGCGGGTACGGCGGAACAGGGCGCCGCTGACGCCCGTGTCTAACCCGCGCCCGGCAGCACTCAGGAGACGCATCTTCTACGCGGGCGCGCCGCCGTCGCCGTCGCCGCTCGCGCGGCAGGTGCCCAGCCACAGGGTGATGGAGGAGGACAAGGATGACGACGTGAACGTTGACGCGGATGAGTCGACGACCGTCGATAAGCTTGATGTGAGCGATGTGCAGGACGCGGAGGACAGCATGGTGCTCGATGGTGAGCCCGAGGATATGGACCAGGATGAAGACGAGGAGGACGAAGACGAAGAGCTCGAGGACGTGGATATGGATGAGGACCTCGAGCCGATCGGTGGTTTCGATGGCACCACGTCTTCGACAAGGACGGGAAAGGGAAAGGGCGTGTTCATGCGCGTGTCGGACGTGTTCGGGAACTTCGTCGGAGAAATCTTCACCGGGCGAGCGAGGAGGGGTCGTGAGCAACCCACAGCTGATCAGAAGGCCCAACCTCTCGATGCAATCCTGCCGGAACTCTCGTCGCACGTCCCAGAGAGAGTGGACGAGGCTGTGGACACTGGAGTAGGGCCGTCGACCACCGACATCTCGGTCAGCACAGACAACCCGTCGTATTGCTCGCGCGCTGTCTCGCCTGTCGCGAGTGGTCCCGACCCGCGGGAGGTTGAGATCGAGGAGCTGAGAGCGCAGGTGGCCCAGCTCAAGGGCGACCTCGAGTCCATGCGCTATACGTTGGGGCAGAGGGACGAGCGCGTCGAAGAGCTGGAGAAGCAGCTCGCGAACAAACAACGGCGGCTGCAGCTCCTGATGAACCTGCATGCACAGATGGACGAAGCGGTGCGTCTTCTTTCCCTTACAGTGGCCGTCATCAGTGCTAAGCCGGTACGGTAGTTCTCCATGGAGAGGGCGGGGCAGTGACCACTGATTATTGGTATGTATCCACGACCCTATTTAAACCCATATTGTAGCACAACCGTCGGACGATGCAGCATACTACATATTTGCGCCACGGACAATATAATCGCCATCTCCGTGCTGATAGCCCGCGTGTGTGTGCAGACCGTGGTTAGTGAGCCCGAGCACCGGCCACGATGATCCCTGCCATTCCGACAACCGCCTGGTTGATCAGTTCGATGACGGACGAGGACACTGCGCTCCCAAGTGCAGACGCCGTCCCACTGGTCTGTGTCGCTGCTGCGGTGCTACTCCCCGACGCGCTGGTACTCGTCGTCGTGACCACACTGCTGCTAGCCTCGGAGCTGCTCGCCACGCTCGACGGCGTCTCCGACGTCGTGCTGGTGTCGGGCGGGGGCGAGTAGGTCGACGTCGTCGTGGGCGACGGGGTTTCTGACGTCGGCGCGGCGCTAGTGGTGGTCTCGCCACCGCTGGGGCCGGAGCCGTACCACCACATGCCGAAGAGCGGGGACGCGCCGAGGTCGCCGTCGGTGAAGTACTGGAAGAGCCCCGCGGAGAGGTCGAGGCCGCCTGTGGGGCAGCCTTCGCACTGCGATCGGTGAGGGCGGGCGGGCTAGGATGAGAGAAGAGGGTGTGGGAGGAGGGATGGGACGCACTCGGTCAGCGATTGTTGCTTGTGCGGTTTTGCCGTTGTAGGAGATGGTTATGGCCGCGAAGCAGTGCGAGCCAGTGTCATACAGCTGGTTGAGGTTGAGCGAGTTACACCGAACTAGCAGGCCGATGGGTTTAGGGTACTTACGGCTGAGTCTAGAGCTACGATCTGAGCGAGAGTCGTGAGCTGGCATGCGGGTCTCTGATGGAAAACGACTCACGTAGTCACTCGCGACGTTCATTTGGCCGCATGCGCCGCTGGCATCACCGATTAAATGAATGCATTTGACCCATGCAGTGGAGGGGCTCACAGGCCGACTGTGTACCAGGTAAACTTGGCGTTGTCGTAAGATTGGCGTCGCTCCAGGCTCGTAGTGGCGTTGGCCTCTCTTCTTCCAACGAGGTTATGCTGATGCACCCTCGCGCGATCAATGTGAGCCCCAGCAGCAAGGGGTATGAGCATTAGGGAGAGGAAGACTTTGGCTGCATTCGCGAGCATTCTGTTCACTCAAAGCTGGGTATCGGCGCAGTGCGAGTAGGGTTAAACGAGCGTGAGGTAGTATAACGAACGGACTTGGAGTAGTGGACGCTGGGAAGTATCCAGGACAACGACTCGGAGGAGGATGAACTCGAGGTGGTGGTACCGTCGTGCCTATATGCGTCGGAGATGGCCAGTCAGATGCCCTTGGCACTGACTTGGCACAGCGAACGGACGAAGCGGTGCCCAGTGACTGCCGGGACATCTCGCAGTGGCTTCGACCGGCTTCAAGCTCCTCTGGGACGCACGTCAGCGTGTTCCGCATCTCGAAGCAAGATACCTTTGCGTCGTGTGCCGCAGCGTACGACGAGCGACGAGCGACATGGAGATCTGCAGGAATGTGGGGGATGTACATTGCGGGGAGACGAAATCGGGCACAACGGTCAATTTGTCCGTGGCAGATGAGTGCAAGTCCTGTCACCAGCGTAAGCCTTTCATCCGATGGAGGAGGAGGAGGAGGAGACGAGTCGCGATGGTCGGTCGATCATCAACAGGCATCATATTGGTACTAACCATCATTGGCTATGTTCGCGCCGCAATATATAAACCGAGGATCGTCCCATCACGATTTCCAGCTCTCTCCCTTTCTCCTTCATTATTGGGCTCCGGTGCTGGCCACTACTAGCAGTTTTTTGACCGAGACACAGTCAATTTCTACCGACAATATCATATCCGATACAGCCACTTTCTGACGACTTCACGACCGCTTTCTCTGCACCCCTCAAGCTCGATTATAGCTAGCCGTACCGCCGTCTATACGACGCTACCTTCAAGCAATATCACCTAGATACCAACTAGCCATGCATTACGCGACCCTCTCCGTTGTCCTTGCCGCTGCATTGGCAGCCTCCTCCATGGCGTAAGTCATCACAATCATTCTGCTACACTCGTGCTGTCGTTCTGACGAACCGTGCGGTTATCGCCAGTCTCCCTGTCAATACTCGCAGTGCTCATGAGGAAGTCGTGATATCACAGGTCTGTGATGTGAGGCCGTACCGAAGTAGTCTCCCGTAGGCAGACCCAAAGAAGACCTTTTGAGAGAGGGGAGGGACGGTCTTGTACCAAAGTGGTTGCGATACATGTCTTGTTCGCTCAGCTCCCGATGATCCCCGGTCCCACGAACTCTATTAAACGGGCAGTCCTGCCTTATGTGTGCCTTCTTCTGGACGGTAACAGGCGCCCACTTCATAGAACAAAGCTATGGGTATCGAGCAGCAACCACCAGGCTGGCTTCGCAAGGCCGGTCTACCTGCGCTTTGTTCACAAAGCCCGTGGCGGATCCATCCTGGGTTGCAACACAAGAAACCGTTGTCTGGCCTACTAGACAGGTATGACATCCGGAACGCGCATCCTTTGTGAACGCTTGACTGGTTTACGAAACGAGTCAATGCCGCTTTCGTTGTCCAAGGCCACCGCTTGCTGCGAATGGCGCTGCTACAAGTACCGTCACTACATGTGCATGGCATTCCACTCACACCCCCACCAACATCGCGAAATCCTGGTGATTGAAGCACGTCACTCGTTTACTTACAATACACGGCACGCAAGTAGGCAGACCTGACTCCAACGTTACATCCATCGCCTTTATCAACTCGATCCGGATCCCATACCACAAATGGCACCCAACAAGGAGAAGAAAAGGTTTCATAGGGTCAGCTATCGAGATCGTGAGTGCTGCACACACACATCACTGCCCTTCATTCATCATACCCCACCGTATGCCAGGTGTTCTCGTCGCCGTTCTCTGGTTCGGCGGCAAGGCATTTGGGCAGTCCAGTATCGTGCAACAAGGTGAGACCGCGGCGACAGAGTTCGTGAGGCTGCACTGACCACCTCTTGCAGCGAGACTCCATTCGAAACATGCAGGAGAGAAGCTCATCAGTCAGAAGCGGAGTCAGAAGCGGGCAGATGCTGGACTGGCCAACGAAGTCCGAAATCTGGTAAGTCGGGGTGGCCCCTCGTAGAGGACGTTGGCTGAATTTGACTCGTGCACCGTATATAGATGGCCGAGGGGTTGCTTGGGTGGAACGACGATACTCAAGAAGTCATCGTGCCGGCGCGCATGCGCGAGCTGTAAGTGGCGATGGCAGACATGCAACGCCAGCAAGGCCTGATTGTGACGTGTAGGCTCGGGGACGCCATAGATGACAGGGCGTATGACAACTCTCGCGAGGCGTACATCGCCCTCTCAGCAAAGGTTCGCGAGCTCCTCCCACCGCCGAAGCCGAAGACCAGGATCCAGGTGCGGCATAACATACCAAGGCTCCGGTCAGATGGCTGAGGGTGCTGACCTCCGCTCTAGCTCATAGGCGATTTCCTCAGTCTCCGATGGCGGTTCGAGACCGCCCAGCAGGAAAACGAGCAGATCCGTGCCGCGCAGGACGCCCGCATCGAGGAGCTCCACGCCGTAGTGAAGGCGCTTCTATCCAGATCCTCGTTGCCCTCGCCCGCGTCTACCACTGCTGCGAGAGTGCTCAACACTCCCGCCACCCCGTCGACTTCCCGCTGCTTCGACGTGAAGGTCGGTGCCAGCCCCCTTCGGCGCGCGTTCACGACGCCCGCTGTGCTGAAGTGCGAGGACTTCGACATGCCGGTGACGCCGGCGATCATGCGTGCGCCCTTGTACGTTCATCTGTCCTCCTGGCTCTGTGTCCTCAGCTGATCAACACCCTGCAGCCTCCAGCAGGGCCTTGCGCCTCTGACGCCCGTCTCCAATCCGCGCCCCATCCGCGCAATGGACCTCATCCGCGAGGACCCGGAGTCGCCTACGCGCATGCGACAGAGCGTAGCCCACAACCTCTTCGACGAGGACGAGGACATGATGGACGAAGACGAGGATGTGCAGCAGCCCCCGTCACTCCTCGACAAGGGCAAGGACGCGCTGCGCCGGCTCGCCGACGCCGTGAGCGGCGGGGTCGCGGGCCCCATGCACCTCCTCGGCGGACGCGCATCCGCATCCCTGGTGCAGGCGCCACCCACGCCCGACATGACGCCGGTCTTCGCGAAGATAGCTTCGCGCGGCGGCGCCCAGCGCGAGTGGTCGCCGCGCCCCCTCGAGATGGACTTCGAGGAGGAGACCGTCGAGGACGCGCGGGACGTGCAGATACGCGCGCTCCGGGATGAGGTCGCGCAGCTGAAGGAGCGCCTGCGCGCCGCGCAGCGTGCGGCGACGGACAAGGACGCGTCCCTTGCGGAGCTGCGAGGGAAGCTCGCGGAGAAGGAGGCTGCGCTGGCGGGTTTGGTGAAGGGCTTCTTGCCTATGCTCCCTGCGGTACGTTCTCCGTCCCTCGGTGCTGGTTTGACGAGGTGGTTGACGTGTTTGTACAGCTCGCGGAGGCTGCGAAGCACGTCCCGGGTGCAGGCGAGCTGGTTGCGCATGTTTGAGCACGCGCTGGCGCGTGCGGGCCGTACTCCGGCGACCATTGTTCTGTGGACATTGCATCTTGGGCCCGAGTATTTCTCATCAGCTGTATCATCAGTGTCCTATAGATCTGCCGCAAGTATCCTTCACTCTGTGCAATAATATCATCATGCGAGAAGTGTGCCCAACTGTCTTACCTGCCTGGTCACACACACTGCGTATCCTCTCAAAGCTGGTTCAACATGGGTGGCCTCATCGTGCCACCGCTCAGCGTTCCTCGGGATGACTATCACCATTCAGCTTGCATTGCATTCGCTCAATCTACGATCATAGCAATCCGTCCGGACGACTCCGACTTGCACCCAAATACACTGCTCTATAGGTTCAGTGCCCGACAAATACTATCGCACTCAGTATCTCAATTTGACCTTGAGAATTTGTTCTTTTCAGCACACAGAAGGCGTCAGAGTCCCCTCCCAGCAAGGCCGTGTTTAGGGTCTGCCTACGGGAGACTACGTCAGAGTACGTCTTAGGCAAAAGATGAAACGACCATGGCTAGCGGTCGGAACAAAAGGGGTCGATACATTAACCCATATCCGGAGAATGCATGCCGACGTGGAACACTGCAGATATTCCACCAGCAACCACAAGCCCGGGGGGGACAACAACCGACCCGTGTTAGTGAATGAAGCTGATCGTTGTTCAACTTCTCACTGAGCTTGACAGTGAGAGTGTAAGTGGATCGACGCTCGCCAGAGTTCTGCGTTTGGGCCAGAGCAATCCAATCACGTGATAAGCAACCGCCAGGCGCCCAAGTCTTGTACGTATCATTGGTGCGGTAGAGACGTCTTGTAGATCGGATATATTATTATGTAGGGTGGCTCTGTCTGATACTCACCTTGCGCGCTCGCACTGTCGATACAGAACGTGAACTTGTGCGGCCGTATGACTTGCACACGTACGCTTAGCGTTGTCCGATTGGGGCTGACGCCGCCTCCATTGTCCACCCCGTGTCAGTGGCGGGCCCGGTCCCGCTACAAGTATTGTGTCCCGGGGGATGCGTGCTGCCCATAGCTTCTCCTGGCAGTTCCCTGTATCCAGCCACTCCTTACACCCAGACTACGCAACGCCGTGGTCCCCCTTCCTACCTCGCCGGCGAGGTTACCGAAACTTAACACATACCGGATTATACAGCATCCCTCAAGTCTCAGCAGGATCTGAGAGCCCACTGGAGACCATGTCGTACCTGAGGTGGGACAAGAGGCTGCAAGGGGTCAACAACGGCATTCGTGGGTGCTTCGCTCTGGTAGAACACGGTGACACCCGCTTACCTAGCCATCCGTACGACAGGCGCCCTCATTCCGGGCCTCCGTTCAGTGGGACAGAGGGAAGTTCCACTGGACGATTACGTCGAAGAAGGTAGCTCGCAGTTGCCCTCGTGCCGCCAAGGAACACTGATTATCGCATTACGCCGCTGCTGTAGCCCTTTTGTACTGCCAAGAAGCAGGGGAGTGGTTTAGGAGCTCGCGCAAGCAGAGGATCGCCCTGCACACAGCGGTCGAAACATTGGTTGAGTCGCGCTGCCCTCGGTCATGAGCGGGTTGAAGGCTGACGCGTGAGGTGTTGCCTAGATCAACGGGGGCATCCTTGGCTGGAATCATGCCACCGATAAGGTTTACGTACCTGACGAAACTGAGGCACTGTAAGTGCGCGACAGGGCAATGTTGGACGAGTCCGTACTCACTCTGAGCGTCCGTAGGTTCGAGCAGATCCCTGGGCGCAACGCAGGTGACTCCTCAGCCGCGGCATACGTCGCCCATGCAAAGCGCCTGCGTGGGCTCTTCAGCCTCCCTCTGAAAGTCAGGACCAAGCATCAGGTGCGCCATAAGACTCAACTACGCGGCACTTGAACGCGGCCTCCCCATGAGGCTGTAGTGCTGATGTCCTCGTCCCCTAGCTCCAATGGGACAACATCGAGCTCGGATGTGCGACCGCCGACCTCCGCAGAGAGAAGGACAGTTCCCGGCAGGAGTGCGACACGATGCGCCAGCGGTATGAGACGCTGCGCGCGGAACGCGACACGCTGCAAGAGAAGTACAGCGAGCTAGAGCAGGAGCGAGATCGACTGATGGACGCGTTCGACGCGCAGGAAGTCGAGGATCGCCAGTTGCAGCCTGCAGCAGAAGAGCCCGCGCGCGATGAGCAGCAGGTCGAGCGTCGCGTTGCGCAGGGGCGGCAGTCGTCACCTCAGCCACTTGCGTACGGAAATGGGGGACATGCGTCAGTGAACGGCGATCCGTTCCAAGTCCCCGGTCCGTCCGCGTCCACGCCAACAGGCTTTGGCGTCCGCATGCCGGCCACTCCGTTTACGCCAACGCGCCGCCCCGCATACCGGCCGACCTGGGTCGGCACGCCTCCCTCGAGTCACAACAAGATGCGGAAGGCCCAGTCGATGCCCTACGGGACGACGTTCGAAGGCAACTACCGCGACCAAAGCCAGTTCGCGCCGCCGACGCCTGTCTCGAACCCACGTTTTCTTGCGAGGATCCACTTGGAGGAAATCCGGGAGGAGCCGCCTTCGCCTATCGTGGAGCGCGTACGACGTGCGACGCCAGTTGGGCAGCCTGTCAATGATGTATCGGTGCAAGTGGCAGATGAGGCTCAGGATCCGGATGCGATGGACATGGACGAGGAGGATGTGCCTCAACCCGAACCCGAGCCCCAGCCTCAGTCTACGACGTCCCTTTTCAACAAAGGCAAAAACGCTCTGTACCAGCTAGCCACTGTGGTCACGAGTCCTATACGTCTCCTCACCGGCAGTCGCGGCGTCGAGTCACCAGCGCACCACGCGTTCACGAATGCAGCCTCTGATCCCGTCGCGGAGCCAATGGCCGTCGACCGTGAGCCAACGGAGGAAGGGTCCGAGTCGGTCTTCAACCTGCGAGAGCACACCCCCTCGGCAGGGTTCACGCCCCCCGTAACACCGCCCCGGCACCATAGCCCGTTCTCGCTCCGCGGGACCGAGCGCGACAGGCGGAGCGAGCAGATCGGGCAGCTCGAGGCGCAAGTCGCGGACCTGAAGGAGGAGCTGCGCGATGCCAGGGAGTACGGGACCGAGAGGGATGCGCGCGTCGAGGAATTGGAGAGATTGCTCAGGGAGAAGCAGGCGCTGTTAAGGAGGCTGGTGCAAGGGCTCATCCCGGCGATGCCTGCGGTACGTCATGGCCCGGTTCGGTTGGCGCAGCGGAACAGGAGCTGATGAAGCGTCCAGTTCATCGAGGCGGCCACACATATCCCAGATATTGGCGAAGAATTCGCCGCGTTTGCTCGTTGAGGACATGGTGGGCCACGCTGTTCATGAGCCCGGTCTGTACAAAGGCGTCCTGCACTATACTGACCTCGTGGTAATGTCGCCTCGATCCTTCCTGCAGATGTGACTCTCGTTGTATCATCAGCTCACATGTACCAGTTGTATCACCGTTTCAATGTCGACGTCCGTCACGTACCTGAAAAGCCGACCACCTGATTGTCACGTCGTCGCTCATTTTCACTCCGTGATGGCTTGCCCGAGAAGAACCCATGTTGAAACACCCTACACACAGCATACTTCCTCCAGAAACTCGCTACTCCAGACACTTCCTCACCCCGGCCATCTCCTGTCCTCCTTGACTGCGTCTAGTTCGTACACGTAGACGAGCTCGCTTTCGAGGTCGTGCCTGCCTTCGCAAGCACGACGTTGACGTCGCCGGTCGACGCTCCGCCGGTAAAGGTCGCAGTGAAGGGTTTTGCCTGGCCGCAGGTCGCGGCAACGGCCTTGATACCCTGTTCCCAGCGGCCCTTGCTGATGGTGATGGTCGCGCCTGAGTCAACGGGCGTGATGGTGAACTCGGAGCCGCCGTCCGCGCCGGTCGTGGTCGTCGGGTTGCCTTGGCAGAACTCGATGGTGCCTGCGATACCGCCGCAGATCTGGAGCAGCGCAACGTTTGTCTCGTGGGTGTCGAGTTGCCTGGCCAGGATTATTTAGGGATAGCTGGTTCAGATGCAGCGAGAAGACGTACGTAGCGGAATCAGTGCAGACCACGTTGCTCACGGTCTCCTGGCGCGGCCAGTGGAACATTGGGAATGCGAGCGCGCTCGCGGCGAACAGGATGAACGAGTAGAACAGGGCGAGCATATTGATAATGCTAATGCAGTCGGCGATAGAGGGGTCGGCAGGAAAGTGAACGGTTTAACTGCAATGAAGAGGACGCGTCACAGACGGCGAGGAACACAACCGGGCGAGAGACTGAAGGGGGAAAGGTGCAAAGAGCGTTGGGCCTGAACCGGTCAGTCGGGCGAAGGGGCGAACTATGTGAGAGGCGCATCGTATGTGCCGACGTATTTATATGGGTAGGCGAGGTCGTCAAGGCAGCGGAGAGGTGCGCATCTGATGTTCCGCGGTTTCCGTCTGCCCTGGCTTGGCCTCCCCGCCTGAGCCTCGGGGCCGATCGTCGGTCGCTGGAGAAGGCTGGAGACCGTTACCGGCGGCATCGAGCGCCCATCTGCCCCGACATGTCGATCGTCGACGACGGCGATCGGTCGGCGAAGACCGGCGACGACCTCGCCACGTCGGCCCGCTGTCCAGCGGCACCGAGGGCGCGCTGCCCATAAGAGGCAATGGGCGCGCATGCCCGATATGGCTGTGCGCGCACCTCCCGTCTATCCCCGAAGTCGGCGCCGATAGCACCGAAAGAGCGGAACGCCATGAGCACGATCGAGCACTCATATCCCATGCCTGCTGCACACGCTCTGCACTTCCTCCAATGCAGACCAGCTCCCGCCTCCTCCTCTGCGCCAGCCGCGCCGCCCGTCGACCCCGCCTCCTGCCTGGCGTGGTGCGTGGCACCCTGAGATGGCGGCAGCACACCACCGCGTCGACTTCGACCACACCACCACCCGAACCGGCCCGCACACCCGCACCTAAGCCCCCGCCAACACCCGTGCCCTCACCAGACTCCCCGCCCAACTCGGCCCTCCTCCTCTTCTGCCTATCCACCGGGCTTGTCGACAGCCTCACGTTCGCCGTCTCTGGCGTATGGTGCGCCTTCGTCACCGGCACCACCGTCCAGCTGGGCATGGACCTCCCCTCCCTCTTCACCGAGCTCGGTATCATAAAATCCTCGACCTCGTGGCCCACCGCCGTCACGTACTTCACGAACTCCTCCACCGCTGAGCGCGCAGCGGCCCTTGGGGGCTTCGTCTTCGGTGGCTTCCTCGGCCCGCGCCTCCCGCGCTGGGTCTCGCCCGCACGCTCGAGCGCGCTCCAGTCCGCGCTCCTCGCAGGTGCGGGCGCGCTCGCGCTCGTCGACCCGACCGCGATATACATGCCGCATCCGATTTGGACGCTGGGCATGATCTCCACGAGCATGTCACTGCAGGCGGTGCTGGTGCAGAGCTTGAAGACCCCGTACGCGACGAGCGTCGCGTGGACGAGCGTGTGGCTGAGCGCCGTCGCGCCGAGTGGGCCGACCGCCCGCTGGAAGCGCATGGCGGGGCTGGCGGCGCTCATGGGCGGCGCGGGGATTGGCGCGCTGGTCGTGCACTTCGGGAAGGAGGAGGGCGCGGGCGATGAGCACAGCGATGAGAGTAGGCAGGTGACCCTGCGCAGGATGGGATGGGGGCTCGTCGGCGCTGCGGCCATTAAGGCGGCAGTGGGCGTTATCTTCTGGAGGAGAGGCAGGAGCGGGAGGATACAGCTGTAGAGTTCTGAGCATGGTGGATCTAGTTGGCACTGCTAGATGTTGTAGACTGCGCATACCCTGCATGGTAGACTCGTCAGTAGATAGCAAATACTCATAGAGCGGTAGACGTACTATAATGTTGACGTATAGAGATAGTCTATATACGTGGTACCGGTGTCTGCAGCCAAGAGTGATATGTTTTAGCCGGACATTCTCTTTCAGATAGGAAGAGGTAGGGGTTACCTCCTCGAACTCAGACGGGAGGAAACGAGTCCTAGTAATGAACGAGTATTGAATATGAGGTTATGCGCATATATAGGTGTCAGAGATGTTCACGCTTGAGCTCTCCAGCTCTCATTACCGATAACGTGCCTCGCCTGCGTATCGACTTCGACGACACAGAGGTTCTCAACAAGAATTGACTGGCCATTACGGACGAGGGAGTGCGGGGACCGGGCGCAAATGAGGCATGTCGGGCTCGTTTATTGTGGTCAACTTGTGCGCCTGAAAGACACCAGTGGAGCGCGATGGGTGTAAGAATGGAACCATTCAACGAGAGCAGACGAACCGGGTTCTTGTCTTGTTCTTGTCCTGGACGCCCTTTCTGCAGCGGGCACGTGTACATAGGTCTCGATGAAGCCCGGAACCCAGATCGAGATCGATCATCGATCGAAACCTCCTTCCGGACCTCTATTGCCTTTTCCAGGTCGATGTGACTCAGACTCCAACCCACTCGTCTCCAGGCGGTTGGGGCCCCTCGGTCCTGTTTTCGGCGAAGATGAGACTCCGTACGTACCATTGCCTTTGGTCAAAGCAACCCTGCCCGACCGCAGAAGCATAGGTCAGAGTCTCCTGCTCAGAGGTCGCCTGAGAATGTCAGTCATTCCCAATTTGGAAAGTGCTGAAGGACAATTGCACGCCCGCAATTGTTCTTCCCAACCCGCTTGTGTTCGCTTTGGTGACGACCTTCATTTCGTCGTCAAACATCCGGCGCCCAAACACTCCGCGACTCGAGGATGCTCCGTGTAGCCGGCTGTAACTCTCCGCCCCAGCCCCCAATTGTGCTCAAGCGCTTCGCGGGGCGCAAGCAAAAGGCATGCATTGTCCTCAGTTGCGCTTGTATTCGGCTTCTTGGCTATCCAGTCGCTTTGGCGAGGGAAGACGGGCACGTATAAGAGGAGCTTCCAATGTCTGCTGGAGGTTTCGTGCTGCTGTGCCGCCACGACCTGTCCCGACATCGAGCCCATATCTTTCTTGTACATTGACAGTTCGTCTGTGACGACCCCCAAACATCCTACACGCTTTCTGCATAATACGCTCGTGCTCGACGTCTGTAATCCTATCCTCTTGCTATCTCTGTATATCCGCCAGCCACACGCGCATCACTTCACGACCACCACCTCGCACACGATGGCCTCCCGCTACATCGCCGCCGCCGCCTCTATCTCCTTCCAGGAAGGTCAGGTTCCGAAGTCTCGGTATGCCCCGTGTCTTGCTTCCATGCACGCCAACGGTCTGACGTTTCCTATCAGCATGTCGCCACGCAAGTATCTCGAGCGTAGGATCATCCGCGCCTGGAAGCACTTCAGCCAGGCAACGCGCAAGACCCAGCGCGCGTCCATCCTGCCCGAGGACTTCGTCCTCCTCACCGCGCGCCGCCGTAGCATCCGCCTCAACTGAGCTGCTAACAGTGACCGCGTTGCCGGCACCCGCATACATGAAGTCATGTGGAACCGACTAGCCTGAGGCGCCGCTCCAGTGTGCCTCGCCACGCTCCTTCAAGTTTACGCCATGCTTTCCCAAGATATCCCTACGCTACTCATACCAATCACACCCTAATTTGCGGAGGTTGCTAGATGCAGTCTCTGATATATTCTCTATGCGCTCAGACTTTGTACGCCGCTGCTTATGACATTCAGGTTGATTGTATGACTGTATGCACTTCTCCGTATGCACTGCCTTTTGGGTTTAGGACATTGGGGCTCCGTTTTCTCGCACTGGATCGTCTGCTGTTGTACTCTGTAGCCGTTAGGCTTGTATCGCTAGTGGTTCATGTGTTCCCGTGTAATCGAACCGCCTCTTCCCTGTGCGCCAACGACGCTCGTACTAGATCCCCAAGTGTGACATCGGCGTTATCATAACTAAACCTACCAACGGACGTCGATGACGACGATTGGTCGATGGAGATAACTTCTGCGACCATCACTGCCAGTTGAATTGAACTGTAAGCTTAATTAGCCATTCAGAAATGCTGTCAGCGCCGTTGATACTTACTTTGAACGATCAGGTATAGCCACCACACGTCGCACAGTGAGAGATGTAGTACAAATATTCGATTCCAGACATGTCTAATCTGTCGAAAGACGATACAAGAGTCCGACTTGGAAACATTATGGCAAGACAGCTGAACTAGAGTAGGCGGGCAGGGGAGATGAAGGAACCTGGACACGACAAACGTACTATGTTATACGCCGAGCGCGCAGAGATCAGTGTCTAATCACAACTTCTTCTCGTCCTTTGCATTGGGCCGGTCGGGAGACTCGACCTGTAGGCGCTCGGCAATGCCGTTCGCAACGCCATTCACGCTGGAAATTTGCACGTTCGGGCCCTTGTCCGGCTGGCCAGGCTTGAGGATGCTCGCGATCGCGTGCGCCAGCGGCGAGGGCTCCGCCTCAAGCGCCATCTCCAGGAACCACGGTCTGCTCATGTAGTTCCTGATTCTAAACGCACGTCATACGTTGAGCACACCATCTGAGCCACAGCGCGAGATAACTCACCCGTCAGGGAGCAGGACGACCACGTTTGCGCCCTTGGTCTTGGCAATCTTCTTCCCCTGTTCATCGTCCCTCAGCCATCGCAGCGCTCCGCTGAGGGCACTACCGCTGCTTCCACCGACGAGCAGACCCTCGCTACGCATGAGCTTGCGCACGGCAGCGAACGATTCGTTGTCGGACGTCTTCAGCCAGACATCGACCTGCGCCCGAGCGAGCACGTCCGGGATAAAGTCGTACCCAATGCCCTCAACGACATACGTGGCGCCCTCGTCCTCTGTATTGAGCGACTCTGGCAGTGCGAGCACGCTTCCAATCTGTAGATGCAGGATATCAGGTACCGGTGGGACAAGGGAAAGGGTAAACTTACGGGGTCTATGCCAACAACAATGGCGGACTTGTTATGGTCCTTCTTAATGGCGCGCGACAAGCCAGTAACGGTTCCGCCGGTACCGGCGCCCGCAATGATGGCGTCGACCTTGCCGGACGACGGTCGCTCTGCCGTCCCCGGCGTGGACACAATAGCCTCGATGATCTCGGGTCCGGTTGTGAGCTCATGTGCGAGCGGATTGTTGGGCTTATGAGCAGAATGAGCCATGCACATGGGGATACTACGGATGAAAACGCACGTTTGCATACTGGTCCAGGATGATACCGCCAGGTATTTCGCGCTGAAGTTTGCGAGCCACTCCTACAGTCGTTAAGGAATTCAGCCACGAGAGGCCCGTACATGCAGTAGCCGCTCTACCTATATGGGACTCGGGCGAGTCCCAGGCTGCTTCTGTCGGCGTCCGCACAACCTCCGCGCCCAATGCACGTAAGGCGGCTTCTTTCTCCTGTTCGATTGGGGTCAATGAGGCCGAGGCAACTTTTGGAGGAACACTCACGAGAGACATCTTGTTAGGCATCGTGATGATTACAGAGTATCCCTTATCTGTAGTATTCAGCATATGTCCACGGGATATGAGATTGGTTTGACCTTAACCGCGCAGGCCAACGCGAGACCGATACCTGCGACAGCACTGTGAGCACTAGCTGTGTGCATGCAGACCACAACGATGTCTCCTCACCCGTATTGCCGGACGTCGGCTCTATGACGACGCTATGGCCGGGGATGAGCTTGCCCTCCTTCTCGGCGGCCTCGACCATCCGTTTCGCTATGCGGTCCTTCACGGATCCGCCAACTGAGGTGTACTCGAGTTTACCAACTATATGTCCGTGTTCAATGTCGCCAGGAAGATATCACAACCCGCATTCCGGTACTTACGCAGATTGCATTCGATGCCCTCCTGCTTGGCAATCCTATCCAGCCTGATGAGCGGGGTGTTGCCCACCGCGCCGAGAGCGTCATCGAGTACATGAGGGGCATAAGGCATATTGATTCAATGCTATCTGAGAGAGATGGCTGGGAGGTGTGATAGCGGGGAGCGATGAAGGTCAGAGTCGGAGGCGAGACCGGGACGTCGACCTTTTATAGACGCGACAGTTTGGGCGATCAAGCACCCGCACGTGACCCTGCTCAAAGTGCTTCCAGATGATTGGAGCGGGAGAGAGCACACGGACGGGCACAGGAAACGGGCGGATCTAGGGCCAGCAGCACCGATGCCCTCGACGGCGAAGACGAAGATCAGAATAGCGTCATATTGCGTTCGTTAGGAAACAGTACAAGCTGGGCGGGCAATCACCACAATCTTCGGAAACTGACGGAGTTCCTATCGAACGGACCTCGTCATACTACCCCGTCAAAGACGATCATCGAGGCCCGTGCCGAAGCATGTCCGTTAGCAGAGGGTATGGTTGCCCCATCCAAGTTGCTAGTTCAGTGTGGTCTCTGTATCCGTCGCCAGTGTTCGGATGTATGAGAACGCTGTTGAAGCCGATATCAGCCATATCCCTGGACAAGGCTGAACGCTACATACGAGCAGGGACCTCGATTCACCACAAGCCAAGAAAAGAATGCGCCCGTCTGGTGAACAGTGAACAGATTCACCTCGAACATGGGCACCGGATGCGGGCCTGGAACCGAACGACGTGAGTTCTAACGGCAAATATCCACTTCGAGCATTACTCACCAACTGCCTTCTCCCAAAACTTGTAGATGCGGAGCTGGCACACAAGTGAGCAACAGTATCTAGTCAAACAACCTCTGTGAGCCCGCACCATACCTCTGGAAATTCTCTACGAATCCGCTCATGCAACTCCCTCGCATAGCGCGTTTGTGCCGGGCTGTTGGGCTGGTAATAAACTAGACTGCATTAGAGCAGAATCCGCATCAGCATATGTGTTCGCACTCACTGTGGACGTCAAACGCGTTATTTGACGAGTTAATCGGGGTTGGGAACTCGTCATAGGCGGCTGATTTGGAGCTCGGTGGGTTGTACAGCGATTTCCCGTCGGGATTGATCGTCGTCGGCAGTGGCTCCGCATTCTCGTAACCTTTCAGAGGAGCCTCCCAAGGGAAGTTAGCGGCCATGATCGGTAGAGCGCGTTGTTCTGTACAAGGGGATGAGCTGTAGTCCTGCGACTGTATTGCTTGTATGTCAATGAGTCGATCGTTGGGTCAATCCCAGGATGGCGTGCTCTATATACTTAGTGCTGAGTGGGATGACAAAGCAGGAGTAACACTGCTTATGGGCATATCGTGTTGCTGACCGTTCGGGCTGCCCCGTAACGAAGAAGACAGTACGGTGGGTAAGCTTGGTGAGGGTCTTGAGGAACCAAGGTCATGTGGAGCAGGAGCAGGCCAGTGCATTCTCAGTAGCTCAGCGCGATTACGAGCGCGTCGCGACGCATTCTTGCACTGCCTACCTTATTCGCGTACACCCACCATCGAACGACACAATCTGCAAGATTCCCGCTCGCATCGTCAGTAGACTCAATGAACCGCAAAAACTGTTGACTCACGTGGGGAGGAATTGTAAGGACGGCCAACTAACTTGTCGCAATGTCCTCAAGAGAGTCAGACCGGATCACCGCAGCGCAACAGACTTTGGACGGTGAAGGCCACAGCGTTCGAGTTCATCGCCGAGCTGACCGTGTCTACTAGTCCTCTACGACATCTCGCAACTGTTGAACACTGGTCTGGACAAGGAGACTCTCGCGACATGTGTGGGCATGATTGAGAGTGGCGTCAACCCAGAGGCACTGGCAGTGGGTCTCTCAGTTCTTCAGCTTCAACGTAGCAAGGCTCACCCTCCTCCCCCAGGCTGTCATTCAGGAGCTGAGGCGGGAGAGCCAAGCGTTGTCAGGCCGGCCAACAACCAATGGTCGATAACGATTGTATTGTGCCAACGCCATGTAGTGCGGCGTCCCAGTCGCAGAGAATTGTGTATCGATCAAATGAGTTCATGAGCGTCCTGTCCACCAAAAACGCGATGAAAAAGACGATGAGAGGCAGTAGTATCATGTTCTGAGCGTTGCAAAACGTCGTTGGGAGCCAGAAAACTGAATCCAAGTTACCAGCGGACCCGTCCCCATTCAGCCACATCGGTGGCTATGTTTTGCATCTCAGTATCAGCGGAGCTTAAAATAGCTCTCACTGAGGCGTGACTAACGAACTAGACGCTTCCCCAGAGACACCTCTCACTTGCCCACCACTGCTTCGTCATGTCCGACCAACCTAGACTCATCGACTCTTTCACCGCGCCGAAAGAGGTGCTACGGGAATTTGAAGAGCTTGCAGAAGAGGAGAATGTCGACCCCTTCGCCGAAACCGCTTCGAAGCGGCAAATTGCCTCTCGGCAGTCCGACTATCACAACCGTCGTTTCAGCCGGCAAGCTCACGAGAGCGAGGATGCCTTCAAGGCAGCGGAAGAGGGGAGGGATGTCGAGGGCGGGTATAAGGATGCAATGAGGCTGCAGCGGCTGGAGAAGGAGGAGGAGCGGGTACGGCGGGCGATCGAAGAGAAGGAGAAACAGGAGAAGGAGGAGGGTCAGACGAAGATGGATCTCGACAAGACGCCCCCTCGGGCAGAGATTCAGGAAGCTGTGAAGGAGCTCGCCGGCACGAAGCGCAAGCGGCGCTGGGACGTCGAGACGGACGATAAGGAGAACAAGACTGAGGCAAAGGGCGGTGAGTGGTCTAAGGAAGCTCTCGAAGAGGCTGCGCCTAAGAAGCGGAGGTCTCGCTGGGACGCTACGCCGGCGGACGTCAATGCCGCTCCTGGTGAGACACCGAAGAGGTCGCGCTGGGACCAAGCTCCTGCCGCGACGCCGGATGCCCCGATGCAAGCCATCATCATGAACGCGCCGGGCTTCATGCACGAGGACAAGCATAACCGCTACCTTACCGACGAGGAGCTCGACGCCATCCTTCCTGCTGCCGGGTACGCCATCGTCACTCCACCGCCCGGGTATGCACCCTTGGTACGACCTCCGAAGTTTGCCACTCCCGTTACGGAGGTGGGGGGTTTCCAGATTCAAGAGGGCTCGGACGCAGCGGCCGTCGCAGCAGCCCAGGGTCTTGCTCCTGAGCTTCCCACCGAGATCCCTGGCGTTGGCAGCCTCGCGTTCTTCAAGGCGGAGGACGCACAGTACTTCGCCAAGATTCTGAAGGAAGAGGACGAGACGGAGCTCTCGGTGGACGAGATGAAGGAGCGAAAGATCATGCGCTTGCTCCTCAAAATCAAGAACGGCACCCCTCCCGTTCGCAAAACCGCCCTCCGTCAGATCACAGACAAGGCGCGAGAGTTCGGCGCAGGCCCACTCTTCGACAAAATTCTGCCTCTTCTTAT
The DNA here is from genome assembly GCA_000344655.2 of Fomitopsis schrenkii. Classification (NCBI taxonomy): domain Eukaryota; kingdom Fungi; phylum Basidiomycota; class Agaricomycetes; order Polyporales; family Fomitopsidaceae; genus Fomitopsis; species Fomitopsis schrenkii. The sequence continues at coordinate 127,145 of KE504147.1, forward strand.
GGAGCGTACGCTCGAGGATCAGGAGCGCCACTTGCTCGTCAAGGTCATCGACCGAGTTCTCTACAAACTCGACGACCTCGTTCGCCCGTATGTACACAAAATCCTTGTTGTCATCGAACCCCTCCTCATCGATGAAGACTACTACGCTCGCGTCGAAGGTCGCGAGATCATCTCGAATTTGTCGAAGGCTGCTGGTCTCGCCCATATGATCTCCACCATGCGCCCAGATATCGACCATGCGGACGAGTACGTGCGTAACACCACCGCTCGTGCATTTTCTGTTGTCGCTTCAGCCCTCGGGATCCCCTCTCTCCTCCCCTTCTTGAAGGCTGTCTGCAGGAGCAAGAAGTCATGGCAGGCTCGTCATACCGGCATCCGGATTGTCCAGCAGATTGCCATCATGATGGGGTGCGCTGTCCTTCCTCATCTCCGCAACCTCGTCGATTGCATCGCGCATGGCCTGCAGGACGAGCAGCAGAAGGTCCGAACGATGACCGCCCTCGGCCTGGCCGCCCTTGCAGAGGCAGCTGCACCCTACGGCATCGAGTCGTTCGACGCTGTACTTAAGCCTCTCTGGGTCGGCATTCGTCTCCACCGCGGCAAGTCGCTCGCTGCCTTCCTCAAAGCCATTGGGTTCATCCTCCCCCTCATGGACCCGGAATATGTATCCTACTACATTAAGGAAGTCACCATCATCCTTATCCGCGAGTTCCAGACGTCTGACGAGGAGATGAAGAAGATCGTCCTAAAGGTCGTCCAGCAGTGTGCTGCAACTGAAGGTGTCACGCCGCAGTATATCAAGCAAGACATCCTTCCCGACTTCTTCAAGGCCTTCTGGGTGCGGCGCATGGCGCTGGACCGCCGGAACTACCGGCAGGTCGTAGAGACGACTGTCGAGCTCGCACAAAAGTCAGGGGTCGCAGAGATCGTGGGGCGGATTGTCAACGAGCTCAAAGACGAGGCCGAGCCCTACCGGAAGATGGTCATGGAGACGATCACAAAGGTCGTGGCCTCGCTCGGTGCCTCCGACATCGACGAACGTCTAGAAGTCCGTCTCGTCGACGGTATCATCTACTCTTTCCAGGAGCAGACCACCGAAGACCAGGTCATGCTTGACGGCTTCGGTACTGTCGTCAACGCGCTCGGCATCCGCGTCAAGCCTTACCTCACTCAGATCGTCTCCACGGTCCTCTGGCGCCTCAATAACAAGAGCGCGAAGGTCCGTCAGCAGGCCGCCGACCTCACGACACGTCTTGCGGTCGTTATCAAGCAGTGCGGCGAGGATCAGCTTCTCAGCAAGCTCGGTCTCGTGCTCTTCGAGCAGCTCGGTGAGGAATATCCGGACACGCTCGGCAGTATCATTGCCGCGGAGGGTGCTATCGCGAATGTCGTCGGTATGACTCAAATGAACCCGCCGGTCAAGGATCTCCGTGAGTCGTCATTCGTACAGTGAGCATCGCGCGTGCTAACGTTGTACATCATAGTACCTCGCATGACGCCAATCCTTCGCAATCGGCACGAAAAGGTGCAAGAAGCGACCATCAACCTGATCGGTCGTATAGGTGTGTACTCTTCGTCTCCCTAGTAACGCACCAAGTTGCTGACCTGCCTTATAGCCGATCGTGGTGCCGAGTTTGTACCAGCTCGGGAATGGATGCGGATTTGTTTTGAGCTGCTCGACCTTCTCAAGGCACATAAGAAGGGCATTCGCCGTGCTGCCGTCAATTCCTTCGGTTACATCGCGAAGAGCTTGGGTCCTCAAGACGTCTTGCAAGTTCTCCTCACGAACCTGCGCGTGCAAGAGCGCCAAAGTCGTGTCTGCAGTACTGTCGCTATCGCTATCGTGGCTGAGACCTGCGGTCCTTTCACCTGCATCCCGGCAATCTTGAACGAGTACCGGACGGCCGAGTTGAACGTCCGGACAGGGTGTCTGAAGGCACTATCATTCGTCTTCGAGTACGTTGGACCCCAGTCTGCGTACTATGCCGATTCTGTAGTCACTATGCTCGAGGATGCCCTCACCGATCGCGACCTCGTCCACCGGCAGACAGCGAGTACGATCGTCAAGCACCTGGCCCTCGGTGTCGCCGGTCTCGGGTGCGAGGATTCCATGCTGCATCTCATGAATCTAGTGTGGCCCAACTGCTTCGAGACGTCGCCGCATGTCATTGGCGCTGTCATGGAGGCCGTCGAGGCCATGCGAGTGACTCTCGGCCCTGGTGTCCTGCTCAGCTACGTGCTGCAGGGCTTGTTCCACCCTGCGCGAAAAGTCCGCGAGGTTTACTGGCGTGTCTATAATTCTCTTTACCTTGGTGCTGCCGACGCGCTAGTGCCCTTCTATCCTGACCTGGGGGAGCTCAGTGAGGGACAGAATGTGTATGATCGCCATCCCCTGCAGATGTTTATTTAGATCCTCACGGACTGCTACTATATGTTTGTACTTGTACCGTTTCGTCTTTGTAGTTGCTGGGAATGCATAGCGTATTCTACTCGATCTTTCTAAGATATGTAATGGTCTCACTGCAGAGGTGAGTATAAATGTTGACCGGAATGCACGGAGTGAGGCTGCGTTTCGACGAGAGAGGAAGGCCAAGCATAGACCTCGTCAACCAGCCTTCCAGATTCTAGTGGTATCACAAAACTGTGAGGCCTACGTGTTAACAGCCGATTCATTTCATCACAAAACAAGGGATTCACAGTGCATGATGACAACACTAAATATCCGAACAGCAGAAGTAGTTGAACAAAGACTATCATGAGCCGGTCGTCAGTCCAGGCGGGAATCCGCCAAAGTCTACTTGATCTTGTACAGCCAGCCCGCCTACTGAGTATGATACACGCAGCCGTAGTCGGATGTTGGCCTGCGTCAGGGTGTCAGCCTTATGTCACTGACGAAGAGCGCCGACGGACACTCACCCCGACTGGGGCTATCACCCGCATTTGCTGTGTCTCGACAGCGCCTGGGTGAACGTCTGGGTTGGACATGGGCAACATCTGGAGTTGTTGCGACTGAGAGAACGAAAGTCAATGACTACGTCGTAGTCATACACCAAGATTACTCACCTTAGGCACGGCTGCTTGGAAGTTGAGCCCAATTGCGGCCGTACTGCCCGTGACCTGGAACCGCGCCAGAATATTGACGACGCCCGGCTTGGGGACCTGCGGCGTCAGTGTGATCCGGAGCTCGTTCTTGTCGTAGGTTGGGTACGCCGTCAGACGCGGCTGCGCTGGTTGTGCAGGCTGCGGAGGCGGGGTATGTGTCTGTGGCAGGCTGAACGCCGACGCGCCGCCGTTCGCGACAGGGAAGGCGGGGGCCTGCGTTTGGATGGGCGTTGACATTGACGTTGACGGCGCGGCGGGTGAATCGAAGAGCCCGAGGATGTCTTGCACGGTGCTCTTCTGGCTCTGTGCGGCCGATGCGGGCGACGGCGCCGAAGAAGATGACGAGCTCCCAAATATTTCGGCGAGGAGGTCTTGGTTACTCTGGACTGGTGCGCTTCCGTTGACAGGTGCAGGTGCCGCGATGTCGTCACCAAGGAGGTCGCCCTAAACGAGTATAATCAGTGTACATACATGCTGATACATAAGCAGGAAAACACCTACGTCTTTACTTGGTTGCACAGAACCCACGGGCTTGTTCTCGCTAACTAGGAGATAGTAAGCAGCCTAGATCGGAGACCGTTCTACACGATGACTTACCGACGCCCATAACAGTAGCCTTAAGCTCAGGCGGAGGCATCCGCTCAAGTACACCCGCACGGACATCGAGGTTGAACAGACTGGCAAACTCCACAGCCCGCTGCTGACTCTCCAGCTCCGGGCTCGTCGTGAAACTCGCCAGCACGTCAGCTATCCGTTCTTGCTGCGCGGCGGAAGTAGTCGGGCGCGCGGACATCTTGGTGATGGCGGTGAGGACGAACTGGCGGGTGAGGTAGTTGGCGTAAGGCGAGTCAAGGATGGAGAGCAAGAGGTCGACAAGCGCAGCATCGGTAATCTGGGACGGATTGTTACGCGTATGTAGGAGGTGTCGCGGGCCATATACTTACTGGCTTTGGCTGATCTTCGTCTACGAGGCCACCCTCGACCACGGTCTCGCTGTACTCGCCAAGAATCCATGTAGCCGCCAATGTGAGCGACTCCTGCGAGATGTCTGTCCGCAACGACGTGTACAGCTTCGACGCAGTGTACGCCTGCAGCTCGGGAGTGTGCGCCACTAGTCGGATAAAGGCCGATAGGATCTCTTCCCTGACGGAGTTGCCAGCCTGATAGACGTCAGAGAACAGCTACGCTACGCATGGGTCGCGAACTCACAAGCTTCAATACTCGAAGGACGGTATCGATGTGCCACCGCTTGTTGGGCGCGAACCGTTCTGCCGCAAGACAGATTTGGGTCGTCATTCCAAGCTTGAACTCATCATCTGCGACCTCCAGGAACGCGAGCAACTCCCGGATCAGGATGCGAACGTTCTGCTCGTTGATGAGCGCATAGGATAGTTCGAGCGCACGCCTGCGAATTGAGATGTCACCGTCGCGGAGACAATCGAGGATGATGTTTCGATGCCGTTGTACCGCATTTGTGTCAATTGAGACAACTTTGTTCAAGGTGTTCAGCGCAACGTATCTCGAAAAAGCATCAGCATGCGTTTTGTGACGGTCCTCTGAGTGGGTTACTCACCGGATGTTGTTATCGCGGTTGCTGAGGAACTTCCCGAGGATGTTGATTGCCATGACCCGCAAACCACTGTCTGCTTCTATTTCCAGAACCGTCATGACCGTCTCATACAGAATGGAGTTGCCGACGTTCTTCGTAGAGTCCGTGTTTGTCGCTACCTGGGAAAGGAAGTCACATCGCGCCGGTTGACATAAGCCCAACAGAGCACAAACCTGGGCGAGGATATCGTTCATCGTTTCGCTTGCCTTCTCGTCACCCTTGCCGAGCAGGCGGAGTAGTCGGAGGATTTTGACTTGCAGGAAAGGATCCGTGATCCCGGAGACGTCATGTTCTGGGCTGTAACCAGTTGTCACTAGAGACTTCAAGTGTCGAACGAGCACCGGCACGGCCTAACGATGAGGCCGTGTATCAGAAAGTACAACATGAAAGGAAGCGTGTGAAATTACGTTGCGGAACTCTTCAAGGCATGCAGCATCCGTTTGGCACATCTCGGTGACTAGGGTGATGGCGGTGAGGAGTACACCATGATTGCGATCGGCAAGTAGATTCTTGGCTTTGGCGATGAAATGGTCTGAGAGATCAGGCACTTTCCTGATGACACGGAGTGCACATAAGGACGCCTATGCAGACATAGTTCGTGAGCAGCGCGAAGTGATGAGCAGTCTAGGAGACGTGCCTTCTTCCGGATATACGTATTGCTCGAACCCAGCAGCTTCTCAATTTCATTGGCCAAGTCTCTCGACATCTCCTCCGACGCGATGTCCGCGAATGTACACAGGGCCAGCCCGACAGCATACATGTTCGCGTGGTTCATGTCGCTAGCACGAGTGTCAGCATCGGCGCACCATACGCGAACGCGGCACACACTTCTTCAGAGAGTTGGTCACCAGAGTGAGCACCTCCTGGCTTTCATCCAGCAGCAGCATAATGCCGAGATAGCCTAACCGTTTGTCGGAGAAGCGAGGGCTTGCGACCAGCTTGAGGCATTCCATCTGGCCGAAGTGGGCCTCCGAGCCGAGCATATGGATATAGAGTAGCTTGGCGACATTGTTATGTCTTGCATACGAGTCCTCTTCCCTGAACGATGCTCTAATTGCGGCCGATTCTTGCTTAATGAGAGCGCGCTCGTCTGCGACTGTCTGCTGAAATGAGGCATGCTGTGCACGGTGGGCATGTACAGTGCACTCACTTTACATGCCCGGATTCCCTTGATCAGGGCTGTGTACGCGGTCAGCAGGAGTGCTCGCAGCAGGATAAGTAGGCATGCCTTTGAGATTATGATACACCATCGTCGCAAACCGCGTTGGGAGACCTGGCTGTCTTACTCTGCAGTCTCCGGCAGCTCGACCTACGCGCGCACAAGCGCCGGATCCCATCGTGACGAAGCTAAGTCACACGGGGACACAGCCGTGACCACCGAGGCCACCGTGTCACAAATCAGCTTCCACTTGGTCGCAGTGCTCGTCGTCCGCCTTCGTTTCCCCAGCTATTCTCCCGCTCTTTGCCTCTCCTCACTTCTATGGCCGCTTTCATGGCGGGAGGAAGACCTCCATCTCCCGTCGACGAAATCCTCAAAAACATGAACTTAACGCGTGAAGACCTCGCTAGACACAGCGAGCAAATGAGACTCTTCCTGACGGGCGGGGCGGACTGCGCCTCGTCAAGTACATTTGCTCCTCCCCCACTGCCACCCCCCAAACGAACCTCCAGGTCCCGGAAAGCACTATCTCGTCCCGTATCGCGCTCGGACTCGCTGGTGAACACGTTGGCTCGAGCTGCGTCGCCGTCGCCGTCGCGTGTGCACGTAAAGCCCGAGCCTATCGAGGATACCTTGCCAACGCGTACTCTTGGAACCATGGAGCTCGTCTTGGAGCGTAAGAGAATCCAGAGCAAGGAGCGGCGCTGTATGTCTTTCGTCCTACTCGCGTATTTGGGCGCTCATACATCCTTTCAGCTTCCAATGCACGCTCTCGGGACCAACGACGCGCTCCAGAGATAGATGTCTCAACACCGTCAACTGATATCTCATCTCAGGTTTGTTTGACACGTCCGTTTTCTCTCGGTCACTAATTAAACTGACGGGTCTCTCGTAGGGTACTCCTCAAACGCCTCACCACTTCAGGCACTACAGTGAGCGTGTTCTGACCGACGCGTTTGCATCTCGGACAGCCTTGGTATGTTTCTGATCGACTCAAGCCCACCGTGACTCACTTTGAGCTTTGCAGCCTTCGTTCGACGCCAGTGATCCGCGTACGCCCAGAGCGCCGTCCAGAGCGCCAGGAAGTAGTCGGACGGGAACACCAGCAGGGCGTACAATATATTCCCGTGGCCTCACCCCTCATCGCCCGTCTTCTCCGGGCTCGAGTCCTACGCGGGTCGTCAACATGGTGTCTTCCCCAGGTCCCATGAGATCGTCACCAACTCCACAGGCGAAAGAAACGAAGCTGCCATACGTGCTCCCTCCTGGCCCTTACTCCGAAGAGAAGCCCGACTGTGCCTACGCCGGCCTCATCGGTCAAGCAATTCTCTCTTCGCCCGAGCACCGTCTGACGCTCCAGGATATCTACGAGTGGATCACTACAGTATACCCATACTACAAGCGCGGGGAGCAGACGTGGATGAACTCGGTCCGTCACTGCCTAAGCACTATGGTTGTCTTCCGAAAAGTCCCTCGCATTCGGAACGAGGGCAAGAGTCTCTGGGCGATCTTTGACGAGGACGTATCAGCTTTTGCCAATGGCACCTTCAAGAAATCCTTGTGCGCAGACATGGTGAAGATAGAGAAGGAGAAGCAAGCCAAGCGCGGTCCAAGGAAGCGCGCTGCAGCTGGGGACGACACTCGTGAAACCAAGCGTCTCAAAGGCGAACCGAGTGCGAGCGACGAGGGAGCGCATACTATCGCACCGCACCCGATGCTCCCTCCCTACTTCCCACCCTTCCACGCGAATCCCCACCATCAGCCCTACTACCAGACCTACGTGCCTCAGGCGATACCAGCCGAGGTCGTATTCCCTCCCCTGCCGCCGAACATGGGACTCGCCCGCTCTGCTTCTCGGGCCATGTCTGCGCGGCCTGAGTCGGCGGCCGGCTCCAGTGCTCCTCGCCCGGATTCCGCGGCGACGGAAGTGTCGCTCCCTCGCGGGCGCGATAGGTCGCCGAAGCACCTCTCTTCGTCTTCGTCCGTGCCTGCCTTGACGCCGAACTGTAGCTCTTCGTCGAGCCCGCCGCTCTCCTCCCACGCTAGCCTAGTCGAGGACGGCCTGTACAGTTCGTCGCCGGCAATGGCGCCTGCCGTTGTTGAGATTGCTGAGTCTGATGATGACAGCGATATGGAAGCAAGCTGGCTGCAAACGGGACCACCGATTCACGCCCTGGCGCCTAGTGCTCTTCTGCTCAAGCCTGCCGACTTTAACTCGTCATCAAGGTCGAAGACGAAACAGCGCGATGCACGCCAGCGATACCAGGTGCGATTGTTCCCTTTTGTAGTGTATATATTTCTGACATGTACTGTGGTAGGCTTTGTCGGCTCGACCAGCACCAGAGTCACCTACTCTTGGGTATGGGCATCTTTTGGGAAGGCCGAGAGCAGCGCGAGCTCGAGAGTCGAGTACACCGCCCCCGGAGGATGTAGGGCTGTTCCCGTTGCCGTCTACGCCTCCCAACCGGCCTTGCACGCCGCCGCCCAAGCAGCGCGTCACTAGTGGCAGCGTCAAACTCTCGCCAACCTTGACTCCCATATCCCATGCTGGCCTGCACATGAGCCCGTCGCCAAGCCTTGTGCACTACAAGTCTCACCTCGATCCCCCGCCGCCTGCTACGATGCACTTCCCACAGGCCCCCCTGCTCAATGTCCCCGGCGCCTCCCATATGACCCCACCGCGGTCCTCTGGCAGCGTGGGCGCCCATACGCCCCTCCGCAAGACGTCGGGTCCTCCTGACCTCTACTTCAATTACTCGCCGTCTGCGCCGGTCACGCCGCAGCGGCTTACCTACCCGAGTTTCGACTCACCATGGCGCACGCCCTCTCGGAGTTCGTACGACGTTCATGCGACTTCCTCCATGATCGACGACGAGCTTCATAGACAGAGCATGAAGGACATTAGCCCGAGCTTGCTCGGCTTGAGTGGACGGCCTCGCGGTCTCTGGGACAGCCCTCTCGGGCAGCTAGGCGCCAGCCCTAGCATTGACCGTTTCTGGGGCTGAGCCACGCTTAGAGGCGTTTTTCAGCAACGACATCCATGACTTGACACGTCTCATCTATTCCCGCGGACGATAATCGACCCAAATCACTTGGATATGCACTAGCTCATCGCATGACTGTGACCGTAACTTCTGATTTCTTGTTTCCCCAACACACCCCCATGTCACCCCGACTGTTTGCTTAGCCGAGCCTCTTTATCGTATCTATGACAAGAACCAGTGTAGCATTGCTAGCCATCTGCACGGTATTACTAGCTATTGGTAGGTATATCCGTTCCATTCATACATGTACTAGTACAATGATCACTTGTAGTCCATAGCAATCACGTCGTAATTTACATTGTTTGTGTCGCGGTTAGGAGCATGGATCGTACACAGCGCAGGGATGATCATCACGAACATGAAGAGACGTTCTCATGGGGCGAACTCTGGAATGCACCGTCAGGATCAGCGGCCACGTCGAATGCGACTGCATAAATTCCACCCACCGTCTTCATCGAGGAGCGTGTCCTCGTCAAGACAAGCCTGTATAAACTCAGATATCACTAGATGACGACGTTTCGGCCTGCGAGCCATTCCTTAGTGCTGCGGAAGTTTGACAATGGTGGATGTGCTTACTTGGAGGTCAGTCTCATGAGCTCGAGGCGACGGCTAGTATCTCGTTTGTCGACGATAATGTGAGTGAGCTTAGGTTCGTCGAGGTCAGTGATCTTGCCGCCATTTGTCTTGATCAGTGCTGCGACTTGTTCGAAGCTGTGCTTGACATTCACTCTCCTGCATAGCGCAAATAGTGCACAGCAGAGGCTTACTTTGCACTGATATCGGCCTCGTGTTTCGACTTGACGGCCATGCCATACTTCCGCGCATTGTTCGGCGAGTCGAGGTAGAAACATCTACAGGACATGAGTGACGCATAGGCACACCAACAAACATGCGTACAGGTGCTTGAATATGAGTTCCTGGTCGTACTCCATTGCACCATCGTCTTCACCCATTCGGGCCGCATCGTCGACCTACGGCTTATTTGAGCCACAAAGAAGCAGTAGACGCAGCCACTATGTACCTGAGATATGTGTGCACCCTCCAGCTGCGACTACTTCGATCAGTGGCAGTTCGCCAAAGACAACAAAGGGAGGCATACGCTTGCAGCATCGATCGGAGAACTCCCGGAAGGATCCGTAGGCTTCACGTCGACCCAGTCATCGCCGTCACCCTGCTCATCAGCGTCTTCGTTGCGGGTGACATCCTCGTTGTCTGAGTCCGCTTCCGTCTCGCTATCCGATGCTGGACTCTGGACCTCAGGTCTCTTCGACGTCTTCTCCTTGATCTTAAACCATTCCGATAGCTCTGGGTCTTCTTCTTCGTCTTCTGTCTTATCATCGTCTTCCCCCTCTTGTGTCGATGCTGGGGTCGCTGCACTTGTTGATGGTTGTTCGTGCTCCTCGTCTTCAGTGTCGTCGTCCTCGTCGTCCTCTTGTGTAGTTCGGCGGCGCGTTGTAGCATGGAACAGGTACCTGTAACCGCTGATTCAACATCTGGAGAGTCGGACTTGGCAAGCTCATGAGTGAAAGCTTACCTCTTCGTTAGTGGCACCGTTTCGCCCTTCGCAATGCTGTCCAAGATCCATTGGGGTCGTATGATGTCGCAGACGTCCTTGTCCATGATAAGTTTGATATCGTATGCTATCCTCCGCTCAGTTGTCACCGCTAGTAGAAAGAAGAGCGAGATACTCACGGGTGCTCGCTCCCCCGTAGACAACTAAGAGGCTTGGGTCATTTCGCGCGACCTGAGCATAGCTTCCACCATTCACATGAATCCTAGAAGAGGCGGATCAGCGATGCCTTCACGAGATGGTGAGCACTCACAGCCTGAGGAGCTCGCTCTTGTCCTTCTCGCCTGTCCTCGACTTAGGATCCGATGCTACCACTACAACCGTGTTCATTTTCCGTCAAGTGACAACTACCACACCGCTCACTGAACTTCATCCCTTTGAATAGATCACTTTCGACCGGAACGTCCTTGAGGCTGACACCACGGTACTCGGGCATGACAGTCACCTTGCGATTTGACGACGTCATAAGCTTAAACCCTAAGCGTATATGCGGCCACCTACCGGTTTCCTGACTGCTTTCTGCTTCTTCTTTGGCTTGCTATAACGACAGCTATCAGATGCGTTCATGTATATATTTAGGGGAAAGACAAACTCATCGCCAGGCTCCATCTTGCGCTTTCGTTCGGAGCGTACACTCTGTAAGATCGCTATTCTTTGTTTAGGAAAAATGAGTCGAACATTAACGTGAGCTCATACCCGTGGCAGTGACACAGTTGCCGAGCTCCAAATCGTCTCGAATCTGTAGTGCCCGAGGGAACCGCATCGTCAAGCCCACGTGGTATAAGTCTGCGAACAACAGGGCACCCCGAGTTACCGATCTAACTTGCGAAGAGCCTCGCGCGACTTACCCGTCGTCGTTATCTCAGCGGCTTTGACTTTGAGGATAAAGGAGCTTGGGTTGCGGGTGAGAGTGCGTGTCGCATGAGGTGCATATAGGCTTACTCCTGGGGGTTCAAGTAGACATCGCCCTTGTCGTCGATGCCCTTCTTCGAGGTCTCGATAAACCTCGGTGGGTTCTTCGGGTCCCATTCCTTCCAGGGCTTCGTGCGGAGCCAGATGTAATCCGCGTACGAAAGCCCGGTCCCAATCCGCACGAACGTGCTGTACCTGGAGAGAGATCAGGTGGACCCACCAGCGTATGTAGCGTGTACGCACATAGGCTCATCGCCTTCAGTCCGGCGGTCGTCGAAGACGGCGCAGATGAGCGTGGACACGCCACCGGCGCGCCTGCCGGTGCCGTAGTTGCCGGCAACGACAAGGACGTCGACCGTCTCACCCATATTGTCCTACACGCCCCTCAGAAAACCCCACGAGCGACGTGAACATAAGCACTGACCATGTATTCCGGTTTGACCTATCCCGCACATCAGTGAAGACTCGGCCACCGCCTTTTTTGTTGAGCAACTCACCTTGATCCAATCCTTGTTCCGCCCGTTCAAGATGTACTGCGAGTCGGGGTGCTTCAGGACGAGGCCCTCCCCACGCTCGGCCATAATCTCTTCCATCCGCACGCGCACGTCCTTGGCGGTCTTTCCCTCCCTCTCGGAGACGAATTCGATGCGCCCGGGCACCTCCCGCAGGCACGAGCGCAGGTTGCGCTTACGGAACTTGAGCGACTTGTGCACGAGCGACATGCCGTTCAGATAGAGTAGGTCGAACACCTTGACTGCGTGGAGTGTCAGTGAGCCCTGAGCGTGAGGCAGAGCGGGAGGGACTAACAGCATGGGCGCGGGTTGTGCTGTTTCTTCGACTGATCTGCGGTGCGGTCAGCTTACAGGGAATGCGAGACGGGCGAAGTGAACGGCATACCGAGGGCGGCGGTCTTGAGTGTGCCGAACGGCAGGTTGCGCTCGGAGACGGGATCCCAGACGAGCATCTCTCCGTCCAGAATGATCCTGCCGACGCGTCAGTCGTCGGCAACCGACCTGATGAACAAGTCCACCCACTCGTCTACCCGCGGGTCAAACGCGGCGTGAATGTAAGGCGTTAGGCTCCCGGTCCCGACATGCTTCCCGTACAAATACGTGTAGTCTTTGCCCTTCCTACATCGCATACATCAGTGACGGCTCTAGTACGTCCCAGGCAAAGACAGGCTGCCGAGGCCCACGCGCACCTGGAGCAGTAAAAGTACTCGTTCCCGCGCTTGTGCAGCTGCATGCGCTCGCCGTCGAGCTTCTCCTCAATGATGAACGTCCGCCCCTGCATCTCCTTCACGCTCTCCTCGATCCGCCGTGTCGGCCGCTTGCACAGCATCGGCGCGAACGCACGAAAGAGCTGGACCGCTTTGTCCTATTGCCACAAAATCACATCAGAGGGCGCTCGTTGCGGCGGGGAGGGAGTGTGCCCACCTCGTCGTTCAGCCGCCGCGCTGGGTCCCACAGCTCCCAGGCAATCTTCTTGAGGTCTGAGCAGGTGTTGTAGAGGTCGTGTGCGTCGGGATGGAAGACGGCGAAGACTGTTGTTTCCTTGACGTAAATCTGCATGTCTGGGGTGCACGTCTAAGTAATCTACAGCGGAAGGCAATGTGAACTACCAACCCTTCAGGATGATTCGCACGATCCACTTCTGCTCCTCGGGCGTGCTACAATTGTACACCCGCTGCATAATCCGAGCCTGTATCTCACTGTATAAATCCGGATCAGCCAGGCAGACGTGGCAGATGAAAGCACACGCACGACTTGCCCATGTTTGCGGATAGCTCGTCTAGTACGTTGTTGATGTCGTCTACAGTGAGAGAACCGTCGATGACGGACGACCGCTTGCTGATGACCTCGTAAAGTACGGTGGGAAAGTCGCCCGACGATTTCTGAAAATGACATCAGTTTTCGCGTGCCATAAAGTAGCTTAGGAGCAAAGAGGCACATTTCGCTCAGTAGGCTTCTTCCAGTTCAACATTCGGACGGAGTCAGGATCCTTCATGCCTAGGGGGATGAGCCTGATGTATGTCTTGGCGAGGTTCTTCTCCCTGAGACCATACACAGCGCGCTCACGGTCTTTCTGTTCAGACGTCAAGCACAACCCGTCTGAATGCTGCGCAGCACTCGCCTGGGGCAGAATAAGCCTGAGCACGGGGTACAGGTCGTATCCTTTCTCCTCTCTCCAATGCTATGCAAAGGGATGTACGACGCTCAGTAGACGCGGGTATAACGACGAAGCTGAGCATACGTTGAACCAGGACTCAAGCAACTTCCTCCGCTTTTCTGGCTTGCGCTCAGTCTGGAGCTTGTCAAATAGAGCCGCAAGAACGTGGAATGGTGCACTGCCACGGTTCTTTGGCGGAGCAGAATAGACAATGTCATGGTTCTCCGCCGTTACTGCGGCCAACTTTGGGGAAGAGGGAGGAGAGGAAGGAGCTGGTGTCGGAAGCATCGAATTGTAAGTTCAAGATAGTGTGGTAAAGATATGCCCGCCGATTTGTCGCCGCTAGAGTCTGGCCGACGAGGATAGCTTGCCTGACGCCTATAAAGGCCTTGTGGTAGTGCTGGAACCGCTTGTTTTGTTGGAACCACTTGTTTTGTTGGAACCACTTGTTTTCAAGTTGTTGGAACCGCTTGTTTTGTTCTTGTTCCAGAAGCTCTTCTCCTCGCAGAGTCTGCTATGACTTGCTCTTTGAGGGTAAAAGCACAATTGGGAAGTCGGTAGTCAAGATGGTCGAAAGCGGCTAAGCTGGATCGCTCGCTCCCGCAGTCGGACGCCACAGCGCTACCGCGTCGCGTCACGATCACGTGGACACGTGGAGGCAGTGACGGGGTTAAGACCGATTCGCCATCCCGATTCCCGAGCTGAACAGGTCAAACTCGTCCAGAAAGTCGGATTATTCAACCACGGACTCACATCTCGCGATGGGCCTACACGCCGGCCTGTTCCCTCTTCGATGAATATTCATTTCTGCTGGGGATTTTGCCTCTCTTTGCTGCTGTTGCTGTGACTCGCAAAGGATGGGCAAGCCCGGATCCCATCGCAAGGTCTCGATCGGCGACTTCGTCTTGCGCTGGCTTGTCTCTTAGTCTCTGTTGAGCCCACGAACCCATATGCGTACTTTCGGCGGATCTATCCTTCTCAAACCCCTTTCGCCGTCACGGTGTCAATGACGAGCCAAAGGCAAATTTAAGATCCTTCCCCGCCTGTTCGTCGCACCTCGAAATCCTATCCTCCACTCAACACAGGATATTGCCTCTAGAATGATAGCACTCTCCACCCCAGCTCGATAAGTGCTCCTATCGACGCGGCTGTCTAACACCTGGTGCGTCGTCTGACCGCCGCTTGATTAAGCTTGAGAGCTTTCTATGTATGGTACCGTATGCGAGCAGTCCTACATCATCGCACCACTAGACCCACCAACAAGGAGCTGTTCGAATAGGCTCAGATATAACCCAGTGGCTGCCCAACCCTGAATTCATTCTTGCTGATCCTCACATGCGAAGGCTTATTCACAGGGGGTGGCGCTCACGAACTGGGTACGTCCATTCACTGACATACACCCCTCGCCGAAATACCTCACCGAGACGTCTTCGCGTGCACGCAAGGCTGCGCAGGAATGCAGGCCCGGCAGGCTGACCACGGGAACGCAGCGAAGATCCGGGCAGGGCAGCGCCTACAGAGTGTGACGTAGATCGCACGCGGCCCCGACGCAGGGAGCTCGTCCTACTCCGTCCATCGGTCCCGGCATTGGGACGTCCGCGACCGGGCTCGTGCAGTAACTAATCTTCAGCCGGTCAGCTTGCCCAGACGCCACCGCCCGTGGGTAATGGACATTCGGTACCCACCGCTCGCCTAATCCCACTCTCGCGCCCCAAGCCTTGTCATGTCCATATGCATGATGCGAAGGCCCGTATATAAACAGGGGAGCACCGCCCGGTTCCAGCCATCTAATACGCTCACGCCCTCCGAGACCGAAAACCCTTATACCTATACCGCCCCTTCTCGCACTCACACTATACCACCCGCTGGTATGTTCACGAACGACATGAACGGTGATGTGGATATGGCCGCTCCTTCTCTCGAGCCCGCGGAGCTTCGCTCACGCACACCGGTGCACGACAACTTCGACTTGCGGCATGCTACGAACACCACGCCTTTCCCCAGCACGTCCCCAGGGGAGGACGGCTCGGCACCACCGAGCCCGATCGAGGGGCAGACGCGCACTGTGCGCAAGAAGAAGAGCTCGCTGGACTTGCGCGATATCTACTGTAGGGGAGGGCTCGTGACGCCCTCGAGAGCTAGACTCTAGTGGTGAGTGCCCGCCTGCGATTAGGTGTTTGTGTGAGCGAGTATATTGATGACTTCTCCATAGAAGTGCTAGAGCACCTATCGCGCAGTAGAACACGGTGCTACCGCGTGCACACGACGTTAACGACCTCCATGAACTCATGACATGCTGCTATATCCCCGCATACTGTATCTCTCTCAGGTCTTCATCGAGTCGACGTGTATCGGTATATTGTACTTCCGCTGTAGCAAAAAAGTATAAGAAGAAAGACGTTTCACCCGAATCTCATGCCAGTGCATGTGTTGGACAATGCGTATTGCATCCATCAGCGTGAATTGTGCGCGTTCTTGTATGTCTGCGGCTAGTTTCAGGCAAGAACCTCGGTAAGTACGAAGATGCAGGTGTCGGGAGGTCTAGGGAAGACCAATTGGTGTACCCGGGATTCTCGTTACTGCTTGCTCCGGATTTACTCGGAAGGCCACGGCGGCATAGACCACCAGCATTCCCGAGAGACACCACGCACGGAGCTCGGGCGTAGAACGAGCACATGCGGACAGCCCACCGCAAGCATCCCTCCGGATCCGGCCTTCCTTTCAGTCTTCGAAGAGCGGTCTGAACGTCTGCAAGACCCGAGTACGCGCCAGTCAAATTCTGTTCCGGTAGCACACACACCTGAGAACCTGCACGCACCTTCGCCCCACCGCCCGGCTGCGTCGGCGCCAACTCCATCTCGACGTCCCCCTCCCCATCGACGATCTCCAGGCTCGGCTCACTCCCGAAGTCGACCTCCTCGGCATCCCCCTCGAGCATCGCCGCGAACTCGCGCGCGGTCATGCTCTCGAGCCCGAGCCCGGACTCGCGCAGCGCCGGCGAGAGCTGCGTGCCCGGCAGGAAGAGCGGCTCCTCGTCCCGTGCGGGCAGGCGCAGCTCCCCCTCTGCTTCGGAGGGCTGCGAGCTCGGGAGGAAGAGCGGCTCGCGTGCGCGCGCGGCGGAGGCGCTGGACGGGCGCGCGGTGGGCGGCCGGTTCTGGGGGAGCGGTGGTCGCAGGGACGGCGGCGGCATGGAGTCGCGCACTGGAATCGGCAGGGGCGTCGCGGCGGGTGCTGCGCTGACCGAGCGCGCGACGGACGCCCTGTCTGTCGCCTGTACAATACCCATCGCTCGCCGGCCGTTGCGCTCCGAGACGACGCTCTCCCCGCGCCTCACTGGCTCTGCGATCACCATGTCCACGTCCTCGTCAACCGGCCGCTTGCGCTTTGGCTGGACGCGGCGCGCAGGGAGCGCGTGCACCTGGCCCTGAGCGTGCTGGCCGAGGCCACTGGTGGAGATGACGCAGAGCCCCGAGGTAAGGTCGCCGGAGAGGTCGATGAAGATCGGCGACGCAGAGTCGGTGAAGCTGATATCGAGCAGGAGGGCCGTGGCCTCTGCGTATGCGACGGTCGCCTGCAGGGCGTCGGTGAGCGTAGGGGAGACGACGCGCGGTTACTCACGTTGAACTCGCGGAGGTGGAAGGAGAGCGTGACCGGTGTGCCCAAGACATCGTACCGCTCGAACTCTTCTATGCTCATGGTGAGCTCGGTCGCGATTTGCGGGCCGCCTGCGTGGCATCTGAGATCAGCGCTCACTGAGGGTGCGTGCGGATGGGTACGGACTTTTGCTGGTCATCACTGTCTCCATGCCCTTGAGCTGCACCTCGAAGTCGTCGAATGTCCAAATGAGTTGTGGATCGCTTTTTGGCCCCTTCTGGAGTGTGAAGTGCTCGATCATGTCCCGCACGGCACGCGCACCGATGTTCAGGCGTGAGTAATCTTCGGCATTTGGGACAGCAGGGGCCAGCAGCGAGTTTGGTGTTTGCAGCAAGAGTCGGTGTGTCTTGATGACACCTGCACATGCAGACGATGAGACGTCCTTCGCGCGCATACATGGTGACTCACCATGTTTGCAATGCAAACGCACAGTCAGCCTGCTCTCCAGCGAGTCTCGGTCATCCTCATCTCCCTGGGCAGGGTGATCCGCATCCGTGATGACCAGCTCGCACTTATCCACCGTCTTCTCCACCGTCTTGTGCTTCAGAATCGACAGCAGGTTCTGCGCAAGCCCAGCGACATGTCAGCGGCTCGTCCGGGCAGGCTCACAGCGGCGCGAAGGCGACCTTCGTCTGCAGCTGGCCCGTCACGTTCGGACCCTCGTCGTCGTCGTCGTCGTCGTTGTCGTCGAAAAACTCGGCGTGGGCTGCCGGTCGCGCGAGGCTGTACCGGCTGAAGAACTGCCGGCGGTACTTGAACCGGCAGAACGCGGACTGCGAGGTGTTCGTGGTAGAGAGGGCGAGCTCGTCGTGCGTTGCGAAGATGGTGAGCTCCTCGCCGTAGCGCGAGAGGCAGAAGAGGGCCTTGGTGAGCACTGCAGTATCCGGGTGAGTGTCGTGCAGTTTGGGGCGAACTGTGCCTTACGTTTGAGCGCGGTTGCATCGAGTGTCGCCTGCATCCTCGCAAATGATACAATTGTCCTCTACGACGAGGCCGTATGTAGTGTCTTCCCGGGACAGACTGGTTTCGAATGTCAGGAACGAGATATGAGGTTAAGTTGAATGTCCCACCGCCGCCGCCGAGTTTGCAGGACAATTCGAGGTCCGCTGTGGCTGGGGTGGCGCGATGTCTCCCACACTATCATTATGCGCGTGCACAAGTCGTGTCGGTCGTACGCATTTTCCAGCTTGCATGAGTCTCAAGCGTATACGGAGTGATTCTTTTAATAAATGGATTATACACTTTTTAGGGCAGCTTCGGGCCCGTTGCTTGAACATAAGTTCGCATTAGTACGCTGTACGCCTATAAGCAAAGTAACAAGTACTGCGTGACGCGGCGCGTAGATGGCTGTCACACCGCGATCGTGACAGTATTGTAGAGCACAGCGCAGCAGCCTCTCTTCGCAACCTCTTGTTGGCATAAAAATGCAGCAGACGGCACCGCTTCCCTAAGGGAAGGTCACAAATTGCTACGCAATGATGTCTTGAACGCCATGCATTTCGCCAACCCAACTACGCTCTACTACGCCCCACGCAACGAAAATCGACTCGTCCGAGTCGACAACAGTAGCTAGCTACAACAGTAGCTAGCTACAACAGTAGCTAGCTGCCACACCCAGCTGGACCACACCGCGTGTGTAGTCCTCCTGACTTCATTCACGAACCTCTCAAGGCACACCGCAGTAGTATGCGTCTCATCCCGTGGTTCATAGGTCCGCCGGTGAAACGCAGTGGCCTCCTTCCTTGCCCCCATTCATTGACGTCCCGCAGCTCGAGGTGTCCTGTGACCCCGGGCTCCGGCCGCGACGCTCTGCAGGACATTGACTACGCCACACCCACGGATGTTCCGTCATGTCGTGCGTGGGGGGTGGCCCATCGATGATGATTGGTGTCCGTTCATAAAACACCAGCACTCGTTCCCTTGTCGAAGAACGTGGCGCCGGTGTCCGTCAGGCGGTACTGGACCGCCGCGCTTCGCGGGATCAATTTGACCTGGGCCGCGGGACGACAGCATGCACCCGTATGAAGGGCGATCTGTGGCGGCAGGTGTCAGTGTGGCGACAGCGCTTTGTTTGCGATGCAGCGTACCTCTCCTGACACTGTGCCGCTGCGCCCGCTGGACAGCGGGCGGACGTCAACGTGGTATGACGCAAGTTGTAGAAGATGCCGCAGTAGATCGTCGGGATCGCCAGGCGTGATAGCGTGGTGGCGGATGACAAGTGCAGCGTTATGCTATCCGGGAGTATGAGTAGATTGCGCCGGGGTACGAGGTGTTACGTACCCTGCGACACAGAGCGGACAGCGCGCGTAGAAAGTGCGATAGTTCGGTCGTCGAGTACCCAATCCATTCCAGAGGAGAGACGTCATCTAGGATCACTAGCGTATGGCCCTCGTCCACCACGGCTGTCTGCAGGTGCGTGCGTACAACATCGTACAGCGGCCGCAGCGTCGACGTCGTAATTGACCGGAGCTGGCTGAGCACATCGATGAAGGATAGGCTCTGGGAAGCGATGTGCTGATCCAGGTTCACATTCTGCAGCGCGTGGGTGAGTGAATCAAGTGCGATAAGGAGGAAGCCGCACCGACTTCGCAGCGATATGTTTCCAGCGCGCGGGGTCGTGGAGCGTGGCGAGGATGAGGCATCTTGACTGCGCGGTGGTTCCCCGCACGTGTTTGAGGTGGTCAGCGAGTAGCTTGTGGAGGAGGAAGTCGGCCGGAGATGGGAGTTCGTCCGTTATGAGCAGCAGCTCTCCAGGGAGAGGCAGCTCCGTCGGGGGGAACATCTTGAGGTTGTTCTATCGATGATAGGCTGTTGAGTGTGCGACGGTCACAGCCCAGGTTCGAGGCCAAGTAGATAGTGTTCTGCGTTCAAGCTGTCTGTGTGCACCACCTTTGGCAGGTTGTGTCAAGTTGCAGTCGATTGCCTCTGGGCCCGAGGATCGGTCGCGGTGACAGTCTACTTTCACGACCAAGGCTTGGCCGCTATGTTGACCGCTGAACGCTGGATGGACACCGAACAGAGTGTGCAGAAACGAGATGAGCCTGGAGGGGAGTACCATCCTCGCCCTCTAAGGTTGCCTAATATGGCAAGTTGGGTATGGAGATCGATAACAGGGTAAAGTTTCGAAGTCGTTGCCACCGGTGCCACGGTCGTTGTCGAGGCGTTCCTGCACGACGTCGACACCCGACAGTCGGCACCCTCGCTTCGCCAAGCACGACGGCGACGTTGAGAAAAGTCATTGTTCGTTGTGCGGACTGTATTTAATATAACCGTGGGGATCGCCGGGGAGGTTAAAGGCAAAGCTGTCCACAGCCACCGCTCTCGCCTTCCTTGTTCTGATCGTTGTCCACCCTGTCTACGACCTGCTGCTCCTTCTCTCTCGCGCTCCAGTCTCCCCCTCCTCCGTTCTGTTTTTCCTCCCTTGTCCATGTCGGCGACCTCCCAGAGCGCTGTGAACCAGGGGCAATATCAACCCCCGTCAGCGTCCAGCCGCCACTCAAAGATCACTGTCGAGTACCACCGCCCCAGCCGGGAGTCCATCCAGGAATATAACGAGCTGCTCGCAGAGGCCAACCTCCACGCCGCTGCCGCCGCCAACTACCAGGATCCATACATTCCGTCTAGGCAGGCGCCCGCACCTCCGTCGGCATCGAAGAGCAGGATTCGCAACTCCCTCCAGAAGCCCCCACCTCGCAAGCACAGCCTGACCGCGCCGAACGTGTCCAAGAACATTGACCGTGATCCTTTCGCATCCAACCGCACCATCAGCAACGACAGCACCTCTACCTCCACCATGAATGGCACTGTGCCCCCTCCGCGCCCATCGCGGGCCAACACCGCCAACCTGAACGACCTCTTCCCCACCCAGCGCGCCCTCGCTAACCAGCGCATATCCGATCCGATCAGCCTCCCGCCGGACACCGTCTTCTACGTCGACGACCAGCAGCAGTCTCCGCAGCAGCTATACCCCGCCGCGCCGCCCGTCCCGCCTCCTCAGCCAGACACGTTCGACAAGCAAGGCATGCAAGACCAGCTCGGCTACGGTGTCGCGAACAACACCCCGAGCGCCCCGCCAACGACGCCGGGCACGCTGCGGGGGCGGAGCGGGACGACATCGACCAAGTCGAAGAAGAGCGTCTTCGGCTTCGATTTGCCTTTCCTGAACAACAACAAGCGACCTGAGATCAGCACCCCCTACGATCCCGTCCATCTCACGCATGTCGGCTTCAACTCCTCTACTGGCGAGTTCACCGGCTTGCCAAAAGAATGGCAACAGCTTCTGCAGGAGAGCGGTATCTCCAAGCTGGAGCAGGAGAAGAACCCGCAAGCGGTGATGGAGATCGTCAAGTTCTACCAGGAGGGTCGTGGCGACACGTCGGTGTGGGACAAGATGGGTGCAGCGCCGGCACCTCTGCCCGTGCAGACCCCGCAGTCGCAGCCGAAGCAGTTCATTGAAGAAGGGTTCCAAAACCCTGTGAGTCCTTGAAGTCGTGTATGTTGATTGTCTTGCTTATCGCGGACAGCGTAATGCGCCTCCCCCTCCCAAGAAAGCGCCCTCTGTGGCTCCCTCAGGGAACGCTTCCGGACCCCATCGCATGACACCGCATCCGCCGGCGACGACCACTGCGCTCGACCGGTCCACGTCCCAACGTCTTCCTCAGGCTAAGCCACACAAACCCGGCGACCAACTCGCGCGCTCCAACACAACGCGCGACCGGCGCTCTCCCGCTCCCAGCAATGGACAGGCGCCTCCTCCGCCCGTGGCGTTCCCATCGCAGAAGCCGAACAAGTCGTCCCCGGGCTCATCCCAGACCGATCTCAAGCCGTCCGCGTCCATGCGGGACCGCGAGCGGGGCGGCCACGACGTCCGGTCCGCAGCGCAGCAGCAGCCTAGTCCCGCCGCGGCGAGCCTGCAGAAGGTGGCGAACGGCCCAGGCGCGACGCCGCGCCGAAGGGAGAAGAAGGAAAAGGACAAGGCGAAGGACGAGGACATCGTGAAGCGGCTGCAGGCGATCTGCACGGACGCGGACCCCACGCGGCTGTACCGGAACCTCGTCAAGATCGGTGCGGGGTGAGTACTGGGTGCCTTGATGTCTGCGAAGTGCCACCGCTGACGGCCAGGCACGCACGCTGCGCAGGGCGTCGGGCGGCGTGTATACTGCGTATCAGGTCGGCACGAATATGTCGGTGGCGATCAAGCAGATGGACCTGGAGAAGCAGCCGAAGAAGGACCTCATCATCAACGAGATCCTGGTCATGCGCGCATCGCGCCATCCGAACATCGTCAACTATATCGACTCGTTCTTATACAAGAACGAGCTCTGGGTCGTCATGGAGTACATGGAAGGTGGCTCGCTGACCGACGTCGTCACCGCGAACCTCATGTCCGAGGGCCAGATCGCCGCGGTCTCGAGGGAGACTGCGCAGGGCCTCGAGCACCTCCACCGACATGGTGTCATCCACCGTGACATCAAGAGTGACAATGTCCTTTTGAGCATGAACGGTGATATTAAGCTGAGTGAGTACTGAAGCTCGTTCTGTGCGATCAATGTACTAAGATTGTGTTTAGCCGACTTCGGCTTCTGTGCCCAAATCTCTGACGGTAACGCGAAGCGGACGACAATGGTCGGTACGCCATACTGGATGGCACCCGAGGTCGTCACACGAAAAGAGTATGGGCCAAAGGTAGATATCTGGAGTTTGGGGATTATGGCAATAGGTGAGTAGCGCCTATTTAGTTGTCTGTGGCCGAGGTCACCTAACTCACTGCATTTGTAGAAATGATCGAGGGCGAACCGCCATACCTCAATCAGAATCCTCTCAAGGCACTATACCTCATCGCGACCAACGGTACACCGACCATCGCCAACCCAGAGGCGCTCTCGCTCGTTTTCCGGGACTACCTCGCGAAGACCTTGGAGGTCGATGCGGAGAAGCGGCCAAATGCGACCGAGATTCTTCAGGTGTGCCTTCTCGTTGACTGCCTCCCAGAAAGCCTGTCTCACTGACTGCCCACTGCAGCACCCATTCTTCAAGCTCTCCGAGCCACTGAGGACATTGGCGCCCCTAATCAAGGCCGCGCGGGAGATAGCGAAGTCGAAGTGAAGGGTCCGTTGTTCCGTCGCTTTGAGGTTTCTACTATTACCATGTCATATCATGCATCGATCTACGCTCATTCCCTTCCGGATCTCGCTTCCATCCTTGGCCGCATTTCTTTTATTTGCCGTGAGCTGTGTATTGTTGTTCTATGGGGGACGCCTCAGGTCAGGCCAGGGAGAAAGAAGGGTCCGCCAGGAGCACACGCCGTCGCAGACGGCCTTGTGTCGTGGATTGTATTCATACATGATATACACCTGTGCGTGGTTTATACCCGTGATCAGTAATGTTCCATGCCCTTGAGTGTGTGCCGGGGATAATTGCTTTCACCTAGACGAAAACGTATTTATAGCAAGTAGTCACTGAACCTTTGTCAATGCAGTCGTGAGATATATAATCAGTGCTAAGTAGTACACAGCAGAAGCATCGTGAGTACAGGTGGGTAGTATGTGGTCGGTCAGTCTATGCTACAATGGCACGGGTGTTTATGTATCAGCCATGGTGTCTTGATACGGAGTCGATGTGAGGGTATCGATAGGTCCAAACTAAGAGTGTGAGGAGATGGGAGGCCATCCTATCGGCGCATTCGGAGAGGGAGTGTGAAGCCGCAGATTCAGTACCACGCACTCCAGCCTAAACGAGTAGGTCAATATCTTGGACCTGAGAACGACGCGCAAGCATACCATAGTACATCTGGGCCAAGTTGCCCAGGTCAGTGGCTTCGGCGACCAGCTCATTGACAGTATACTCGACGGACAGCGTTTTGTCTAGCCTTCTCCTGACGGCGGACAGCGCGCGATCGGCGGCAACATCTGCCGTACCACTGGTTATGTCGATACCGATCATCATGCGCACGGCTTCCCCCGTCAAGGTAGAATCGTGTCCAGAGCCCTGGACGCGCTTCATCTTCACTTCGCTGGCCACCCTGCATGACAAGTCGTCAGCACGACCCACTTGGGAATATCGGGATCATTGCACGGACCAGGAATGCAGAGGGTCATGCTTGAATACTTCCAGAACAGTGAAGAGAACCTCGGACTCATCTCGTAGAACACGGAGGGTCTCCTCCGCACATCTCTGGAACACACCCTGGGTGCCCGATGTCCCCAAGCCATCGACGACGTCGGCGGTCAGACG
This sequence comes from Fomitopsis schrenkii, assembly GCA_000344655.2. Classification (NCBI taxonomy): domain Eukaryota; kingdom Fungi; phylum Basidiomycota; class Agaricomycetes; order Polyporales; family Fomitopsidaceae; genus Fomitopsis; species Fomitopsis schrenkii. The sequence continues at coordinate 151,597 of KE504147.1, forward strand.
GAAGGGAACACGCTCAGGTATCGGCAACATCTTGCCCTAATGACGCAATCAGTGAGACCCACCCCTTCAACGCGGACTAGAGCTCACCTGGTCGAACGCGATGCCCAGGTCAATATGGACCATTTCCCCTGTGTTGTTGTCCATGAGGATGTTTGACATGTGCCTATCTCCGAGACCGAGTATATGTCCGACGATAGACGTCGTGGCTACGCTACGTGAGTACTTAAGACGCATCGTGAACCATTCGAGGGGTTCCTTATGGCGTTCAGTAAAGTAGTGCCGCATGATAGGCCCAAACTTTTTACGGATACTCGAAAAGCAGTTCACCATCTCTGTGCGATCGTTGTTACACTCCGATTGTTTCGTTCTCATCTTCTTGAGCACTTCGTTCGGCCGCAAATCGCCTGGTCTATATCTGTACACCGTCAGGATGCCTCACTGACCCGCGATAAGAAGTGTATTCACCGTATATGGGCATCGGAGAGCCAAGCGGCCAATGGTGTAGTATCCTTCACGAACTCCAAGATACCAGCTTGTGAGGCCAATGGGATGACCTGATATCCTCGTACGGCAAGATCTCTTCTTCGGGTTTCGCGATCCCGGCGAAGTAGTATGTTGACGAGATCGAACACCTGTTCCATGACTGCGTCCTGCCTCAGGTCATCACCACCCTTGTACTACAATTGGGACAGACGTGAGCAGGTTTCTTCGCTCACGTAAGGGCAATACCCGTACTCACCAGTTGTTTGTATCGCTGACCATCGTCTCCGACACAGACTGTGATCTTAGGCTTGTTGAGGCCCCCTGCGACGCTGTACATTGCATCGAAATGATTGATCCATACGCAGTCTTCGTAGTTGCCCGAGGGATCAACTGGTGTGTATGCGGTAATAACCGGAACGCGAAGGTTGCTGATTCCCTTGATGACTATCTCCTCCGGGATATGGTGTGAACCGCGCTCGGGGACTTTCGCCTTCGGATATATCGCCCACTGGAAGGACGCCCGCCAAAGTTGCTCGACATCCTGGATACGATCTTGTACCTGGGCGTCAGTCCTTAGTCGGTCGTACAGGGTGCGTGCCGCTACGGCTCTGTCTGACTGAGAGGACACTTGCTCTAGTCTCCCTGACTGTCGTCTGGGTGCTGCATCCGTAGGGCCTTTCTCGAACATAAGGCACAATACCTGGTACAAGCTATGAAACGGGTGCTCCCGACACATCCTCCCCAGCAGTCTGTGCAGCAGTGACTGACTCGATGGTGTGCGCGACGATGTAGGGGATGATAGTCTGGCGGCGAGTTGATGAGCCAGAAAAATGAACTTGTGAGATGCGACGCGTTGCAACGCGGACTCGAAGCCGGAGTACATATCAGGCCGCTCGAAGTTTGCCAACCACAATGAACATAGCCGGATGATGGATTCGCTGTCAAAGGCGTCCGAATGTGCAAGGCACTTCGAGTAGTTCGTCGCGGCCAGGCCGAGAAACTTGTCCCGTGCATCCATGCTATCTTTGAAGCGTGCTTGATCTAGTTGCAATTCTTGGCGTGCCTTCTTCAAATTGTGTTCAAGACCTTTGCGCTGGGTAGAGCCGGCCGGCGCCCTCTGCACTTCTTCTTGACGCAATTTGACTTCCTCAGCCTTTCGATCCACGTAGACCCTCCATCGAAGGACATCCGGGGAATTGGCAATTGAACGGTATTGATGATCGGCGAAGATTGCAAACTGATGGAATACGGTAGCGCTCTGGCCAGGATCCAACGTGTCCCCCTTGTCTGACAGTAATTGTGTGGCTGGATCGAAATACCGCTCGACGATCGTGTCAGGCTTATCAAGTGACGCCTGTGCGCACCAAGTTCCCTGAGCCAATCTTCAGCAAAGTAGTTGAACGGAAACTACTAGCCCCAACTCACCAAGCGAGCTAGAAGGGAGGCATGCGCAGCTTTCTCTTCGCCTGTGTCCTCCGCAGTCCTCTCCTTCATCCCTGAGAGTGTATCCTGCAGTAAGGAAGCAGCCAGGCGGGGTTCCTTCATGAGCCACAACACGTTCGAAAACTCCTGTTCGACTTCTGGGACGGTGTGTTTTCCGAGAACCTGCGCTTGGGTTACGGCGTTCAGCGCTGCTTGAGTCCGGTGAGCGTCCCGCGCTGCTCGAGATAAACGAAGGAGGCAGCTTCTTTCCAGGTCAACTAGCCATCGCCCTGTAGGGGAGAGAAGCTCTCCGATCTGTTCGCGCTCTTCCTTCTGACGCCGGGCGCGAATCAAGGAGATGCGGGTGGCCATAACGGATTCTGCATCATCGAAACTGTGCAATGATTAGCATATATGCAGGCAAATATCGGTCACCATGACTTACCTCTCGAAGCCATCGATCCGATCGAATGTGTTGCGTATAGAGTTCCCAAGCTGACTGTCGGCTCCTTGGGTCAAAGCCGGTAGAAGGTCACTCTTCCACCACCGTATCTGGCGAAGGCACATGAGAGTCTGAGCAGTTTGCCGCACGCCAGCTAAGTCCTCATCGCCCTGGCCTCGTAGTTGAGTGAATTCTTGAAGTAGCGACTTTCGGATAATGGCATCCACTCTGGTCGGATCCCGTTCGCAATGAACGGCCCGTAAGGACACGTACAATGATGCCCCAGGATACTGACCTGCACGACAGTCAGGAAGGTCCCACGCTCCCGTTCGCCATCCAAGCTCGTACGACATATCGCTCTCGCTTTCACCGCTACGTCGCGACGAGGTAGAACCCAGGGCAGTCATTGCCAGGCGGTTGAAACCAAATGCGTGCAACGACTGGACAATCCCTTGCGAATGGACGTCATCAGCGGGACGAGCTGCAAGTGCTGCGCCATGATAGCGAAATGCTGTTTCCCACTGTTTTTCGTGATGTAGTCGCTTGATGAGGAAGTCATTCAAGTTGCTAGACCGGATGCCGTAGAATCCGTCGGGCTCATCAATGCGGCTGTAGATGTCGAAGAGAGTATCTTCACTCGTATTGTCCGGGGAGTGCTCTCCTGCTTCTCCTGCGGCCAGTTCGAGGAATAGTAGCGCTGTCGTGTACGCTCCACACCTGACAGCGTTCTTTGCGAGCAACCTGTAATCCACCCGTAACCACGTTTCGTATGCGAGCGAGTCCCGGATACCCGGAGGCTGGAAGTGACGAAGATGTAGCACGGTGTCGATGATGGCGCGGAGACATCGAACATCTGCATCCCCGAAACTCAGCACCTCATCGAAATGGTCTGAGAGCGCTGTCCGAAGAGCATCATCGGCGTTGGCACTACGAGCCGAGCGCTCACCCTCTAACAGGACGTGAACAAGCACAGGCATGGTATTCTCGGCCACTGTAGCGCTGGATCGTAGGATGAGTGCAATAGCTCCGTAGAATGGGTTGCGCGCCGCGAGAGCACCGCACAGAGACAGAGTCAGGTTAGTGATCCAAGTAGAGGCATGGTGGGATGTTTGTACGAAGTGAGAGCTCGCTAGAGTTTGCAGCAGTTCACAAAAAGGGGTTATGGGGAGTGCGAGCGGTTGGGCTTGAAGGTGCTGCAAGTCACCAGAGTATTTCCGGCACCAAGAATCTGAGGCAGCCTTGCCAGGTGTATACACTGACATCACGAAACGGAGCGTGCGGTACGCGAGGTTGATATGAGTGGCGGAAGCTGCGTCCAATCTCTCGAGCAAAGAGATGACGATGGCCCGCTGAGCCGCATCACGGGTACCAACTTGCTCTGACGAAGACACGAACTCACGATGCTTTTCGCGAACAGTTGGGTTGACCATTGTACTGTCCGGACTGCGAATGGCGCCACCGCGATGTATGAGAAGTAAGACGAAGGCGTCCATGTCCTCCTCGTGGAGCTTGTCCGAAGAAGGTATGCATTGCTTAAGTCGCCAGAAATCGGAGTTCGTGAAAAGAGCATCTAGCCCTTCGTGGTCGGATACGAGGTCGTGAATCCTGCGTGCTAACCGGAATTTGTTGGGAGAGGGAGAAGCATCGGAGAGAAGCTGAGATATCTGCAGTGAAGTGAGGTGGTCCCGAAGCTGCACCAGCATAGGAGACGATGTACTGAATGGCCAAGACGCCAGCGCCCGGGTAATTTGTGATCGTGAGGCGCCCCTTTGGGCAAGGTTCTGCATCGTGGATTCTATCCAGCGAGCAAGGTCTTCACCGAGGGTGACCGACGACCGATATAGCGGACACTGCTTGATATCTTCTGCAATGGAGCCAAGCTGGACTAGTATGTCAGGAAGGCGGGTATCGTCCTCTGTCTGTTGAGCGTAGACCTCGAAGCTCCATTGAAGGATTGATTGTGCAGCGCGCGCCATGTCTATCTGTGGTATGACAGTAGAGGCCAAGTTCATGAGCGTTCTGAGCAAGGTGGGGTCCCCGAAGTGACTATGACGGGTAGCGATCCAAACACAGATGGAATTGAGTAACCGCATTTGCTCGTTGATGAACGGGCAGTGTTCCATGTCCGCAAATAGTTGGTGAATGACGTGATAGGTAACAGAGGGCTCATTTGCTTCTGGAATCCATGCCCCAAACCACCGCAGCGCCTTGAGGACGGCCTCCGTACTGTAGAGGGGAACGTTTGGTTCATGAAACTGGAACTCCTCGACACGTCTGTATTGCAATAGCTGGTCGAGCACACGACTATTTTCCTCGCTGAAGCCGGAGAACTCGATACCCGCGAAGATCGGTCCACTCCTCGATATATCCTGATCGCCTAAGGTGCGAACGATGGTTGCAGCGATAACATCCGTAGTGCGGCGTATGTAGTCATCGAAAGTCTGCTCATCGAGAGCTTGCAACGTGCGTCTGAGCTGCAATGCCAGATCGTCCGGGATTGGCGTGTCCTCTGCCAGACTTTTCCCTACGAGAATGACAATCTCGTACCCGACGATCTCGGGGAAACACTCTAGTAGGCCGTCAGTCAGTGACTTGTGGATTGCGTCGCAGTGGGAGTAGAGGAGTTTGTGCCCATGCTCCCGGTGGTCGTTCAGGAGATTGGCAGGGGTGAAGGCATGGAAAACTGCTTCGGCACACTGTCTTCTCTCCGTAAATCCGAGTAGACGAGGCGGCAAGGTGAGGAAGTCCTTCTCCGACGAACAAATTGCGGAGGCTATTTGGGAAGCATAGTGCTCAAAAAGCTCCGCGAGGCTCGAGAGACCTAGACTTTCTGAGACCACTGCTAATGCCGCCTCCGTGTGGTTCGCATACTCCGGCGCAAACAAACATCCCTCGAGCAAGTTCCAGTAAGCCCCTCTTCTGACCGCGGAACTAACGATCATGATGTTCGCTAGGCAAACAATGCGGGTGATCATCCTCTCGAACCTGTATGAACATACGTCGGTACGGAGTACTCCACAAGATCGAGTAACGTCACTTACGCATGCTCGTTCGAGGTTAGGTAACCCAGGACATCTCTGTATAGAGTATTCGGGTTCTGGCCCAGTTCACTTGCTCGTGCAAACATGCGCGCCGATGCTGCAGAAGCGCGGAAACGTATTCGTATATCGGCGTCACCTCCCAGTGTTGGCAAGACAGAGGCCGGGAGAACGGTGATTGTTACAGGCTCTGTGCCGTCTTCGCCTTGCGACGTGGCAGAGCTAGGTCCAAGGTCCACGATATGGTCGGCTATTGGCGCCCAGAAACGCTCCTCTGGATCAAGAGCCAAATTAGCGTCGAGAAAGCGAACAACGGCATCTCTCCCTCTCCACGAAGTCATCCTTCTCTTTGGTAGTAGGGACTTCGTTACTACGAGCTTCCAGAGGTCCCTAGTCGACTTACAAATGTCGCTGGGGGTTGCAGGGTCCATCCACTGGGCCATCGTGGAATGCAAGAAGAGCAAGGTAAACCGGTGGAATCGTTCGTCCCGTGCGTACGCGTACTGCTCCCATAGTTCGCGCAATAGATCCAAAAACGCAGCCATGGTCGAGTTGGAGACCGATAGTGTTCCTGTCTTGATGATGGAGAAATACGCAGATGCCATATCCATGAGTCGCGAATTGTCGGAGCCCAGAACCAATTCGGCCAAGTCCTTATCGCGCGTAGGTTGCCCCGAGTTAGACTGCAAGATGGGGACGACCGCCAAAGAAGTCATGCATATCTCGATGCTGCTCAAGCCCATGTACGCAGTGCTAGCTCCCGACAGCTCGGCGGAGACTACCATGGCTTGCGCTGTTCTAGGTTGCCCAAAGTCATCCTCGGCGTCGACGTCCATAGCCTGGCTGCCGGAGTCGATGTTCGCTGGAGTCCCGGATGCCACCCGGAGCGCCGTCTTCAGGACACCTAAGAGGTCGTTGAACGTCTCCTGGACCTGGGTTGAGAAAAGTCGACTTTCAGCCAAGATCCTCATTTGCGAGCGGCCGAATCACGTACATCGACGGAGCGGAAGATAACGCGTTGAACCTGACGGCGCACACGGTTCTTTCGCTCGGCACTCAGTGCCAGTGTAGAAGCGTGCAGGGCTCTCAGTACCTCCTGCCTGATGCCCGTATACGGCCCCGGGGACGCTAATATTTCCATTGGTTCCTGCGACGGTTCTGACTGCGCAAGTATGAGAGGCTGTAGGCTCTGCAGCATGAGCGATCGTTCGTCCGAGGTCCAGCGTTTCTCGGAGACGTGAGGAAAGATCGTTTGGATAAGTCGACAAGCAGCCTGGATGGCACGTCTCGCTGACTGAAAGCCGTTGATAGAGAGGACGGCTTCGTAACTCAAACATAAGATTGCTACGTCGAGGTTGGACCGTACCTTCTCCGCGGTTACGAAGCCGGGCACCTCCTTGCTTGCTTCCCAGGCAGTACAGAGGTCCTCTGTGATTTTCATGAGGAACGTCGAGATACGACGCTCCCGACTACGAGGTGGAGCTAGGTCATCGAAGTCGACGTCACAATCGTTGGGGTTTAGTCCAGTCGATAGCCCAGGCTCGGAGGAAGGGCGAAGGGGGGGTGGAAGACGGGCTCGAAGTGTGAAATCTCGTATGACAGCCGTGTAGCAATGGTCCTCGGCCGCCCGAATAATAGCAGTGTCGGGCAACAGCATCTCGCAGATGAGGTTGCTCTTCGTGGAGAAGGAGCAGATACCTTCCAGGAGAGTGAGCAAGTCAGCCACCGTGTACGGGAGGAGCTTCGTCTTCGATGTGATGTCGACTCTCCAGGTATCGAGGAACCACATCAGCACCTTCTCCTCCATCTGCATGCGATACAGCCGAGCGTCTTGGCTCGCTATACGAAGCGCGAGGTTCATGAAGGCGCAGACAGAATCGTGAGGGAACCCGGGACCTTGGACCTCGAGGTCCTTTGCTAGCGTCTCCACCTCGGCGATGAGACGTTGCGAGGTCAGTAGCTCCCTCGCGTGTAGCATGACGACCGACGCAGCATGGCAGGCTGCGCGAGAGACGGAAGCCACAGTTGTGCGACGCATTGCGTGGGCGTAGATGGCGTCCCATGTCACATACAGAGCACTTTCTTGCCCAACGTTGGCCGCAGTAGATGTTCTTGGAGAGGAACCGACCTCGTGAGCTATAGCAGCCAGGCAGAGGAATGTCCAGGACTGGACGGACACGTCTTCGAACGAGACGAACTGCAGGAGTACCGAGATAATCTCCTGTTGTAGTTCTTCGTGCAGGATTGACCAGTGGTCGTTGATGAAGAAAAGCAGGCTTTGCAGATGGTATGACCGTGTAGCGGAAGTAGAGGAGTGACTGATGAGATCAAGCAGGGATTTGATAGGGTTCTCCAGCTTGACACGTTTGCCGGCGACTCGATGGGAGCTGGACTCCATCATGTGAACGGACTCTGTGAGGGCATGAAGCTGCAAGACGATGTTAGAGCGTTCAGTAGCTGAGACTGAGGTGAGACTACCTTGGCCGTACAGTTCGATAGCAACTCGAGGATCGTCCATGCTAACGCATGGCCAGAGTCGAACTGCCATCCAAACCGGTATGTTGATCCTACGAACGGGTGCGGCTGAGCTTCGTCCGTGCGGCTTTCTCGCACTTCGAGGCGTAGGCGATCCAGAATCAACCCATCTACTCCCCAGCGACTGTCTGCTTCGCCGCTCAGTAAGTGCCACAGTCTTGAAACTCCTTTCGCGTAATCCACTTTGGGGAGCGCGGTCGGGTCGAGGGGTTCTGCGGTGTAGTAGGGGAACAGTGTCTGCAGAACAATGACTAATTCCTGCTTCATTCGCTGATTCTTTGTCCCCCACATATTGAGGAGGCCATCCCAAGCTCCACGCGCATACATGGTCACGATCGCACAGTCGTTCAAAGCGACGTGTGAGAGCGCGGCAGTCAGAGCGAGCAAGTAGTCATGGTGAATGGAGGAATCTCCTGGGTATGTCTGCAGAACACGAAGGAGTCGGCTGAACAGGGCGAGAGGAACGTGTGAATATTCCGGTGGAGGCGACAGTAACGGAGCAGAGGGCGATCGGAGTAACAGGACGATCAGGGACATAAATTCTACCTGCTCCTGAGTGACGGGATGCCTGCTCGGAGCCGGGCTGGCGGAAAAAGGTGTTCGTCTTGTCTCCCGCTTGATGGTAGGAACTTTCCGTTTCCTCGAGGAGCTAGGACCAGGAGTGGGCATACCATCTTCTCCGGAGTCTTCCATGTCGGATCCCGCCAATAGACCTTCCTTCTCCTCGATGAACGTGTCCGACTCCTTGAGATTCCTCTTCACGCGATCGCCGAGGACTACATTTAGAGACAGTTGCAGAAGTGATACCCACGCCTTCTCTCCCAGGCGTTCGAGATGTGGAGTATAACTCAGGACGCACCGGATCGCCTTAGCGTATTGCAGCGCGACTGGAGCGAGTAGTTCGTTGCCGTCCACGATGTCTTTGGTGAGCTGCGATAAGACAGGTTTCGCTACCTTGCCGTTCATGCGCATAACGCTACGCTCGACCAGCCACCGGACCGTAGAGGCGGCATCCGCAAGTCTACGTTTCACCGCGGCACTGGACGCATCGCCCTTCTTCGCATACGCCTCCTTCTCCTTCTCCACGGCGTTGAATACTGCGCCAAAAATGATGACCCAGGCATCCCCACGTCCGCTTGCATCAACGTTGTCGACGGCTGAGGCATGCGCGAAAAAGGTCTGCAAAGCGGCAAAGCCTTCTTGTCGGTCTTTCACTTTCTCGCTCTTCAGCAGCCCCAGAACATTCTTTATCGTCGTGCTTCCCATCTCCGCATATGTGTTGCTAGTTGTTGGAGTGGATCAGAGCGGGGAGAAGAACGGGGTTGGAACTTCATGCGCAATGGCGGCAAGACGACTGTCGCCAATGAGTACAAGGGACGCACAGTGGCAGTGGCGCCTGCTGGCTCGCGTTAGCGCCTCTGAATCTGAGGCTCGGACGCGTCTTCCTACGTCACGTTACCCGCTTATGTCAGCACTTTGAGCGCCCACACTTATATAGCGAGCAAAGTTTGCACCTCGCGTCGCTGCATCCCTGCGCAATGCCCTCATTTCCTCTGTACGACTCAATAGATCTCTGATTGATCAACATACTCTGGACGAACCCGTCATATTCATTACTTTTATTCTTCTTGCTAGTTTGCATTACCTCAATGGCCTCTTTCTGCCCGAGCAGCTATTCTACTCATCCACTCTGCATCGGTTCTGGTGAAGCGCCAAGAGCAAACGACGGATGACTGTCTAATCAGCAGGAATCTGGGCGAGCTGGACAAATGAGGACTTCCTGACATGATGTTCTTTATGGTGTTCACTCGCCGTACATTTTTCTGCCATATGTAGCCCGGTTGTAGTATTTACTTGATCACTACTGCATGCAATGATACGTTGATGCTGTCACCATTTATGTGCAGACCGCGGTGCAGAGGGTGCGAGCATCTCGACCCGCAGTGGCCGGCGTGCACCATATCTATGTGAAGACGTACATCCCAGCAACGCCTTGACATGGGTGACTTGTTGCACCCACTAGGTGTGACTACTATGCTGAGAGTACTCGCATAACATGATTATGGTACAATCCACGTACGACCCCACGAAAGCCGAAGGGCGCATGCTTGCATTAACAGCCTCGTCGAGACAGACGTTCAGACGGTTCATGCATATGCATACTACTACTAACTAGCCTTACATATAGTTCCTCCCCAGGGGTACGCAGTGGGGCTGGCGGTTCGGGTCCGACTCCCAAAACATACCTTGCGGCCACGAGCAGTATTCCTGTAGTGGATAGGTGAGCCAACCATATTGTGTAGTGCACGAGACAGACTCACGTCTACGCCGCAGGCTGGATTGCATCCCATCCATACGGGCCAATCCAACCACTGCACGAGCGCGTTGAGATCACCCCTCCACTTCTCAAGTCGCTGCGCTGCGACTGCTACGCTCTGCTCCTCGACGTCAAAGGCGTCTCTCCATACATCAGTGTACACCCGGCAGATCTCGTGCAGCACCTCCCTCGTCGCATTGTATAGGACGTGCTCCTGCTTCGTGAACCTCGATACTGGGAGATGCGAAGTGTACCGCGTTGCGCACGCGTTGGCCATGTGTGCATACCACTGCGGTGTCCCGACACGGTCGCGGCTCATGTAGGGAAGGAGGGATATGAGAACTTCCCTGCGGACGGCCACCGCTTGCTCGGTCACATTGCTGTAGGACTTGTGCGCGAGATAGCGCACGAAAGGCAGCCTGTCCGAAAATCGATCCTGAATGACGCGCGCCAGGCCTTGCCAGTCCACACCGCTCCGCTCGTTGGGATCACGGGTCAACACTGCCGCAACATCCGCCTGTACGCGTGCGGTATCCTGCTTCGAGATGCCTGTCAACCGATACTCGACACGTTCCGTCGAGCGACGCGCCTCCACCAAGGAGGTAAGCGCGGGATCGTAGAACGAGACCATGGTAGAAGGGTCCACTCGGATCCGCACTTCGCCCTCGTTGTGCCAGGCGCCGGTGTGCTTCGCCTCAGTCCAGCTCGAAGGCAGGCTGCCTTTCCAGCCTTCCGGGGGTATCATAGGCTCCATACGGATGGGAGGGAAGCCGGCCGGAGGTGGGACCGCGTATCGAATCTCCGTATCGTCTTTCTGAGGAGTAGGACCCCTCGCCCCTTCAGTGGAAACAAGCGATGCGGCGGAGACTAGCTCTAGTCCTCCGTTTGCAATGTCGCAGTACATGATTTCGCTGTCGCTTCCCGCTCAGAGCATGCACACACACGACGAAAGAAACACCCACAAATCGAGTTGCATCCTCACTATCCCGTCGAGACCATATGGCTTGCCCCATTCGCACATTTTTTGGAAGCGCGCCATTTCGCCAAACCATTTATCATGTGGATCGTAGCCGACTTCGCCCCAGAAGAGGACATCCTGAGTGTCTACGACACCGTCGAATTTGTTTGCGCTGCATCCGTCGAAGAAGATGGAGTGCAGGTCGCGCGTGGTCATGAACGTGAAGAGGGTGCCGTTTGCGCCAGCTGCAAATACATGGGAATGCTCTGGATCAAAGGCGACCCAATCCCGGGTAGGCATGTCCTTGGTCGCACGACCATGGTAGAGGAGAGTCCCTGCAGGAACGCTAGCGCGAACGATAGAATGGCCTGACGGTATGCAGAGTGAGTAAGCCGCTACAAGCTGACTAACAAACTCAGTATCATATCACTCACCATTCCTGTACTTTGAGTTGGGCCCCAGTTGTAGGAGCGAAGCCAATGCTTGGAAGATGAGGTTCCCCGTCGCGTCGGGATGTGGTCGTTCGTCCCAACGTCCTCCGTCATGCAACTCGAGTCGGAAGCCGGAAGCACCGCTCAGTGGTACCTGCTCTTGAGCATAGGTAACTAGCGCAGCATGGATAGCACACAGAGGGACCGCGAGCGATTGCCACCAGCGCATGACTGAGGGGCTTTGGGAAGGCCTTCAGAGCGCCGCTCGGCCATGTTTTGTACCATTTCGACTCATGCAGACGGGCCGACCCTAGATCTCTAGCGAATACCGCCTATAGCCGATGAACATCCCTGAGTTGCCACGCTCATCAGCGCGCGCTGGCTTCGCCGCTTCGAATTCGGTATTTTATTGTCGGACACCGATCAAGCGCTCTGACAACAGGGTGATTAGGACCAGGCCGCAGGCCACGCAAGAATGCTGCCGAAGAACTTGAACGCCTCGCGTCATCGGAGGTCTCTCACCTTGCCAACTTATGTAGCTCTCAAGATCTCACCACTGACCAGAGTCGCCACCGTTTGCCGCCGTCCATAGACCGCCGGAGGCATCAATATTGCTTCAGTGCTTGGCGACCGTCCGTACTGGCAGGCACTGGCACTCGGTCTACAAGCCTAGGGTTAAGAAGGGAACACTGCTTCATTAATTGATATTTCCGTGTCAAACGCGAGGCCTGCGCACGTTGGAGGAGTGGAAAGTCGTCCCGGGACACTAGCCGGGGCCCAAAGGATCGCACAATGGGTAGATACTCATTCTGGCAAGCTTGAGGGCGGAAATTTGCTACTGCAAGTCAAACGACAGATTCGGCGATGACTTAACTAGCTAGTATCAGTGACATGGACTTGCATCAATCCTTCGTTCACTTCCAGCTTGTGCATTCGCAGGCGCGCACACCGGCTGAACACAAAGCAAGGATGTCATCTACTTGAAGAAGATGGTATAGATACTCATCTCCGGTGCCTCAATCACCAGCGTCCCGTCATCACTCAGCAAAGGCACATCAACCTCCTCGTAGTCCTCCGTCACGCTCGTCCGGTACATCCGAGTCGGCTGTGTGAGCTTGAACGCGTCGTCGCCGGTCAGCGTGATGCTCGACGCGTTCCACTGCGCGTTCATCGCGACGACGGAGAAGATCGGCTGGTGGCACTTTCCGTAAGGCGCGCAGTACGACTCGTGGGCCTTCGAGCGCGCGGGGTAGTCGAACGCGAGCACGCGCCAGTTCGCCTCGGACGCGTTTGTGCTGGGCGTCACTGCGCGGCGGACGGAGCCGACGGGCGCGGCCTTGGTGAAGTGCTTCATGACGGAGAAGCGCTTGGTGAGCTTGAGCTGGTAGAAATGTGTGTCGTTGTAGTTGGGGTCGTAGTAGATGATGCCTTGTGCAACAGAGTCAGACGGGCAGACACGTTAGGTGCTTGGGAGACCTCACCATCATCCCAACCATCCGCAACGATGTCGTCCCAACAGCTGAAGTTGTTGGGCGTACAGGAGCCAACACCATTAGATAGGGCTGTCCACCAATCCCTGCGTAAGTGCATCAGTATAAGGGGGTGTACAATGGTTTCTGCGCATATGTGGACACACCAATGTTCATCTTCCGCGTAGGCGAAGGACTGATAGATTAGGTTCGCCATTCGAAGTGCACTAATCATTGTCGGGTCGTATTGTTCTCCCCAACCGATCGTAGCGAGTGGTTCGTTTGCCTCGCTCGCATCCACCGCGCTGTAGCCTATGTATGCAGGGGTCAGTCACGATGAAGTACAAGTCACGTTGTACACTCACAGCAGATCTCTGTGAACCAGGTAGGCACACCGCCACTCAAGTTTCGGCCTTCTTCGAAGACTTGTTGTTGTCGACTGGCGTTCGCGAAACCATATTGATGATGTGCATTGGCCCCAAGAGATTTGCCGACAGTCTCGTTGAGCCAGATAGGTGCGTCGGCGATGTACGTACCTTTATGGAATGCAGAGTGAGCACATAGCATGCTGAACTCAAGGGGAGATACAAACCAGTCGACGACGACTCGTCTGCAATGACCTGAGTAGATAAACCTGCCGCTTTCAAGGCGGCTGCGAGAGTCGTGACTAGCTCGGCGCGTTGCTCCGGGACGACTTGCATGCCTTCCTGGCTGCAGAGCGTTGTTGGGTCGCCATCGTCGAAGTTGTTGTCGGGTTCACTGGAAAATAGAGGTCACTTACACATATCGTCTCCGCGCGATCGATGTCACTCACTTCATTGGCGAGACATGCGTGATCTTCACGCCTTGCGTCGCCCAGTAGCTGACCACATCAGTGAGGTATTGGGCGTATGCGGAGATGCGTTCTGTAATCAGCGTGCCGCCGCAGTTCTCGCCGTTGCTGGTCATTGTCGTGGGCTGTGCAGGTGAGATGAACGGCTCGTATCGGAACAGAAGTCAAGCAAGTACCCACAGCACTGTTGACGAACAGGGTGATGATCGGCACGCCGTGGCGTGCGGCCTCCTTGAGGAAGAATGTACCAGCTGCATCAGCAGACCAGTTGTAGACACCGTCACTTGCACGGATGCCTCAGAAACATTCAGCGACATATATGACAACACGGCGTACCGTATATAAGGCGTCTCCGGTGCCCTGTCAAATGTACCAACGCCAACACCGCCGCCACCAAGATTGTAGCGATAGTCCGTCAGTCCAGCACCTGGGTTAAGATTACACGCGAGACGCGTCAGTTCATGAAGTAGCGTGTCGGGCGTAGTCGCGTACTACGCACCCCACGTCTGATCGAGCAGTAGCTCCGATATATTCTGCCGAACCTCAGCAGGGAATAACGCGACGTCATTCACCCACCACGCGCCAGATGCACCTATGCCGTTGATGCTCTGTCGCGTTGTTGTTGTGATTTCTGCGCCGTATGCGCCTAGCAGCAGGGGATACACTAGACCAAGTAGATTCAGGCGCATTTCCGGTTCGACCAGGGGAGGTATAGCATGCAGAGTCCAGGAGCGCGTGAGTAGTATGTGTACATACTAGGCGGGAGGAGTGCGCATTATATGCTGCATATATGCCGGTGCCTGTCCCTTCCGTCGGCCAGGAAGAGACTCAGAGGACTCGAAGCTCATGAGGCCGTCTGATGCAAAGGTTAGACCGCGGGAGGAATCAACCCATGATATGCCTTGATAGCAGAGCAGCAGTGCGATACGCCGGGACATGGCTTCACGCGACGGAGCTATGGGCATAGTCTGGATCACAACTATGCCGTGGAACATGTACCAGGTACGGGACAATGTGTTTCACATCAAGCTGCAGATAAGACCAGTCACGGATTCTTGCCTCCAATTCGAAGAGAGCTTGTCAGTAGCGAGAGCGAGCTGCATGCGACGATGTCCGAGTCCTGCGGTCGGCCGTTACCCCTTCGCAAAGGTTGCAATTTCCGAGTTCTTCGTTGTGTACCATGATGTGTATGCAGCAACATGGATGACCAGATGGATGCGTAACGGATGTAGTGGAGGTTCTCAAGTTCAACGAACGAGAAAAGAGTACTTGCATTTCCGCTCAGATCGGCGCCTGCAGCACCAGAGAGTCGGAACTTGCCTTCTATGGCAAGTCCAGCAAGTACCCCCAGTGTCTGCCGCCTGCTCTCCATCATCCTGACAGAAGCACTTACTGATACTTAGTCTCGACCCAAGACTGTCCTCGCCACAATACGTAGCAGAGGGCTCATGTCGAACCTATTTAGCTGCATGCGCAAGCCATACGCATAGCTTCGATTCCGGGGCACGGGCCCGGGCCCGGGCCGTGAGTTGCCGCGACGCGGGGATACCCAGTACGCGGAGTTGCTGTGTCGCTCTCACTCGCCGCCATGCGCAGTAATTTCGTCCATCAAGCTTGTTCACGACACAATGGGCTGGCGGAGTCCGCTGGGCCGTCTCGTATTCTTCGGTAGCTGGACGCTACTCTTCTCGCTAGTCGGTGCATTTCTATCGCAGCAATCCCTGCCTACTGTCGTAGAACCACTAGGCACATGGTTATCTAGGCCATGGGATGAGACGGAGATGCCACAGGTCACCTTATATTCCAGTCACTTGCAGGCCTCTTGCAAATGAAGGCGAACTCGAAGCACCCGAACGGTATGTGCTTGTACCATACCCAAGCACCCTGCACGATGACATCCCATACCAGGTCATACCATCGTTCGCACCAGTATACCCCCGGGTACTATTCTCTATCACGGCCGGCCAGTACCAGAGTATCCCGAGCGTGATTGGGTCGCTTTTGATCCCGAACACGCCGCTATATTTGCGTGGGGCGTCAACGGCACTGTATACACCTTCGCCGCTACGCGCGATCTCACATTGCTCTACTTTGATGGCTGCAGCGCCAACAAAGTTGATGGGGTCGTGGATACGCAAGACATTCTCTTCTGGGGGAAGCTTCTGCACAAGCATACGGAGTGGTGGGGTGAGATGGAGAGATTGGAGGTCGGGTGTGTGTGGGCCAGGCAGCATGGAATCGACGGCTTCATCAGGATGGAGTTCGACTTGTGCGTGCATATGGCCACTTTCCCTCATGATGACTTGACGACCAATATCTGCAGCGAGATCATATATTGCGACTTCTCCGACGGACTCGAGCTCGTGACTGTGTTATCACCCGTCCATGGAGAGCTACCGCTCCCGCATCCTAGTGATCCGCGCAATTTAACGTCACCTCGGACATGGGATGCAGGGTCCCAGTTGTCCCCAATGCAAAACCACATGCTCGGAGCGCATCCAGAAGGTACATTCCACGGCTTCCGCAAAGCAGATTACCCACCGGAGGGACCCGACGAGCTGTTGTCAAGCCTCCCTCCGATAGTGCCTCCCCCTGGCTGGAAGGGAACTTTCCCTCTCACCTCCTTCGAAGCCAGACGTGCTGGAGCATGGCACAACGACTTCCCCGGCCTCTCGCAGGTGCACGCGGACGCGTCCACCCTCATATCTTTCTTCGACCCTTCACTACGCTCCCTGGTTGACGCGCGCCGCAACACGACGCGAAACCAGTACGCAGCGGGAAATGCGTCCCAAGAGGATATCGCTCGCGTGCGCCAAGATGTCTCCGAGATGGCGCTGCGTTCCCCCGGCGCGAACAGCGGTGTAGACTGGGTGGGCCTCGCGCGCACTATTCAGGAGCGGTTCAAGGACCGGCTACCATATCTGCAGCACTTGCTGCACCAGCCGATCATGAACGCTTCCGCGCAAGCGGCTGGTGTGCGCAAGCAGCTCATTGTGTCACTCATTCCGCACATGCGCAAGGTGGAGATTGGCGAGGCACAGTGGTTTGCAGATATCGCGCATGACTGTGCGGCGCGATTCACGAAGAGTCTGTCTGTGTCGCGATACACGAAGCAAGAAGAGTCGGTCCATCACGCGGTCGAAGAAGTCCTCCACGAAGTATGCAGGGTGTATACCGGTGCATGGGTCGACGCCTTCGACGTGGAGTCGCAGAGTACAGACGTTGCGGCAGGGCTGCTAGAGAAGTGGCGTGGTGAGTTTGATGCGTTGATCGAGTGGCTGGACTGGCCGGCGTGGATACAGTGCCACCCCGCCTGTGAGGTTGACGTACGTCGCCCCTTTCTCCTGTCAGTCAGCTCTGCTCACGCGTGTCCCTCAGGAGTACTGCTATGTACCACAGGGTAAGCCATGGGGTATCCCAGATGATCATGAGCCCCGATGTAGGCCAATAGTAGACGTATCGTTTTGAACTGTCTCGACCACTCGAAGTGCCGCCAGCGGTGGCGGTACAACGCTTGCTCGACTCTGCACAATGGCTAGGGCGCGTACGGGTACACAATTTTCATTGGCTACGTACGGCGAAGCCTAGACTGATATCGTAAGTTTACAGTGCATGGCGAAGAGCCTGAGAGCAGTGATCGACGGCGAGCGCAGCGCCTGTTTGCGCCCCCTAATGGGTCAGACGACGACGACGACGTTATAATCATGGTCACGAAATGGTCAGCGGCACAAAAACCAATCAGCGCACAACAATTGTGAAAAGGGGGACGACATTTTCGAACAGGGAGAGCCGCGAGCAAGGGACCCATGAAGGCAGGTACTTGGCGTTGAATACACGTTCGCCATGCTACCTTGCGGTCATTACGGTATGCAAAAGCCGATGCATCGCGGGACTTGGAGGGACGCCGCCACCACCGAGCTGGAATGCCGGTCACACGACCTGGCATGGTCACTCCCCAAAGGCTGAAGTATATCGTAATGATCTAGTCCCTGCCGCCTCGACGGATTAACATTGTCGATGATGATCGACCTGCGCTACCAGCTGATGGACAGGCTGCACCAATCCGCACACGGGGGCAGCGCGCATGGGATTCGGGAGGTACGTCTCATGATCGGATTAATATTCGTAGTTCGAAGTGCGCTACCACATGACGAGCTATAGGCGGGAGCCCCTAGTATGGGAGCAAGTATATATGTCGCCGTGAGGGGACGTCAACTCTCCTTGCCTGCGTAGGTACGAACGATTACTTCGTGGCACTGCTGCACATACTCGCGATGCTCTTGAACATATTGCAGGTCGTCGCGTCCGCAACGCTCGTCGCCTCTCTACCCTCTGGGTCTCCCGAGGCACGGTGGGCGAACGTCTCAACCCCCGTCGTCGATCTTGGCTATGCCCGATACCAGGGAACGTTCGACCCAGACGCGAACATCTCGTACTTCTTTGGTATCCGCTACGCGCAGGCGCCCACAGGTAAGTACCGCCAGCCCATCTTTGTTAGTTGTTCAGGGCTGACGCGCAGAAAACTACATCAGAGGACCTCCGCTGGCGGGCACCGCAGACACCGACATTCACCGCCGGCGTGCAGCAAGCGACGGCTCAGCCGAATGGATGTTACCAAGCGTCCAGTGGTAACTCGACCACGAGCCCTTTCAGGACCTCTTCCCTTGAGAAGAGGGCCGCATCTCAAGACGAAGATTGTCTCTTCCTTAAGTACGCAGTCGCCTCTGCGGTGCTTAGCTATCATAGGCTCACGTACAACCCGATTAGCGTGTACACACCCGGGGAGCTTCACCGGCATGCGCGCCTACCGGTGGTAGTGTGGATTCATGGCGGAGGGCCAGTTGTACGACTCCTGTAGTGAGAGCATGTCTGATGGTGGCCTGCAGATACCTCGGCGGCCAAGCAAGCGCGTACACCGGCCAAGACATTGTCAAGGAGTCCGACTACGGTGTTGTCACCGTGATCATTCAGTACCGTCTCGGTGTCTTCGGGTTCCTTCCAGGCGCCGAAGTCAAGGCAAACGGTAGCTTGAATGCAGGTCTCCGTGAGTGGATGCATGCCCGTATACGATGTGTATGGTCCTCACTATACGGATCAGTCGACCAAAACTTCGCCCTGCAGTGGGTGCAAAAGCACGTGGGTCATTTATTATTCGTTCCTTTGTACGTGGAGCGACGTAGTCATATGTTGTTAGATCGCCTCCTTTGGAGGCGACCCGACGAAGGTCGCAATCTGGGGAGAATCCGCTGGTGCAGGGTCTGTCATGCAGCACGTTATAGCACATGGCGGCCACACTGAGCCTTCGCTGTTCCGTGTTGCGATGACGAGCTCGACCTTCCTGCCCTTCCAGTATCAATATAACGATACTATTCCGGAGGTAGGATTTGCCATTCTTCTCACTTGACTTGACTGACCGTACATTGGTAGGTGCTGTTCTCCGAGGTAGTGGGAGAGACAAAGTATGTACTCCCAGTCCACTGTTCCGTACAAAGGCTTACCCGTCGTGCTAAACTTCCAGCTGCACCTCTGCCTCAGATGTGCTCCAGTGTCTGCGCTCTGCTGATGCGTCTTCGCTCCAAGCCGCGAATACTAAGCTCAATCTGGCGGGCTTCTTCGGGATATTCACCTTCGTCCCTGTGGTCGATGGTGAATTCATTGTCGAGCGACCCACCGTCACCCTGGAGAGGGGGCATGTCAACGGCGTAAGTAAACTTAGCATTTGCTCTGCGAACGGCCCCGTTCATGGCATGATAGGAGGTACTGCTCGCCGTCACAAACTCTTACGAAGGCTACAACTTCGTCAACGCGGTCACGCAGCCGACCAACCTCACGACCTACGTTACGAACCTCTTCCCGCTGATCAACGAGACCGTCGTGCAGGCTATCGTCCAGACATACTCGAATGATACGGCTCTCACCAATACGTCGGCCCAGGCGATCGCCATCATGGGAGAATGTCAGTGTTCTTTGACGTCGCCGTGCAGTTGCATCATGCTCGTAGGCTGATGTGGGAACACAGCGATCTTTATCTGCCCGACGTATCTACTCATGGACGCCTTCGGAGACAAGGCTTATAAGGTCCTCTAGCTTCATGTATATTTCATAGGCCGCTCACCCAGCTCTGATCAGGGAGAGCTCGCGATTCCGCCTGCGCACCACGGCGAGGATTTACAATACTACTTCCCAACGTAGGTCATCTTCCTGTCTCACTCTGTTCTTCTCAATAACTCGTAGCCCGACAGCGCGAGGCCCCCTGCGTTTAACAACTCCCAGCTTCTCACTTCCTTCTCACAATCATTCTTGTCCGTGGCTCGTTCCCTCAATCCGAACGACAAGTTCCTCGAAGACCTGAAGCCCGCTTGGCCGGTATGGGAAAATGATACGACGGAGATGTTCTTCAACGTCACCGCGTCTGGCGATCCCGTTGTGAAGACGACTACAACGGATCCTGCCCTGCTGGAGCGATGCGAGTGAGTACACCCTTGGATTGCGTTACATAAATACTGACGCAGGCATAGGCTCTGGTGGAATATCAGCAGCCTGACAAATCAGTAGTTGCTACAACCGTGGATTCAGAGGTCGACGCGAGAGATGTAAGATACAAGATGGTTGATGTTGATTGCTTTTACGACATATGTAGCCGAGTCCTACAGTGATGAGAGGTCTGACAGGTATACGAACAGAGTCTACGAATGTAACACGTATGCGAAAATGATATCGTCCATTTGAGAAAGTTCGTCCTACTTGTTTTCAGTCACAGCCTGGCTCAATTTCTGAACCTCTTCCAAGAAGTCAAGCATAGTACTCGCGCTCCATGCCTGCGTGTCGCTCGAGTCAGGGCAGTGCTGACCATCCTTGTTCGTCAGCTCGGGCAGGCCTGCCCAAGGGTCATTCTGAACATAACGACGAGACGTAAGGATGTAGCGATGAAGCCTGTGCAGGGTCTCGGTGACGTCCTGCTACGCATGTCACAACGTGCACGTTACATACGAGAGCGAGATGAGCACTCACCGTCTTTCCCGACCCGACTTGGGTGTCGAAGTAAAGGTACGCGCGCAAGAAGTACCCCAATGGCCAACCCCACTCAGGACCCTACAGTGATTGACTCGGGTGAGCCAATGGACAAGAGTCAGCTACAACATTGCATACCTGGTGGTAGTTACGTCCCTTCGAAGTAGCCGGGTCGTCACTGTCGTTCGAATTGTCGTAGTACGGCCTGTACTGCATGTCTTGCGGGTCAAGAGTCTTCATGCCGAGCGGCGCACGCAGAACTTGGTCAGCAAGCTTGAGTGCGTAGAGGGCATGCTCGGGGTCGAAAAGCTCGGGTGCGACCGTCATGGCGATAGGGAAGTTCGGCCGGAACTGGTAGTCAGACCATTCTCTACCAGGTCCAGAGCCGTAGACATCCTTGTATATACCCCGCCGGTTGATGATTGCCGGGTTGACGTTGTACTTCACATCGTCGGTAGGATCTGCATGATGTCATGAGCGTATGATCCCAGATTGCGCACATATTCACATACCAATGGGAACGTAGTAGCAAGCCTCGAATGAGGTCTGCAGCAGGTTGCCCCACTCCTTGTACGTGACCAAACTCCGCTTTCCGTCAACTGTTGACTATTTGTGAGCATGTCTTCGCCAGCAACCAGCAATGTTAAACATACTTTCGGCTTGCACTCCCTCGAAGGGGAACTTGCCTTGGGCCGAAAGCTGAGCGAGCCAGCGCAACGTGCTCTTCAGCAAGCCGGTGATCTCAACCGGAGCACCATCACGCGGAGTGCCGGGCTTGCCCTTGGTGCCGGCTTTGACGGACTCGCCCATCTTGTCCATCCACGTCCCGCAGTTATGTTCGTTTCCGCCGAAGATGATACCCGTCTCCCAGTCTACACGGATGTCGATGTTGAAGCCCGGGTCGCTCATCTGCATATCGAGGTTCGGGCCCGCGTTGTACTCGCGGAAGTGGATGCCATCGGCGTGACGCTGGAGAATTTCCTGGATGATCTCGGCGATCGTGCTGGAGTAAGCGTATGCCTTCGGGTCATCCCACGGCACCCAGGTGTCGTCCTTAGGGAAGCGACGCTTCACGGGCTCAGACAGAAGAGCGATACCATCAGGTGCGCTGTTGACGTAGTCTTGTATGTTCTGGAGCATCCACCAAGGAGAGTCTCGTGAGTTATATCTATAGGAAGTATTGAGTGAGAACTGTGAACGGGCACGGGAACGCTCAGCGTGAAACATGCCTTGGGTTGCGAGTGGAGTCTAGCAAGTTGGGAATCAACCCGTGTTTGAGCGTAGAAGCGAAGGCCAGGATGTGCGCCTTCGCACTCTCGAAGTTGCCTGTGGTCAAGAAGAGGCCACGCAAGGAGATGAAAACGTCCCGGCCCCAGCATCGAGCCCATCCTACGGCGAAGTGAGGCAGACCAGCGGCCAATGAAGGCGTGGGTTTCCCGGGATCGAGCGACGCTGATTGAACCATGCCGTGCATTTGTATGGAGCACAGCGCGAGATCCTGCGTGAACGAGTGACCTATCGATACGAACCCAGAGCATTGCTCGACCGCCATCCTACGGGCGACCTTGTACGCTTCCGAGATGACGATAGCAAAGAATTTGGGTCGCAGGAAGGACGGCACGCTCGCCTTGATGCGCTCCGTGCGCACCTTGAACCAATCCGCTGACTTCTTCAGATGAGGGAACGTCCCGACTTGTCTGACACAAAAACATCAGTACGGCGGGTGATTTGACTGTTCAATGAGCACCCACTTCGACAGCCGAGAATGGACATACTCCAGCGCCCAAGTACCCTCGCGCAGGTGGCCGCAAAGAGGATGCCCAAGGTCGTTGTAGCGCATAATGTGCCGCAGCGGGTGCATCCAGCCCTCCAAGCCACAGTACACCAGGCCGCCCATCCCCGGGACCGCGTAGGTACCAATTTCACCACCGGTCGCGTCGCGCTCTTCGCCATCCGCGCGGTACAACATCACGTTCAAATCCACGAGGTTCAAGTCGGCGAACGCCTCTTCCGCTCCGGAAGCACAGAACGTGTCAAGGGACTGGTCAAGACCCTGCAGCCGCGTCTCGAAGAGCATGAAACCTCCGGGAGGGAAGTACTCTGGGACAACGATTTCGCCATAGGGGCCCTCGGCATCCAGGCCTTGAAGCGCAGTGACAGCAGGCATCTCGACGAGCTTGCCAGGGAGGCCCTTCAAGAGCTTCGGGTCCTGGTTGATCTCGTACGATGGTATATCGATGTGAGCACCGTAAATGAACTTGGCCTTGGTACCCCGCAGCTTGATTGGATTGACTATGCACGACGGTCCGTCAGTCCTGCATCGGATTGTTTGGGAGGCACAGACTCACTGTGACCACGGTCTTTCGATCCCTTTGTGAAGGCTGTATGCGCAACGAGGAGGTACCCCTTCTGAGTCGATGACTGCACTCGGTGGATGACGATGTACTGAACAAGGGTATGTCAGTCAATCGCGTTCGGAAGCCATCAGGCGATCGAGGCACCCACGTCGTTTTCCTGATGAACATGGCCCTCCTCGAAACCGCCCAACGCCATCTCTGTATGCAAAGAGTTCAACAGCCTCTTCGCCCTCGCAATGCCGCTCTTCTCCCCAATGCTCGTTACCTCGTACTTCCTATTCTCTCCTACTAGGTTGAGCAGCTTCGGGTACAGATCGTCGAAGCCCTTCACCGACCCAATGGCAGAGTACGAAAACGTGATGAGAGCGCCTGTCGAGAGCGCATCCTCTGCGGACCGCTTGTCCAGGTAGGTCTCGTTGTCATGCGTGAGGTCGTAGAAGAGCGCGTGAGGGGCCGAGCCGTTGTGCGGGATGACGATACATGGACGAGTTGGGCCTTTCCCCGTTGGTGGCGGCAGCTCTTCCTTGCTTGTTACGCAGGCGCTGTCCATCGAACCTAGGTAGACACGCTCGCACATGAATGGATCGACAACATCTCAAGCAGTGCTGTGCTCACCGATAGGCTTGCCGAGACCATGCCTATACAAGAGTCTCGAAAGCTCCTTGGGGTCCCAAGCGTTGCCCGCCTCCCTTATCAAGCTATTCAGGCCCAACCGGCTTACGAACAGCTTATCTGTGTCCTCGCTACCGGTGAACAGCTCCGCACACACGTATAGGTCCGGGTTTACCACACGTGCCGCATCGAGCATGTACACGCCCACATGGAGGGGCGTCGAATGGCAGTTGTCGATACGGAACCCATTGAACGTCTTCGCGAGGGACGTAACGTACGTCTTCATGTGCTCCCAGAGCCAAGGGTTTGACTCGGGCGAGTCGCCGTATCGAAGCTTGACGCAATCTCCCCAGACGATCACCTCGCGGCGGAGGTATGCCTTTGAGGGAGGGAGCGCGAAGTTAGAGAGGGGGTCGGCGTTCCAGATCCAACCGTTGTTCGCGACGGAGTACTTAGCAGGGTCCAAGGGCGTGTTCGTCTTGCGCTTGTAAAGACGGGTGAAGTACGTCTCCACGAGTGGCAGTCTTTTTGTAGTCGGTCAGACCCCTTCAAATGCTACAAGCAACCACTTACTGCTCTGTGATAGGCCCTAGTTTCGGCCCGTGGTCGTCCAGACGTGTATATCTGAGTCGGTTCTTGATATTGTCCAACGCAACGCGCGTGTCTTCCTTCCACTCCTCATATAGCGGCACATTGAGGACGTCTACGACCCTAATCCAGGCGTCCGAAAGCGCATTCGTGTCGTTCCCGAGATCGACGAAGGCTGCCTTCACGAGTCCGGCCGCAACTGGCCCATCAACATATGTTCCGAACTTCTTCTCAAGCTTCTTGTACCCGGTCATCTTCCCAGACGCACGGATGATCTCCGCGAGCTCAGCAACAGACTTGCTAGCGACATCTGGACCGTCCCACGCTGCCGCGTTCGCGCCAGTGAGCGCAGTCAAGACGGATTCGCGCTCCTTCTTGATGTCGAGCACGTAGTATTGCCACATGTTCAGC
This sequence comes from Fomitopsis schrenkii, assembly GCA_000344655.2. Classification (NCBI taxonomy): domain Eukaryota; kingdom Fungi; phylum Basidiomycota; class Agaricomycetes; order Polyporales; family Fomitopsidaceae; genus Fomitopsis; species Fomitopsis schrenkii. The sequence continues at coordinate 176,503 of KE504147.1, forward strand.
TCCTGGAGGTAGTCCTGGAAGCCGCTGAGGAGTCGGTCAATGTCAGCCTGGGAGCCAACCGACGTAGGTAGACCCTTGGAAGCCAGCTCCTTGGAGAAGCGTATCATAGCGTCATCGAGTTCGAGCGCAGGGGTCAAGTGAGGAGTGTTTGCCGGGCTGTAGCCTAGTGGTGCGTCAGCCATGTTGACGAGCTAGTATGATGTGAGGCCTACCAGCTTCGGGGTGGCCTAGCAACCATGGGCTGTCGTTCGCTGTGTGGTTGAGGACGACATCGGTAAGGCTGAGGAGACCATATTCGTCTTTTGCAATCTTGAGAAGTTCCTCCACCTTAGCCAGGCCACCATCCGACCCAAGATCCTTCTTACCACCCGCGAACATCGAGGGCTCGTAGACCAACTGATTGCGGATCGAGTACGGACTGTTACTCTCGCCACGCTCCTGCAGTGGAGTCCAGTGGATCATGTTGTATCCGCGCGCACTGCTCTCTGCAAGGTACTCGCGCCAAGAGTTCGTGGTGCCCATCCACTTGGAGACGAGACTGAGGATTGACAGACCGTCGAGGGGCAGATTCACGTATCCGGACTGAACAGAGGCACCTTTCTGAGCGATGATACCGTCCTTGAGGATGGGCGTGCGCGCCTTCGTACGAAGGATAGGGTCGATATTGAAATAGCCCTCGCGACCTTTCACGCGTGTCCCAGGTTCTTCGCCGTCATACTCGACCCAGTAAGTGAATGCGCCAGCATGTGAGATGGGCAAGTTGACACTAATAGGTTGAGAGAAATTGGTGGGCAGCCTGCAACTACGTGAGCTCACACAACGCAGGTTTGAGATTCGACACGTACTTGCGCTCTGCAAAGCGGTCCCGCGCAAAAGCACCACCGTCGAGTGGGAAGTTTGTCTTGAACACGCCATTCTTCGATGCCGGGGTACCTGCTTCCAGTGATACGCGAAGAACATACGGGATGTCCGCTGGAGGAAGGCGCATATACTGAGATATTGATTAGCATGCGCTTCTATTCGAGCACGATGATTGATCTGATGAGCATAGCATGGACGTCGTAGCCTTGGAGGACGGAACATTCATTCATTCGACAGTTCGTTAAACGGGAAGTATGCATGTATGCATAATTCAAAGACGCGGGAGAGGCTAGCATATAACCAGGGGGTGATGTACGAGACTCAAAAATGATACTCAACAGCTCGGTCTTTGCTTGGCCCGCCGTCTGGCTCCAGCTGAAGTTCATATACATTGATCGGTCTCTCCCCCGCCTTGAACGCCGACTCAAAGAAGTCTATCCCCTCATCGGCGGGCGTCTTGGGTGTCTTTGGCGTCTTCGGCGTCGTAGGAGACGATCCAGCGCTGCTACCACGCGATGGGGATTTGGTCGTCTTGGGTATCTTAAGCGAGCCCTTCAGCTTCCTCGCGGCGCTAGGCATGGTTGGCAGTGGGCAAGAGACGGGGGACGGGGGTGATAGAAGAGGGCGACGCGTCTTGAACTTGGGCTTTTATTCGATCCAGAGCGGTACGCCAGGATAGACACCGATGCCCTGTCCCATCGCGTCTATCGACGCGCTCGGAGTCGTACTGACGTCAAGTACGCGTGCCGGTCACGGTGCATGTGGGCCGGTCGACTGCCGGTCGGCGTCGGGGCGGCGGGAGTCCGGGCTATGCCGAGAACGCGTGACGTTACAGTCACAGTCACAATGATCACCGTCACGCGCGCCCTGAGCCACTGCGTCGACGGACGGCGGCCACGACGATCGCGGCCCCGCAGATCGCAATCCCGCACCAACCCCTTTGCAGCAACAGCGTCGCCCTGGGCGCGTTCACCATCGCCATGGCTCTCAAGCTGAGGCCTACCCCCTCCCCTGAGCCCTTTTCCTGGGACACCCTCCCTGCGACACCATCGACATCGTCCGACACTGAACCCCCGTCATCGCCACCCATTCCTTGGCTGTCTGCTCCTGACATGAAGGTATTTGGCGTTGAGCCACTCAAGCCAGAGATCGGCATCATCAAGTGCAAAGTCTGCAGTAAGCTTGTCCTGCGGAGTGCGGTCGAGGATCATGCCGGTGAGCCAAGGTCAGATTCTCATCCGGTTTGCCCAGCTAATCATGTTGCAGCCAATTGTGCCAAAATTCGCGCGGCAGAGAAGAAGAGCGGCAAGAGCAAGGAGGCGGAAGCCTCCAAGAGCAAAAAGCGCAAGGCCGAGGAAGAGATCCCCGCTCCCGACGATCCCTCCGCACCCAAGAAGAAGAAGCCCGCGACGAAAGTCACCAAGGGCCGCATCAAGGGCCCTGTCGACTTCGACAGACAGTGCGGCGTCATCAACGACAAGAACCTTCCCTGCTCCCGCTCCCTCACCTGCAAGTCTCACTCGATGGGCGCGAAGCGCGCCGTTCAGGGCCGGTCCAAACCCTACGACGAGCTGCTCCTCGAATGGAACCGGCTCAACAATCCCAATTTCGTCGAACCGCCGAAGAAAGAGAGCAAGGAGCAGCGCAAAGAGCGCAAGGAGAAGGAGAAAGCGGAGAAGAAGCGCCAGGCATTGGAGGCTGCCGCCGCCGCTGGTGTCGATCTCACGAAGAAGGGTGCGATCGCCGCTGTCACAGGCGCCGCGACGAAGAAGAGCAAGAAGGGCACCACAGCCGCGACGGTCGCGGCCACCGTCGCCTCAGCCACCGTCGCGGGCCAGGACGACGGCTACGAGAACCTCGACGACCTGGACTCCGAAACGGAGCTCGACTCGCTCACCAAGGCCGTCCGCGCCGCTCAGAATAGCGGCCTGATAGGCGTGCCCCTCGCCGTTCCGTGCGACGCCGGCTCGTGGTTCGTCGCCCGGAGAGAACGGCTGCGCAGCTGCCACCAGTTCGTGGCTAATGCCCTCATGCCACCCACTCGCAATTCGGTTGGACCGGGCGGTACACGACTGGCATGATGTTTCCCGCTTCCAGTTCTCCACATACACGATTCGCATGATGTTGTTCGCGTTCAGTTCTCTACGTACATGCCCTTGATACCCAATCCTTGATGATACCACATATGCATCGCCCGTCTTCGTTACATAACAGCGCGGTGTTCTTTGAGACACAATTTATCTCCCTGTACTGTAGCATGCATTTTATCTACGATAGTATCTTGTAGAACAGCACATAAATATAACACAAATGCTAGTGAGACCATCACGAAATGAGAGAAGGTGCATTCCCTTTTCAAGTCGTAGGATTTTGTTTCGTAAAACTCGAGGAACAACGTATCATAGTTCCAAGTACTGTACAAACTGCGCTCTCGGTTGATACGGCATGTTGTTACTGTAGTCCCCCACCCGGAGTCAGACGTTAGTGTCCACTGTCCTGGATCTTGAGACACCGAGGTTCGCGACCAACATCAGGCTTCCATGCTGCGGCTTGAGGGACGTAGCAATACTCCTGTCAGTGGGCATGAGGTCAGAATCACTGCAAGTTCCGGAGAAACGCACGTCCACCCCACATGGAGGGTTGCATGTCATCCACGCAGGCCAATCTAACCACTTGACCAGCGCATCAAACGCACGGCACCATTTCTCCAGGAGGCCATCGGTCACCTCTGCGCTCTGCTCCTCCACGTCAAATGCTTCCCTCCAAGACTCAGTGTAGACCCTACAGATCTCGTGCAGCACCTCGTCGATCGCATTGCGGAGGATGCGCTCTTGCTTCGTGAAGCTCGACGGCGGAAGATGCGCCGTGAAACGTGTCGCGCAGCCGTGCGCGATGTGCGCGAACCACTCGGGCGTGCCGACGTCCTCGCGCTGCATGTACGGCAGGAGCGATGCGATCAGCTCCGTCCGTACCTGCACGGCGTGCGCTGTGGCATTTGCGCTCTCCAGGTGGAGAAGATACCGGATGAACGGCAGTCGGTCGGAGAACCGGTCCTGGACGGTATGCGCCACAGCGTGCCAGTCGACCCCGCCGGCGGCGGCTGGGTCCCGCGCCATAGCCTCCTCGATGTTCGCTCGGATCCGAGCTGTGTCTTCCCGCGAGATCCCTTCGAGCCGGTAGGCGTCGCGTGTGAGCTGTCGGCGGGCCTGTACGAGTGATTCGAGCGCGGGATCGTAGAATGTTATCATGGAGGATGTGTACACTTTGATGCGCACCTCGCCAGGGGACCAGTTGTGCCACGTCCCTGCGTGACGGCCTTGCAAGAAGGAGGACGGAAGGCTACCTTTCCAGCCGGGAGGAGGGGCGACCGGATGTAGGCGCGGCTTGGGCCGGTCGCGAGGAAAGGGCATCGTGCTGGAGGCCAAGTCGCTCGCGTTTTGTGCAGGCATCTGCATCGGGGCTTGTACATCGGAGAAGCCATGTTCCCTTCGATCGGGTGACGGCGCGTTGGTAATCCCGTCGCCAGCGACCATGGACGCGGTGGAGATGAGCTGAATGCCTTGCGAGAAGTCGCAGTACATCAGTTCGCTGAAGTGGGGGTGAGTCGTGTGCTAGGGTGACAGGATATATACGTACAAGTCAAGCTGCATTCGCAGAAGCCCGTCTAGACCATATTGCTGGCCCCACGCGCAACCGGCGTCCATACGGTCAAGTTCGCCCATGGCCCCGTCGCGCGGTACATGGTTGACCTGACCCCAGAGCAGAATATCCTGGCTGTCGACGACGCCGTCGAACTTGTTTGCGCTGGCTCCGTCGAAATAGATAACATTGAGCTCCCGTGTAGTCACGTAGGTGAATAGCGTGCCGTTCACGCCGGGGGCGAACATCATGGCATGCTCCGGATCGAACGCGAGCCAATCCCTCGTAGGCGGAAGGTTACTGGGCCGACCGTGGTACAGCAATGTGCCTGTTGGAATGGTGGCGCGAACGATCGAGTGTCCTGTAGAAACCCTTCTCAGCTGGGACAGGACGGCATCGTGGTAGAGCTGCATACCATTCGGATACCTCGAATTGGGTGCGAGCTGCAGCAGAGATGCAAGTGACTGGAAAATCAAGTTCCCCGTTGCGTCATCTCCGATACTTGCATCCCAAGCACCCGGGCTGCTGGGTTCTTGAGCGCTGGTATTGAATGATCCCGCGAGTAGATTCTGCCCAAGGACATTCACTTTCGACCCTATGCCAGACAGACACACCCCAACAGCGAAGGTCCACCAACGCATTAGACCGAAGTGATATTGGAATGAACGAAAGAGACCACGACGACGTGTGAAGCACTATGAAGCACCCCGACTCCGAGTCGTATCTACGCGCCGTACGTCCCAGAACACTCCCAGTGTGAAAGGCGAATTGTCTCCGGATGGGACTCTGTCCTGCTCGGTGATGCCCGTGCCATGATGGGCGGTGAATATAGCTCCGAGTTGGCTCCGAGCGCCGTCCCCTTCAAGCTTTCTGCACCGTGTCATGGTCAACAAGTCCCCTTCGCCTCTGCGGAAGCATTGCTACGTCTTGTACGCGCCGTTGACCTTCACAGTCACAGCGCCGTCGGCTACAATCAACACCCGGAAGGGAATGAACGCCAGAGACGTACCCAGGACGATACAGTGCACCGTCTGCGAGGCAGGAGGGTAGAGGTCGCTCGGTGCGTGACGACGAAAGTTGCCAGGATTCATAGTGAGGACTTGGTGAGGACTCAGTACTCAGTACCTAGGCTGAGCGTGCGCGCCACCGTGGCAGTGGCGGCAATCGTAGTCTCCCGTAGGTAGACTCTGAACGCGAACACTTTGAGGTGGGGGATCGGCGGATACGGCAATCGAGCCTCCAGGCCGCTCGAAAGATAGATCATCTTTCCACGAGACGGATTCTGGACCTATGCACACACCAATGGACACCATTGCTGTGATGTGTCCCGGAAGGCAGACTTGGAGCGACCTGGGCTAGTCCGACGCGGCGTATATTGACTGCATAGTATTGCTCGAAACTCGAGTGCGAAGCTCATGGAGGCTGCGCTGAGTACCAGTATGTGGATCAGGTTGAATGAAGGAGTTTGAACAGAGTCTGGTCGTGTTGCCGCCTGTACTGATTGGTTAGCTATGGATGGTTAACTAGCATAATCTGAGTAAGCATTGGATAAGCCGGTTGAATGGAGGCATCACCATGCACATCGATTACATAACGATGATGTACTATTACTTGCTTTTCTGTATCTGAAGTCATCGTATCTTGGTTTCGATTGCATCTGGCTTCTCCGTACACGGCTCCTGGACGCTCCTAGTGATTCCTGTTCATGTCATTGGCATGTCTTTCTTCGGTTTTGACAATCCGGTCGACCTAGAAAACGAAAAGCACAAGTTCCTGGAGGGCAATAGGCAGGGGTCCAACGAGAATATCGCTGTGTATACATGGGGCGCGCAGGGGTATGATGGGCTTGGTGACCGGCTGCAGGAAGGTGGTGATGAGTTGAACGATGTGACTTTTGGTGAGATAGAGGAAGTTGGTGAGCCCGCCTGATTCTCTGCCGTGCTACGCGCAGGCTTGATGAAATGTGATCAGGCAGGGATTTCGACTTTTCGCATTCCATTCTACCGTCGGATGCCCACTCGCAATCCACGGCCTCTCGTGTGCACCAGGTGAAAGCCCCGATACCGGAGCAGCCCCCTAGTCAACTCGCTCAATCGTCCGCACCTTGTACGATGCTTCCAACCTTCCCTCGTCTCACTCGTCTTATGCTCTCCGTGTAGCCCGTCCGACACATTCCTTGGAGTCCGTCTGGGATGACAGGTCTCCCTTTTCTGTCCTCGGGCGTATGAATGGTGCCAACCGAACTGCGGAGCAGCGACAAGCGTCTCATACACCATCGCAGTCTCAGTCCTTCAAATTTTCCCCTTTTGGTGCGACGACCCATGATGCGCTCGCCTTGGATCAGGCTTCAAATGGGACGGACGGCGGTCTGATGAAGGGCGCGTTCACGCTTGAAGAGGTTGAGGCCGAGATGCGTGCTAAGGCTGCGCTGCAACAACAACTGCAACAACTGCAGCAGCAGCGAATTGCTCAGCCTAGCTCTCTTACTCATACTCAGCTCCGGGGGCAGATTCCCCGACAAGGTACACCTCAGCATGCAGCCTCCCCGCCCCCGCGTATGCACCCCCACTCCCAGTCGCCTCGCTTCCACCAACAGCAACAGCATCATCAGATTCAACTCATGCACATGCAGCAACAGCAACAGGAGCGCCAGCTCCTGGAACTGACTAGGCAGCGCGAACGACAGACGCTCTTGCAGGAGCAACAACTCCTCCAGCAGCAGCAGCAGCGGCAACAGCAGTTGCAGCTCATGGAGCAACTGCGTCTGGAGGAGATCGAACGCGCACGGCAGATCCGGCTGCAGCAGATGCAGTCCGCGAATAACCTGAACAGTCCGCTGTTACATCAGCGACACAGTCCAGCATTGTCTGAGCGATACCCACGCTCGGTTGGCCGCCAGTCTCCGGCAATCGTCGGCGCAGGTGGGCTTGGAGGCGCACCGCTCGATGTGCCCTTCCAGCAGAGCATGCAGTATCTGCCGCAGGACATCCAGCTTCAACAACGCCTTCTCGCGGAGATGGCCCAGGTGGAGTTCTTGAATAGCATGCAGGGCGGACCTCAGAGCGAACGAGAGGTGAGAGAGGAGCGCGAGATGCAGGAGTTACTGCGCGCGGAAGCCATGCGCAAGATCATGGAGGCGGAGCGGAGCGATGTGAAGCGCAGACGGAAGCAAGCTAAGATCCAGCACATGGTACGTGCTTCTTCATAGCCGTTAGCATGTCAACTGTGGTACTTAAGTGTGTTGCGACAGTCGCGCTACAACGATCTCATGACTCAGTCAGATAAGGACTTCATCACTCGCATCCAGGTCTCCCAGTTGGTGTCCCAGGATCCATACACAGAAGACTTCTATGCGCAGATCTATGGGGCACTGGTGCAGTCACGCATGGGCGTACCACCTCAAGATGATCGTATCCTCAAGTTTGGATCTGGTGTTGGTGTCGGTCTGGGCCCTGGGCAGAAGGGCCCTGGACGTCGGCAGAGCGCGATGCAGCGCATGGAGGCTCAAGTAGAGCGTATCGTCAACAATGCGAGATTGAGAGAGAAGGAGAAGATCTGTAAGTCCTCTCGTCCGATGCATCCGCATTTGCTTATCGTCACTGTTGAAAAGCCCTCAACAGTCTCCAGGGTGCGCTAGGCAGGACTTCCGGCCGTAGTTACAAGGCTGCCCCCCGCCAACTGCTTCAGGTGGAAGGATCCTCCCCGTCGTCCTCACCGGCTCCTGGGCACGCCCACATCTCGAAGGCCGATGCAGAATCAAGCCAGGGAACCAGCGCAGCGCATGAGGCTGCGCACATTGGCCACCAGGCCTTGGGAGGAGCTGCGAATGTACGTCTCGACCTCTTGACATGGCCGACAATGCGTGACATATGGCTTGTTGATAGAGCGAAGGCGTCGTTGCCAAAGACCCGCTGACACATCGGGAGGCTTTGATGATCTTGGAGCGCCTTTACGATCTCTTGATCGAAATAGATCACGTACAGGAAGCTCAGCCCAACCCCGAGGAAGAGCCAGAGGCATGGCAGGCATGGTATGCTGGCGAAGACAGTTTCAGTATCCATAATACTGACTCAGAGCAACCTGTAGGGACGCGAGGATAGCTACGCTCACTGAGCAGCTATCGGTCGGTCTTCGCATTCATGTATTTCTCGAGACAAGGTGAGACCCTGCTTGGCTGGGTCATGCCCTTCTAACCTCACTGTTTATTGCAGCGTTCCACATCCATTGATATCTCTTCTCATGCCTATCAAGGGCAAGAGGCTACTTCCGCGTGTTGCACGCTACCTTCCCTCGGACACAATTCTGCAGATGCTCACGCTCATCATCGCTTGCTTCTACCAACTGGACGTCGTCGTTAAGTCTCCCATTCTCGATACCTTGGAAGAGACCAAGGAACGCGCCGAGGTTGAACGGCACTCGCAAGTCTTCCTTTCCGGCCTTGTGCAGAGTGTCTTGCCCGCCATTGGCAAGCTGGACCTCAGCTTGCTGACGGGGCTATTGGGCATGCTTTTCAAGTACAACGACGTGGCTGCTGCTGCTAGGACACGAGTGAGCTTCCTCTTCGCTGATCTCCAAGCGCCTTCTCATCTAGATTGTAGCCTGGGATTGCCCTCTTGACCATGTTCCTGAGCCGGGTGCAAAACATCAAGGAGGCTCTGGGTTCAATGCCACTGGCCAACGCAGAACTTTCCGAGCTGCCGACGCCGGAGGACGAACAACAATGGTAAGATCTCGCCTTGACTATGTCTTCAGACGCTCATCCATCACCCTGACAGGCAAGCGGTCTTCGACGAGTTGTTCAACACACTCGCGCCCAGTCTGCTTCTAATGTTCCCTTCCATTCGGGTTTCCAAGAACAGCGGAGGCATACCGTACGGGAAAGTCCCCGGCACCGACAGCATGGATCAGCCGGTGTGGCAATTCCTCGCAGCCATGGCTGTCCACTCGTCCATGGAGCAACAGCAGTTCCTTGTAACGGCCCTGCGCGAGCTCGTGTTGGAAAACGTCAGCTCCGTGAGGCGGGGCTTCGTCGATGACGATGAGGAGCGCGAGAAGCGGATGGGCAACGTCGATATATTTATGCGTGCGCTGGGTCTCGATAGCTCTCAAATCGCTGTCTAATCTAACTGCCAACGTTCGGCATATCTGGACGACATCATGATGTAGTACTGTACACACATTGAGACTAAGCTGTATCGAATCAATGCAGTCCGAGCAGCGGGTCGCGGAGACATAGGAGTTCCCAGACGTCGTACGGTGTGGACGGTGGGTCCCCACAGTCCGTCAGCTCGGTCCGTCGTACGCGACCGCGCTCCCGGAGTGCCTCCTCTGACGCCACGAGACCGAGCAAATCGAGGGTAGGCAGGTCGGTCCATCCAGGCAATCGTCCTTGCGGCAATTCGAGGAGACCAGTGGCTACAGAATGAGAGGGCTCTGGCAGTGGCATGAGAGGCAGGAGGAATAGCCTTTTCTTCCGCATATACGTCTCGATAGGGACATCTTTGACATGCGCCCCGACCTCGAGATGGTTCGTAGAGAGTGAGACGTAGTCTGCGTAGTTCGGATAAAGCATGACGTAGCCACGTAGGTAGATGAGCTCGATGAAGTATTTCTTCCACGAGCGCGTCCACTTGTTCGATCGGACTCCAGGGACCACAACTTGATCAGCGTCCCACGCGTACTCGGAGAGGCGGAACGAGAGGTAGGCGTGGAACTCGCGCCAGTGCTCGGGGAAGTAGACAGCCCCCCAGCTGCACGGAATCTGCGAGAGGTACGGGGTTGAGGGTTCGTCCAGACCTATTGACACGAACGTGGAACGAGCGTTGAAGGAATGCCGACCTTCGAGCCGCAGCTCGAGGTGCTTTTGTTGATATAGACTGATCCCAAAGAGTTGGGAAGACACATCGTCTGGATGTCCGTACCTTGACAATGGCTGTTAGATCACGATGCAAAGCCGTCAAAGTCGATAAAACATACCTATATCGAAGTAAGGAAAGTTTGATCCACGCGTAAAAGAGCGGCGATAGCTCCACGTCATCCTCCAGTATCAGTCCATACGAATCATTTGACTGCGGGTACCACGATTCCACCACTGCGGGGAGAAGCCCTCCGTGAATGATGCGGCGATGAAGAAAGACGCTGCCGTGCCCCCAGGTATAGTCGCTGACGATTTGCTGCGTCTTCCAGTCTGACGTCTGCTCCATATTCAAGCGAAGGTCTAGAGCATCACCGAAGTAACGAGCGCGACTGAGGGAATCCAGGAGCCGAGATAGGGAGTCTGGCCGGTCGTTGGTGATGACCGACACCGTCACCTGAGGCTTGTGCCAATCTCCAGGTTGTCAGTCGGAGGCTGTGCGAGTGAGGAAATCGTACTTACTACGTAGCTCATCAAGATTGAGGGTTCCCATCCAATCGCAATAGGGGAGGTCTCCTCGGGGCATATAGATCACGGGTGTATTGTGAGCATCTTGTCTTTCCGCAAGCGCGCCCGCCAGCAAGGAGTCCTTGGGCCACGAGGTTATGACGACGTCACTGGGTGAGATATCTAGCCAAGGCAGAGTCGATGCAGCAGCCTGAACTTTGTTTTCTACCTGGAAGCTGACGTACGAGAGCGAGCACTCCCTTAGCTGCAGAGACTCATGATCACCACCGTTGTCATCCAGAGGAGGGGACGTAGCATCACTGAGGACGGCAATATGCAATGTGTGGCCTTTATGTTGCAACGAGCAGGCAGCCAGAGAGATGTGATGTAGTTCCTCCAAAGAGGATAGCAGGAGTGTGATCGAGCCAAAGTTGGCTGGGCAAGCGTCACGCAAGGATTCGTGAGGAGTATCCTGGTAGGACTCGTCGGCAACTAAAACAGGTAGTAACGGGATGACTTCCAGTCCTTTTGTGGTCGAGGCATCCACGAGAGTGCACCATTGAGATCCAGGAAGGTCCGAACCAACCATGAAGCCACCAACAGAGTCGCTTCGTTCGTCAGATATCGCTTTCCCGAGATATCTCCACGTGTCGCCAGCGTTGCTCCGGACGTCGAAGTCAGACCGTAGGAAGAAGTGAGCGGGGAGTATGAATGGAGGAACCAGGTAGTCGGTAGGTTGAGGTATTTCAGAAGCGGACAGGCAAGCAGGCTCAGCTGCAGTAGACGCCACACCTCGGGGGCCCAGGGGAACGGCTGTCGAGAATGGCGACAGTAGCGTGAGCGCGTCTCGACCGCGTTCGTCGATATTCTCTAGACCATCTTCGTCCAGGACGAGGAGAAGGGGCGTGGTGACCTGTTTCACGGCACGAAGCGTGGCGGAAGCTTTGTCTGCCCCTGCGGTCCAAGGAGCAAATGAGAGCTCAACGTGTTTCGCGGAGGGTGCTAGAGCGGAGAGGAAAGACAGAAGTACTCTTCTGCATTCTGCCTGGAGCGACTCCTGTGGGATCAACACGATCTCAGTGAGGTAGTCCGAACGATTCATGAGAGTATGCAGTTGTGTTTCCAAGAGTGGCAGGGAGCCAGCTGTTACGGGGAGCAATGCAGTCAACGACGGCGCTCCGAGGTACAGAGCGTCACCCAGAGGCGTTGGATCCGTAGCAGACATGTTGCGATAGCGCACAGACGTGTCTTCATGATCATCCCAGATCTGCCGATGCTTGCTAGCCATCTCCCCGACCCGAAGAGCGAGTTCACCGTGATGCGGAGCTTCAATGTGAGCGGCATGTGTCCCAGATAAAATAGAGTATTGGAGGGCGCACAAGCAAAGACAAGTAACTGCCAAGGTCAGAAGAGCATACATCTTGAATGATATGGCCCGCTTTCGCTTGCGCAGTCTTGGCGCGAGCGGGCTCGAGGCAACCTGGCGCATATATGCGCGCCAGCAGTGTCTTCCTGTATCAGGGATCACGAAAACGGATTCTTTGGAGGCCGCATACGCGGATACGCGGTGTGTGGGGAGGGGAAGGTGATGGGTGTCGTTGAACAACAGCAGCTTCCTGTTTCGGCGGCCACACATCGCGCCGCCGCAGTGGGCGCTCGATCGAGGTACAGTTTGCTCGCGATCGCTACTAAAACGCCCACTTCCCCCCACAAAGGTTGTGTTAAAAGTGTGCCTACGGGAGACAAGACTGCTACAGACGGCGTTCTCAGCCTCACATCTCCAGCTCTCAACACATTTCGCAGGGTCTCATCACGATGCCGCCTACAAAACCAGGCAAGAAAACCACAACGCAGAAGAGGGAGAAGCTCTTCCACCCGCAGTCTCGCAAGGCTGAGCAATTAATGCGGGTGCAGCAGCGGAAAAGTAGGCTTGCGGGCCTATCGAAAGCCCGGACAGAAAAGCAGAAGACTCAAGGTCAGTTTCATCCCGTGGGGCTTCGAAACACTATTGAACTATGCTTGCAGCCGACATATTCTCATTCTTCTACTACGCTCTGCCTGAGGATGACGTCCTGTCGTTAGAGGGTTTGCATGATATCATACGTGATGTCTGGTTGAAGCGATTCGACGAAGATCTAGAAGAGGAGAGGAAGTCGCGAAGGAAAGGTCGCCCAAAGAGTACTCGGGAGCAGAAGATCGAGGAGCTTAAGCTGCAGGAGAGCGAGCTCTACCGTACAGGAATGGGTGCGCGAAGACCTTAAAGCGACCTGACCTAAATGCTAATATTGCTAGCAGAGGTCCTTGACCTTACGCATCCAGCAAATGTGGAGCTATTCAGGAGGTGGGACCAGACAGAAGTAGCATACATCAAGCAACTCCGTTTCATCCGAATCACAAGTGAATCGCCGGACCTTGTCGCCGTATCGAGACCTGGCCGTCACCCAAGCCTTTCCATAAACCAAAAGCACGTAGACTCCGCAGACCAGCACGATCAACCGATGGACACGGATGATGAAGTACCCCTTCTCATGGAACCGCCTTCGCGGTTTGCGTCGACAATCATGACCATGGATGGGTCGGCATCATAGGCTTGTGTGCCCTTCACTTCGGGATTCGGTCTCGGTATCCCACATAGTTTCACACTGCTCGCTATTCACTACTGCGAGGACGATATGATCAATACGCAATCCATCATCTACTGCACTACTCTTACATGTACAACACCCCCAGCGCGACGCATTATCCTTGTATGTTGTGTCGGCAAAACCCCAAAACCTAGCTTAGTCCAAGCTACTGCGCATACACCACCTCCACAAATCGCTCGTCATCGTCCACAACTGAACCCCGGCTACCTGACGGCGACGGTGCCGCATCCAAGTTCCACTCCTTCCTCAACCGGTTGTAAACGAGCTTTAGTGTCGTCGCTGCGCCCTTCTCCAGCACCAAGCTCAGCAACACTGCATATCCTGCCGTCGCCTGGATCGCGCTCGGGCGGTGGACCTCAACCCGGAAGCGCGCGCCCTTCAGCGAGGTCATCGCGCCCCGCGTCACGGCGTCGCGCATGTCCTCGATCCAGCACTTGACCGTGAATACGTCCGCGTCCGGAGTCGCCGGATCCTCAGACGGCTCGTACGCGAGCGCGGTCGTAACGCCCATCTGCTCGAGCAACTGCCGGCACGCGCTTACCGAGCGGTGCGCGTCCTCGGTGGACAGCAGGTGGTACTGCACCGGCTTAAACTTGAAAAGCTGCGGGAACCAGCGGCGCCGCGGCGTGGAGGAGAGGACGAAGGACGAGCCCGTGGACAGGGCGGAAGACGCGGAGGCGGGGGAGGTAGGCGACAGGGGGCTGCGCCTCTTCTTGAGCCGGCCCCGGTCGATGATGGGTGGCTCGAGGATCTGGACGTGCCGCCCGTTCTCTGTAGTGTAGGCGGCGGACTTGCGTGCCGGCGAATGCACCTGCTTGTGCGCCAATCCCGTGTCAACAGAAAGACGGGGGACGTTCTCCTTACCCACGCGGCTGGCCTTCGTAGGGGAGCGAGGCCGGACAGTGAGAGGCTGGGTTGGCGTAGTGTTTCCCGTGCCGAACACGTCCGCCGAGCGTTGTCCCAATGGTGTCTGGAGCTGGCGCGCAGGGCTCCTTGGATCCATCGCGAAAGGTGTTGACGGAGGAGCAGCTGTCACCACCGGTGACTGGAGAGTGTCGATAGCCTGGCGCACGGCCTCAGGCTGCATCACGCTGAGGTGCTCCGCGATCTGAGCCATGAACTGCTGGATGCGCTCGTCCTGCATCCCCTGCCCGGGCACAGCGGGTACGGGGGTTGTAGGCAGGGGGGACAATAAGGCAGACGCTGATATTGCCGCGTCTGCCGAAGATGGCTGCGCCCGAGGCTTGTGCGGGGTAGACGTGTTCAACGCAAGACTAGAGTTCAAGAACGAGAGCTGGCGCATCTGGCTGAGGCCGTGGGTGGGGGACGGCGAGACTTGTGGCTGTGCCTCCCGGGCTGCTCGACTGGGAGTAGGGGGTTCGGCGCGGGGCGGGAGGGAGGCGAGGAGTTCCGAACGTCCCTCCGCGTCTACCTGGCTCTGCTTGGACCGTCGCTTTGAGATACGCCTGGCTGCCAGCTTCTCCTCGTCCTCGTCGTAGTTGTCCATGTGGTTGAGGCGGTAGCGGACAAGTAGATAGTAGACGCCCTTCTCCCATGTGGGCTCCTTGCTGAGCAGACTAGCGACGATCTCATCGTCGGAACGACCATGCCAGAGCGAGCGCAGGTTGCTGAACAGGTCAGGGTCGATCTCCTCCTTGTTGCTCAGCGGCCTCGCGATGTCGTCGAGGTTCGGGACGTCGCAGTCCATCTTCTTCGGGGGCTGGGACGTGAAGAAAGGGTGCTGCATAATCCCAGGGATCGTGATGCGCTTCGAGACGTCCTTCGTGAGCATCTTGCCGATGAGGTCGGCGGCGCGAGGGTCGATGTCCTTGGGCATGTCGTACTTGCCATTCTTGACCTTGTCGAGCAGGTGCGTCAGGTCGTCGTGGTCGAAGGGCAGTCGACCGGCGAGTAGTGCGTAGAGGATGACACCACAGGACCAGATGTCGGCGGAAGCCCCGTTGTAGTTGCGGCCCATGACGACCTCGGGGGCGGCGTAGTGCGGGCTGCCGCAGGAGGTGCGGAGGAGGTCGGTCTTCCCCTGCCAGGTAGCCATTCCGAAGTCAACGACCTTGATGTTCTTGTCGTTGTCGAGGAGCAAGTTCTCTGGCTTTAGATCGCGGTGCGCGATGTTGAAACGGTGGCAGTAGTGGACGGCGGCGATGATCTGTTGGAAGAAGCTGAGCGCCTCGTTCGTGGGGAGTCTTCCCTTGTCGCAAAGGTAGTCAAAGAGCTCCCCACCCTCGACGTATTCCAGGATGAGGTATAGTTCCGAGGATGTCTCCCAGACGTCGTAGAGGCGCATAATGTTGGGATGTTCAATCAGCTTCATGACGACGATTTCGCGCTCGATACTGAGCAAGACACGCTCGGCATCGTCGCCCAAGCTATGCAGCGACATGCGGGATGTCATGAGATTGGTTTTGGACACGATCTTGACGGCGGCATATTGGCCCGTCTTGCTGTGCCGTGCGATGCGAACGCGTCCTAGAACCAACGTCAATACCTCGGTGTAAGGTCGGTCAACCACCATACCACAGCTGCCCTTGCCGATGGTCCTGCCAATCTTCCACAGCCCGATCATCTTGGGGTCATCCTCCTTCTTGTTCCGTCGAGGAGTCATAGCCATGTTAATGTCTGAGAGGTAAGGCGCGAGGGTTGTAGAGCTAAGATGTGGAGAGTCGACCGGCGAACGCAGATGGGCGAGCGAATGAGTCTAACCATCGCAAGCCTGTGCTATTTTGTCAAGGCCGACATGAGGCTGGCCTGAGGCTGACGCGCTGGTCAGCATTGTAACATTGACTAGATCGGGAGATCGAGGCGCAACGCATCCTCGTCCTGTCAGCCACCCACGTGTGCGCCGACGTCGCCCCGCCGATCGCCCGCCATCACGGGAGTTTTTTGGCGCGAACGCTTCTGCGTCTCGTTATCGCAACTAGACTGCCGACTTACCAACACGGCCTAACACAATCCGTAGGACTGGCGAGAAGGACTCTGCAAAGGCCAGGGGAGGCCAGGGGCGCCCATCTGACGAACAGAAGCCCACAGTTCTGCGACGATGGGAAGGGGATCGCTGACAATTGCCAAATGGTGGTCTTATCACAATCAGTGAGTGAATCAAGGGGTCTCGTCAGCTTCGTAGATGCTGTGCGAAGCGCGGATTCTGTGGGCGTGCTGTGCGCTCAGAGACTCTGAGTTGGTCATCCAAACTTGATGCGAGACGCACCTTACACCTGGCTTCGCGGATCATTGCACGATGAGAGGTGAGTGTATGCGTTGATCTGAACGGTTTATGGCTTGTATTGCATGATATGTGCTATCGATACAAGTAGTATTGCTGTGGATAGTCACTTTTGAGCACCCGCATTGATCATGAATACAGATGGCGAATGCATGCGCACCAATGACCATGACTGGCGGAAAAACCGCCGTTCTCATCCCAATCCAGCTGGTTACGAGACAGAACTCTCGTCGGTGGGCAAGATACGGTACATTCAATCCGCGAATATGACTTGCCTCAGCTTGGGCACAGACGAGGGAGACACGAAAGCGTCAAGCAGAGGACACTGTAGCTGCGAGATTTGTACTCGCGAGTCCCAAGCAATGCATCAGAGCCTGGGGGATGGGTTGGGAAGGATATGGCCAGATAGATGCGTTTGGCCTGGGAAGGGCATTTCCTCAGCCACAAGCCGCAACACGATGCTTGGAGAGAGAGTTGTCCCGCTGTTTGAATGACGGACTGCATCAGCGCGTTGGCTTTTGCGAGGATTTCCGGCAGGCGGAAGGAGTTCTGCGCATACTGGAAAGCGGACGTGGGTGAGGGGATCGTAAGGCGTTGCCGCTTGAGGGTTGCGCTCAGACTCCGGCACAGATGACTGACGCGGAAACCACGAGCTCGGAGTTGCCGAAGGAGACTGGCTGGATTATAGAAAAATACACAGAAAAACACAGAATATTGCCTGTGGCCGCCATGGCTTGCGCAGAGGACAGGAAGGCAGGTCGCCGACGAGATGAGGTCGCCTGGGTCGCTGATCTGTGGTGATGGGTGTCGTCGCTGTTTCGAGGGTCTCGGCATGGCCGCACTTATCGGGCTGCGCTTAAACCATCCCCGGCCCCCTTTGCAGCCACACCGGCAAATGGGGCGACCCCTCGACCTGCGTTGCTCATCGGGCTTGCCGCCTTGTCTGCCGACGACTACCTGCTGGCTATACAACCCATATCCTGCCGAACGGGTCGCATCTGGTGAAATCGAATTTTCCTGGCCGATTTTGCGGCTGGAATCAGTCGCTACGATCCGCTTTGCATTCTGCTTCCGTCTCTGTCCCAGCCAGGCAGACGTGCCGATTTGGAGCTGTGAAGGTGACACCCCTCTTGTTGTCAAGCAACCGAATACGCTCATAGAGGCCGTCGCGCCTGCCGCGGCGATGCCGCCGCCGCGGGTCCGCCATGGCCTCTTGATGACCACAGGGCACAACGTTTATTCCTCATGCTGTTCTCGTGGATGGTTCAGCGAAAGGATAGGCAGAGAGGGACTCATCATTGCGCAAACGAGAATGGACGGAGGTACGTTCTTTAACTGTCTTTGTTTGCTTTGTTGCAGAAATGCATCATGGGAGACATGTCTTGGGACATGTTCATACGATGCTCGTCACTGTGCGCGATATCGGGGCACCGGACGTGCACGCACGCCTGATGACTGCCGGTGCTGGTATCCTCTCCTCGGTCTTGTAGCTCTTGACGCACACTCTGGGCAATCTCACGCCCTTGTTGTTCGGTCTTGAGGCAGACCTTTGAAATCACACAGCACACAGTCAGTCTCGTTGCAACGTTGTTGGAAGAAGGCAAAAGAGACTCGCCTGATGCGCCCTGATATCGGCGGGCGTCGGGCGTGACGGCGTGACGTCGGGTCACGTCACGTACGGCCACTGTGGTAGGCGCGTCCCCGCCGTTCCCATAGCCAGGACGGTCGCCGAAGTGTATGCTCTAGGGATGGGGCGCGAGGATGGTGGTCGCTATCAGAGGTGGCATGCGCTGTCTTTCCCGGGTACTCTAAGGCATCTTGTCCACTGTGGCTGCCTCGAGAGTTCGGCGGAAGTTGTGCGTCTCTCCGTTGCCTTGTTCTCCCGTGTCTGGCAATCGCTCAGCAGTCTAGGGATGTTCCCTGGTAAGGTCTGTTGTTGTGGACTCAGTCGACGTTGTTCAATCTGACAGTCTTCGGGGATGCAGGCACAGAGCCTGACGATTGGTGGCGTCCGGCTTCTTGTGCCATCCAGGATATTGGTCCGCAATGCCTTACTGCAGATATGCACCGGTGTTGTGCGTCGTTGCGCGAGGCACTCTCCCCTCTTCCTCCTTGCTCGTCGAATTGTACAGGTTCACCGTCGTATGAGGAAGCCAGAGCAATGAGTCTAGCTAGGCGATCAGGGATCGAGCACGGAAGTAAACTGTGCGAGGCACCGTGGGGTAGCCGCAGCGCTACAGCTTGCCGATCCTAAACCGAATTCAGAATGACTGTCCATTGTTACGCGATATTTGTAGGTTTGATGCTCTATAAAATGTGCGGATCCTCGTTCAGAACCTTGTCTTTCTCTTTGCTTTCCCCCCACTTCCCACCCCGGGAGTCGTGCTCTGTGCGCTGTCCTTCGCTACGACACGCTTGCGGTGCTCCGAGTTTGACATGATGACCGGACGTGATTCACTCCGCCTTCCAAGCTACCGCTCGTTGCATGGACGACGGTATCACCCGTACCCCACCGCGCGTCGCTACGCCAACAACGATGAGTTCTACATGGTACGGCCGTGCATACACATTCTGTTCCATCGTCCTCATCGTCAGGGTTGTGGGGCGTTCTCTACAGGACCCGGTTCGCGATTTCGACTTCGAAGCCGCCGAGCATGTCTTAGAATTGCCTCCGAGCCTCCAGTTGGTGCGTATGGTGCCTAAGCGTTGTGCCACGCGTCACCCACATGCTCTCACTGGCTTTTGTGGCACTCATATAGCACCCCGCGCGACGCGGAGACGACGACGACGACGACGTGACGGCCTTCGCGTTGGATGGGAGCGCCACCAAGGTCGCCAAGTCAGACAAAAGGGATGAGTTCAAAGACTATGTGGTCGTGGAGGACCATGGGCACGTTGGTGATGCTGAGCTGAAAGCTGCAACGGTCAGGCCGGCCAGTAGATCTACAAAGGTGAGCTTTCGGTCTGTGACAGGCAATTTATCTGCTGAGTGTGCGTCAGCTGTATGCCCTCTTTCTCGTCCTCCACTACGTTCGAGGCTGCTTTATCAAGGGCAGACCCAACATTGCTCAACAGCCAAAATAAAGTGTTGTCAGGCTGCAAAGCGAAAGACGGCGGCGTTCTGCTGTCTAAGTTTGATTCTCGTTGTTCTCTAGTACTCTCTCCAATTTTCTTGATTACTATAAATCTCCTGCCGTGACCATCCATCATCGTCTCTTGCCCACCATCGTGCTCTCTGTCACTGTACTCATTTGTCGCCCCGTCTTGAATAGCCATCCTAATTCTCAACTTTCGATGTTGTACCCACCGTCGCGACAGCATCTACGAGCATAGTATAATGAAATCTTTCCGACCACACTGACCCTCTGTGCTCCATTCGGTAGAATGTCGCGGTGCAAATATTGTCGACCCACATACGACGAAGGACACGCGGCAGAAATCATCATACCCAAGGACAGCCGGCGAAGGTTCTCGGAGGCGGAACCCTCATTGGAGTCGGCAGGGTATCGTGCACACTTAATACACTCTCGAATAACTGGGCACTCAGTCCGTGTTAGGAGCAGAACAATTTCGAAGCTAACGTCAGGAGCCGGCGCACAAGGGTCCTTCTCGCGGGAACATGGTTCTGAGGCTCTGGCGCATAGTAGTCGCCCGTAGGGACGCTATTGTCGCGCGGCGGCTGCACCCTAGCCGCGTGCGTCGCGATGCCTTTGTCGACTGTGGCAGGAATCGGGCGGCCGCACGGCAATACGCGTAGTGCCTCCCGGTTGGCCCGGGGCCCCTCCGTCGGAACGGTTGAAGAAGGCCTCAGAGACTTATCGAAGTGAGAGGCCTCCAACTCCATGCGTTCCGTGTCGTCGCCGCTGCCTACGACTGCCCGAACATCGTCATCGATCTTCTCGTCAACAGTGCTGGCCGTACGACAATGTTCGCATGTAGACGAGACTGAGGTGAGTCCGTCTGAGCATGGAGCAGATTCCACTGGGACTGTTCGATGCGTCGCCACCGGAATGAATTTCTCTGGCGAAAGAATGTCTGACCCGCGCTTGAATGCTCCTCGGAGGCAGGGTAAAGCCGTCTCCAGCCTTCTGACAGCCTGATCCTCAACGGCAGGAGAGCATGCTGATGACTCGGCAGTCGCATGCTCATTGGATGTATGGTGAGATGAAGCGGCAGGACACAGAGCTGAATCAGCGGAAGCAGACGACAACACTGAGGTGCCGGTGTCAACACAAGGAGAGACGATGTGGAGGACCTCGGTGTCTTTTTCACTCGTACAGTCCAGCTCTGCCGAGCAGACGGAACGAGGCCCAGGAGGGGTAACACTGGGATCTTCCACCTCGGCGTCCGAGGGCACCATCGAGACGACGCGCGGCTTTCGGATGAACGCGCCTCTGAGGCCAGGTAAGCTTTCCTCCAGCGTGACGCCTTTGCTCGCAGGTGGAGACGTCAAGGCGCCGCCGCCGGGGTAGAGTTTGCTGGCACTGGTTGGAGTAGGAAGCGGTGAGTCCGAGTCAGTCGACGCCTCAGGCGACGGCGAATGGACCGGGGAGCCTGAGGTGGAGACGGATGGTGTAGCCTGCTGTGACAGCCCGATTATCTTGGTCTTCAGCGAAGCATATCGCTTCTTGCCGTAGAAAGTCAACTGCGTATCCCGCTCAAAGGCGTCGATAGATCGCAGGAGGCATGTCGGGTGGCGGAATGAAATGGTCTCCTTGCAGTGAGTGAGCAGAAGCGTGTTAACCCTTTCAGCTTGATCTTCCGTGAGATTGTGAATATCGAAGATGAGTCTATCTCGAATGCGGCTTGCAACGAGCTGCCCATCCGGAAGTAGGCCGTGGAACTCGAAATTCCTCTGTTCCTCTAGCCAGTCGTCCTCGATGGTTTCGCCATTGCTGCCAAACGCCTCGGGTGGAAGAGGAGGATAATGCATCACTGTTGGCATTGTTCGCGGCAAATCGTGGAAGTATGAAGTGGAAAGGAGGTCTTGATGGGTGAGTTTCCTCGCTTCCTCCGCAGGCATTCCCGAACGAATGAACCCTGCTTCGTGCGTGAGCAGGCGGTCTCGTAGAATAACGACAAGCTTGGGTGTTATGGGGAAGGAATGCGTTAGCACGTGATGAGCTGCCCCGGGTGCATCTAGGATGGACATGTTCATCAAAACATCCACCAGCGATGACGCGCCTTCTACGAGGCCGAGTCCGTTCTCAGTGAGAACAAACTCGCAGCGGGGGGGGAGCGCGGTAAAGGCCGAGCTGCTTCGTGTAGGCACACAGTTCATAATCCATGCGGGTAGTCCACAGAAGACGTTCATCGTTCGCAACCTCCCAGTGCTCATCTTCCAGGAGCAGTGCCAGGTTGCGAAGCCAGACGGCACGTGCGTCCGCCAGACCGTGTTTCAACCTGTACGCTTCCACCATAGCCGCTGTCGCAGCGTCGAAGCGGCCCTCGATGAATTGATGCGCATGTCCGGACCTCCGGTAGTGCAGGATGAAGAGGAACTTCCGCAGCGTATTGAGCTCGGAGCGGCGTAGCTCTACTGAGGAACGACCCCGTTTCTCAGCAGCGTCTAGGATCCGGAAGACAGGCGCGGCGTCGCTTTCGAGTTTGGAGAATGCTTTCTCAATGTGATAAACGCCAGTCGCGTCCGCGCCATCCTTGTACATGTCGATGATGCCAAAGGTCTTGCCTAGATCCGTCGTGCCCATGTTGAGGGTGCCAGTGTATATGTCATACGTGTTGATGAGCTCTTGTCTATATCGTCGAACTCCTTTGTTCCTCCCCTTCCGCTCGCCCTTGGACCTATGCACGAACGGAGTGAGCCTCGGTACGGTACGACTTCAGCCCCGCCGCAGAGGCTGGGTACCTTCGTCCTGGACTCAGGCTGACCGTCTTGACCTCCTGAAGCCATCCTCGCACGATGAAACGTGGAAGGAAGTGGTGGAACTGAGATGCATGATGTTTTGTTTGTGAGTCCATATGAGTCCGTAGACAGCGAGAAGATGTGTGCTACACGTCGGGTGAACCCCAGCCTCGAGGCTCGGACGCCCGCCCGGGTCGCTTCGTTTCCCTGCACGAGCAGGGAGTTGCCGCCGCAATCATATCGCCCTACAGAACCTTGAGTTTAATTTAGCGCGGATCCGTCCAATGTTTAAAATGATACACATTCGTTGGCAACCAGACCCGGCCCACTGGCACTTGAATGATGGCACAGTGCGTCCCGTCTCAGCCACCTTGCCAGTGCTTGCCTACAATGCAAAAGGACGTAAGTACATCGGGCGGTCAGCGTCCATGCAATTACTTAGCGGAAACCGCAATCAATAAGCTTGACGATGAGGAGTACAGTGACGGAGCGGACGGTGGTGAAACTGATGTGGCAGCCATGACAGAGCTGCAATACAGCGCCAAAAGATTTGTGCGTTGGGCATCAGCAAAAAGGTCTCGCCAATACATGACTGGATATTACTGTGACTTGCAAGGCTACCATAGCCCGCTGTAGGTACACCTCAGCTGACCACAGCCGTTCGTAGCTATATCAATGGCTACGAATGGATAAGGTAGTCTTGCAGGTCGCGGTAGCCCTAACCCTGACTCGTCAATACCTGCATAGATATTGGCGAGCCCTTTTTGCTGATGGGTGTCCCTGTCCGCGCTCAGCCACAATCGAGGCACTTGAACAAGCTAGGACTGAATCGACGAAGCGCAACCTCGGAAAGGTGCGACCAATGCAACGCTGCAGAGTAAAGATGCTGAAGCGGCACACTTGGGGAAGCTTGGAGCCACCCATTTCAGTGCTTGCGTGCCGAGATTTAGATGTTCAATTCTGAGCACACAATGCGCAATAAATGGTTTTGGGGCCTTGCCGACCGAGTACTTAACGTACCCAACGGTCCGTCTGCATAAGACTCTGACGCAGGGGCACCACAAACGCCATGAGGGCCGGAGAGACCTCGCTGAAAGAGAGATCCGGAGGATGCAGGATACGCGGTGCATGCATGGCATATGGGTGCATGATACGGAGTACTTTTGGTCGTATAGCACATGATAGGAAAGCAAACATAAGACACGAGAGCGACCTTCCACCCAGTTTACTTGAGAGGAATGCTATGAACGAATTCGATCAGACACGGGGGAATAGTGCGAAGGCGCAAGGGTACTTACAAACGAGATGCTGTGGGACGTAACAGGAGATAAGATTAAGCCCTGGACTGCGGGGACCAGGAGTGTACTTACAGTGCGTCGCACCAATCTGCACAAGCGGAGTCAGATGGGTGCAATGTACGCGAAAGGGAGATGGTACGTACACCAGGGCGACCGTGCTTGACGGGCCGGTATGAGCACGAGAACTCGGCGAGATAGTGGCCAGTCATCTCGGGCTTGATCTCCACTGAGTTGAAGACCTACGCGCGCATCCACAATCACATTCTATCCCATCGCTTGAAACCACGGCGATCCAACGCACCTTGCCGTTGTAGATGCCGACGACGCTGCCAATCATCTCGGGCACGATAATCATGTCACGGAGGTGGGTCTTGACGACCGCGGGCTTCTCATTCGGGGGCGCCTCCTTCTTCGCCTTGCGGAGCTTCTTGATGAGGCCCATGGGCTTGCGCTTCAGGCCGCGCTGGAACCGGCGGCGGGCACGGGCGTGTACGAGCTGCAGGCAGAGTGTGTGAGGTTAGGCTTAGGGCGCTTCCGTGTGTTATCGTACCTCAACGAGCTGGGGCGCGAGGTCAATAAGATAATTTAGTGTGGAGAGTATAATGGGGCGCACCTCTTCGTTTCCAAGATCCAAGAGCTTGTCGAGCTCGACTCCGCGGTACGAGAACGTGCGGAACGTCCTCTTCTTCTTGAGCTCAGCTGCAAGAGCGGGGTCGGTAACGCCGGAATCAGCCTACGTGAGGAGCTCAGCATTCAGCACCTCCCCTAGCAGAATCCTAGCCCCGTCCATCGAGAACAACTCTGAGGACTGTCAGCACTCACCATCTTGCGTTTGTCGTGTACGGGTCTTGCGGCGGGGGCGGTATGGTAAGCCTTGCACAGCGGAGTCTCAAACGGGCGGTGGCTGCAGAAGCGTGGGAGCGCAGCTGTACAGTTCTCAGCCACCGCCTGCGGTCCACCCGGAAAGTCGGGCGTCGGGCGTCGCTCACACCAACATCGTCGGATAGAATCCACAGGTCTTCCCTCGAGGATTAAACGTGAGTGCGCGTTCCATCGCGGTCCGGACCATTGCTGAGCGCAGACATCGCAGTGATTTGTGGCTACCGCACCCCCACTAAACAAACAAAGTACGTGCTGCTCGAGCGCGGATTTGTGGCACGGGTGCTGAGCGCGGGTGTGCGTGCAGATGCGTCACGTTGCTGCCTACCTCCTCCTCCAGATCGGCGGGAACACCTCCCCGTCCGCTGCTGATGTCAAGAAGGTCCTCGGCGCCGTCGGTGTTGAGGCTGATGACGAGCGCCTCGAGAAGCTCATCTCTGAGCTTGAGGGCAAGGACATCAATCAGGTGCGTAGTGCTCTGGAATCCAAATCTTTCATTACTGAAGTGCACATATCTGCTCCTAGCTGATTGCTGAGGGCTCCTCAAAGCTCGCTTCAGTATGTAACAAGCATGACGTTGCCCGTTAGTATTGAATTGACTGCGGATTAGGTTCCGTCTGGTGGTGCGGTCGCTGCCTCTGGAGGTGCTGCTGCTGCTAGTGGCGGTGCCGCTGCTGCCGAGGAGGCCAAAGAGGAGAAGAAGGAGGAAGAGAAGGTCCGTCTAGCCTGTCTCAGTCTCTGTACCCAACTCAATACTGACAATTCTTGCAGGAGGAGTCCGACGACGACATGGGCTTCGGTCTCTTCGACTAAGCCACTCGCTCCGCTAGTAAAACCATGCTTTGCTGCTCGCTGTGTATTGTTCGCACTGTAGCAACTAATGACATCCGGGACATGATGACTCGATTTGATAATCGTGTGACGTCTCTCCGCAGCACTGTATTGCATCTCTGGACATGTTCCTGGCTAAATGAACGGATCGTATCTGCTCACGTACGTGCGGGTGTGCGATTGCGGTAAGAGACAGTGCACTCTAGCCTTATGGAGCGAGTTTGGAGGATGCTGTAAGATAAGTGAGCTGCTTCGCGGCTTCTGCGCTGCATGGTCGCGCGCTGTGGTGGGGTCAGGAGACGAGAAGTTGCCGCACAAGCGACGACTGGCGGCACCGAGGAAGAGGCTGTGTGCGCGTTTGAGTTGCAGGATGGGGAAAGGATAGGCAATTAATTGTCAACTGAGGGAGGAGCGGCCGGGGAAGGGGAGAGGGGTGATCCGAACACGATCGGTTGGCCGAGGAGGCTTGTGCCGGCGGTATTTTGCGGTAGGTTGCTTTGCCGGCGGTTTGATGCCGCGGCGGCACTGCAGTCGCTGCCGGCGGCCTTCGCGCCCATCCACAGCTGCGGCTGGCAACAGCGGCCGCACGTCCGCGACCGGCCTCCCCCTCGTCCATTTTTCGCTGCTCACGTCTCCGCCTCTTCCTTTCCCTTTTCTGCCCGCAAGAAACCAACATCCGCCGCGTCTCCCCGTCCAGCTCGCACGGCGAGGGCGCCCGTGAGAGGAGGATGACACTTAGGTTTGTCCTCCCATCTCCTTTTGTGGCCACGGCAGATCCGTTTCGCCATCCCAGATCTCCCTGTATGTATGTAACGCGTGTCGTTGTAGCGTCTACTTCCCCGGACTTGCCCTGGAACCACCACAGCCGCGGTTCCTCCATCCTCACCTGCGTACCGCCGGCACTGACCAAGTTTCTCTGCCCTCGCTCTCTCCGCTCCCTTTGCCATACCTATCAACTTCACAGCCTCGCCGTCGCCCCTAGGCTATTTGTTTGAGTCAACGCCATTGGGAGCAGCCACATCCACTACGGGACAACGTGCCATGGACCCCCGCCTACATGACGGTCACATCGCGCTCGTGCCTCTCGAAGTTAGCGGCCCAGCAAGTCCTCTCAACCCACAGTCGTCAACCTCTCGGTCTCCCGTACAGACACAGAATTCGGTTGCCTTCGTGAAGGGCGGGAAGCGTAAACGGCTCAGCAAGGTGAGGGGACGCTTCTTCGGTGTGCCGTTGTGATACGGCTGTTCGATGAGCCAAACCCCCGTAAATGGAAGCAGCGGGTAGATTCCATCTGTCCGGTGCTGCGAGGCACAGCTGCTCCGCCGCGTAGCACCAATTTGGTTTGGCTCAACGGACAATCGATTGGGTGCCATCTCCGCGCAGTACATCTTGCAATGGTGCTAACCGTTAGATACCTAGGCTTGCGATGCGTGTCACAAGAGCAAACGAAGATGCGACGGCACCGGTGAGCGGCTTCTGTGTCTGGAGTAAGCGGCTCACTAAAGCTAACCTGCGCTTTATGAAGCACCGTGCAGTAACTGGCAAGTGCTGGTTGGTTATCGTCATAAAGAAATTTGTCTTGACAACGGCGCAGTTATTTTGCCTCCAAGAAGTGCACATACACCGATTCTTCTGGTCGACAAGTACCCGCCCCACGAAATGTAGTCCATGGAGAACGTCCTCCACGATCACCTGGGGTACATGCTCCGCCCCCTGTCCCCGTCCAACTGTTATGCTGATGCCTTTTTCTTGCAGGAGCTCGTGATGGACGACCTTGGGCCGCAGAATCCTGAACTCTCCCCTCCACTACCGAAACCCCCGATGAAAGAGCACAGCGTCTCACCGAAACGAAATCGGGCGGGCACGTCAAGTCGCAGCCCCCCGGGCGCGCTCGCATCGGCCTCCCAGCACTCGCCCGCGCTACCGCAACCGCGCGAGCCACAATCAAAGCTTCTCGATCCTGGCACGACGCATGAATTAGTCAACCGTGCGTACCCACATGTGAACTATCGCACGGCCGGATCTCGTTGCTAACGAGCGTATCACCCCTTCCCATCCAGTCTTCTTCGCGCACTGCAATCCACACCGGCTCATCCTGCACAAGTCGTCCTTCTCTGCGGCGCTGAACCACAGCCGCGTGCCTGAGTACCTCGTGCTCGCGATCTGTGCGGTAGCGGCGCCACTGTCCAAGTCGATATCCGCACAGGCCAGCATCGCGCGCGTGGCGGGCGTGCCGTTCTACCAGGACGCGGTGAAGATCATGTTCGACAACGCGGGGAGGCTCCTGAGCGAGCCGACGCTCGAGACGGCGCAGGCGCTCTGCCTAATGGAGATGCACGAAATTGCCGCGAGCCACTCGTGGACGAAGCACAACAAATACTTCGGTGCGTATATGCGTCCGTCCGCTCACGTCCACCGTGACCGTACAGCTCCCGGCGAGGCCGCCGGGAGCAGATGGTCGTTTGCTGCGTTCTCACCGTGTCGCGCGTTGCTTCGCTGCTTCTGACGTCTGCCTTTCTGCGATCTTATCGCACTTGCAGATTTGGCGCTCAAGGTCATGGAGGAGAGCCTGGCCGTGGAGAAGCCAGATGACCAGGTGCAAGGCCGGACGGACGGCCTGGATTTCTGCATCGAGCGCGAGTGCACGCGGCGGTGCTTCTGGCTGATACAGTGCATGAGCTGGATAAGCGGGATATACATCTACAAGCCCATGCGTCCGCGGAGCCTGGAGATGACGAAGAAGATACGTTTACCCATTGACGAGACAACGTTTGACTTAGCCGCGCATTGGAGTTCTGCCAGTGAGTGGCCTTTGCAATATTCAGGATGGCCCGACACTCAGTTTGTGTGCAGCGGTGGAGTACCTCCACGCCCGCGCACCCACCACCCGCTACGCCTCAC
The DNA here is from genome assembly GCA_000344655.2 of Fomitopsis schrenkii. Classification (NCBI taxonomy): domain Eukaryota; kingdom Fungi; phylum Basidiomycota; class Agaricomycetes; order Polyporales; family Fomitopsidaceae; genus Fomitopsis; species Fomitopsis schrenkii. Next base: position 205,022 of record KE504147.1, read on the forward strand.
AGTTTGGTCACGTTTTGCGCATTCTGTCTATATATCAGACAGTGCAAAATGTCGTCGGTAAGTTCCCGATCCAGGTTGCTTGGCACCTGCTCATAAGAAGCACGTCACTTGTAGTGCAAAATGAAGGCCCTGTACGGCAAAACGCCATTCGGGAATGCAGACAAATGTTAGATGTGAGTGCCTTCATTCTGGCAACACCTAAATGGACGCTCTGACCGCCATAATCTAGAACTGGAAAGCGTCTCTCCCGCATCATCTACAGTTCTCGGAGGAGAACATCCAGAAGCAAGTCGACATGTTCGAGACTAGCTCTAATACAGGTGCTTGGTGCTTCTGCTTCATGCACGCGTTGCATCCCTGTTGCTATCTGGCACTGCTTGAGGTACGTTCCGCAACGCACAACGTGAGGGACCAATGACGACTGTCTTCGACAGGGCGAAGGTCGATTAGGCGAGCCAATCCAATGGGTGCGGAACCAACTAGGGACCATATTCAATGCTACCGGCACTCGGGCCAAGAATACCATACTTTGTACGTGGTCCGTGTCACTGTAGACGTCGGATTTTCTGATCGCTTGCCTCACCTCCAGCGGCCTGCGTCATCTGGGTAGGCAATCTCGAGATGCGATCGGTCAGGGGAATGCACTGACGCCCCGCACACATGCAGTCGTACAGCAAATATCATCCCGACGACCCGAAGATCCGCGTATGGGACAGCGATTTCGAGAAGGCGTGGGGGTTCCGGGTGCTTGTCGTCGCGGACCAGTGGCGGCAGGCCCAGAAGCGCGACCGAGCGCAGGCCAACACCTCTCCGAATGCGACCCCCCCACACATCGCGGGAGTCTCGCCCACAATTGCCAAAAACAGCGGAGTTGTGGGTCCAGGGAGGCAGGGTGCGCTCGACACCGTGCAACAGCCCCCACCACAACACCATCACGGAGATACGGGCGTGGACCACCGGTACGGGCAGCACCGCCAGATAGGGCGCGGGCGGCCCTACGTCTCGGGTGCCGAGCTTCCCGGTCAGGCGCCGCTGGTACGCACGCGGGATGGCGCCCCGAACCTGCCGTCTCTGAAGGCAAGTGGGCTCCTCGACACATTTCCGCCGCCGGCCGATGCGTTCTCGACCGCGCTCTCGCTTTCGCCGCAGGACGACCGCAGGTCGGTGACGACACTGCCGAACTCGCCGATGCAGCCTCTGCGGGGCAACGTGCCGGTCGCGTCTAGCCCTATGATGCCCATAGGCCTGGACTGGCTAGGAAGGTCGTGATGGAACCATTCCGTCATGGCAGGTCAGCGCGGGTGTTTTCCGGTGGTTATCTACGGTATTGCTTTCAAACTCTTGTCCTATGATATGAAAGTCTTGTGACATAATAGATCGAAGACAAGGGAAGAGGGGTACATCACGCCTGCGCTTTCTTGTGGTCGCAGAGTAGCTCGTGTTCGGCTAGTACGACGTGGTCGAGTAGCTTCTTGACGACCTGGTCTTTGTTATATGCATATGTAGTCTCCTGATCGATTGCATCCTGTGTGGTCTGGGTCCCGCGGGCATGCTGTGTGATGACGGACGGAACAGTTGAGGAGTACATGACCCAAGAGAGGGGTAGAAGCGTACATACCACTGCATCAATCGATTCATTGTACGTACTCACTCCTACGAGGCGCGCCTAATGCAGATACGTGACCAACGGAGGACCTGAAATGTTGGCAAGAGCATTCTTGTGGACAATCTCCTGAGTCCGACCACAACCGTCTCTAGCCTCATATCGTGAAGTCCTACTTTGCAACAGTCTCAGTAGCGCCCTCGTTCTCTCAACAAGGGGGATGCATACCTTATGGATCAATTGTTCCAGGATGTCAACCTCAGACTGAGGAAGAATTCAAGGCATCCTTGAGGAGCACGTTCGGCGACAAGGTCACTGATGACAATATGCACGAATACATCCAGGCGTACAATACCGCCATTGAGCAGGTCATCCAGGGACCTAATGGTATGGCGGTGGGTCCATTGTTACTCGGCGCGTTTTCATACTCAAATATGTACTCATAGCATCTGTCGCGCAGGTGAAACCGCAGCCTGTGATAGGAACGTATGCACTGTCTCGGTTCCCGATTCCGACTTCGTCATCCGTATATGGGAAGGAGGCATGGCTACGTATGGACAGTTTTGCCTCGATGTCTACGACACCCGCCGGCGCACCCCTGCCAGTGTCAATGTTCCTCGAGGCTTCTCTCTTTGGTCCAGCGTGACTACTGCGCTAGGCGGGTCCACGATGGGAAGACATCTTGATTCATAGGAGAATGCGTTTGGTGTGCGATGCGAACAGATCCCTCCCGGGGAAGGAAAGGGGATCGTTCCGAGGTTGGAGCCCACCTCAAGAGGCGCGACCGCCCAGACTTCACATTCGCCGTGCCTATCGCAGTATCAACAACCTGTTGCTCAACCTGTATTTGGCGCTACTCACCAAGTAATCGACGCTGTCAGGCTCTGTACTGTGGCCAGTATCCTGTAGAGAGAAACTACGTTGTATGATTCAAACTGAGTATCGCCTTATTCATACCGCCTTGTGAGCGTCACGGCGCAAGGCTGGTCGCGAAATGTCTGCGTAACACGATAAGCTGCTGTGAGTTTTGAGAAGTGTCGTGCAGTGGCATATGCGTCATTCCTTAGGTCTCGGGCTTGAGGCATCGTTCTAGACCTTGCTTGCGGATGGATTGCTGGAGGCGGCAGTGGACGCTGCCCGTACGTAACCAGTGCAGTCGAGATACTACTGATCAGCATACATGCCTGCACACTACGTGCCTGTTGAGCCGTTCATGTGCTCTGTATAAATGCAGGGTCAGTAACGCCGTGGTCCGAATACTCCTGCCCCGGCGGCGAGTACTTACTCCGCCTGACCCAGCCAGCATCCACCCCCCACCCCCCGCAGCCACCCACTCCCCTGTAAGAGTCGCGTCTACATAGGGCCTCCTCGAAGACATTACATGGATCTAATAAAGAAACGTCGTGTCAGCTACCTATCATTGATAGTTTGCTTCGAGTGAGTTTCCACGTCCCAAGAGGAGCTGGGACGGAAAAGTCCCGCCATGGCAGGTCATCAGGAGGCGATGACGAGTATAAGAGTGACCATGGTCTCCCTTAACGACACCCTTGGTACGACCTTGATGAGAGGGGAACGACGGTCGTGAACAACCCTAGTGTGATCCGATATGTCCAATGAGTATATGTCAGAATGCATTCGAACTGTTGTGCTGTATGATATGAAATGCTATGATATGATAGTATGGATACAAGGGAGGGGGTGCATCACGCCTGCACTTTCTTGAGGTTGCGGTGTAGCTCGGGTTTGACTAGCACGACGCGGTCCAGTAGCTTCTTGACAACCTGGTCCTTGTTCTTGTTGTATGCATCCGTAATCTCCTGTAGCTTTATCTCGCTTTCCTGGTCGACTGCCGCCTGTGCAGTCTGCGTGCTGCCGGCATGCTGCGTGATGACGTACGGAACACGGTTGAAGAATGCATGACTCGAGCGGAGGACATAGTGCGTACCGATGCCTCGAACGCCTTGACCTCCTCTTCCTTCTGCCGCTTGTAGTCCTCTATCTCCTTCGCAGCCTGTGTGCGGGCATCCTTGAGCTTCTGGACGCGGTCTGTTGCGGGTTACGATCAGCCACCAGAGGGAGGGAAGAGGCGCGTGCACTGACATTGGCGCGCCTGCTGGACGGTCTTTGCGGCCTCCTTCTCGGCCTCGAGGAGGGTCTGGATGCTCTGTGATTGCTGCGAAGACTGCAAAAGACTCAGCACCGCGTCGGGGACGGGGGAACGGGCGCACTGACCATCGCGGTCGCAGGAGAGTGAGTGTTTCAAACTCCGCTGGCGCAGGCGTCGCCTCGCCACCAGACGCTGGACGGGTGACGCGCAGAGCACCGAGGACCGAGCGAGCATCGAGCCTGCACAGCACTGAGCGGATGCGAGCGGGGGAACGAGCACCCGCAGCTGCGCGACACAACACAGGATGGCTGGCAACCCCGTAGATCCTCTCCAGACCCTCAGTGCCGCCCTCGCGGTCCCAGCGGACTCTAAGGAGCAGGCCGACCTCCTCACAACGCTGCGTGAGTCGCTGGAGGTGCACCCTGGCCCCATACCTATCCTATGTACCACCCTCATCAAGACCGTGTCCGGAGCGGGAGACTCACTGTTGAAGAGATGGGTCATTGACCTCCTACACTTTGCCATATGCCGCTCGAGTCTGTCTATCGACGCGCGCACTCAGCGTGCGTGTTGAGCTCTTGTGGTGCTTGAGTCGTTCTTAATACAATTGTCTTGTCTTTAGTTGCATCCCAGTCGGTCGAGACACTCGCCTCATTACTCCACGACTCCAATACATCAATTGTGAAAGTATGCGTGCAATGCTTCGCCACAGTCTACCCTCTATTGTTCAGAACGCTGTGAGCATAGACCACCCTTTCTTCATCGAATCATTTTGACTGTGTTGTGCTAAGATCTACGAACCGGAACGCACGAGACCTGTGGCAAGTCATGTCGCAGGCGAAGACACGCATCCTCGAATACGTGTGGTCGCCGACTGCGACTCATGGCCTCAAGTTCGCCGCTATCAAGTTCATGCAGAGAGCTATCCTTGTACAGACGCGTGGGATCAGCGACCCCAGGGTGCGTTCGCCAGTTTGTGTGCCCGAGACGAAAAGCTTATTCCCATCCGTATGAACAGCTGCAGAAGCAGAATGACCCCAATCTTTCGATGCTGCCCTCCGACCATCCTTTCATGTCGGTTTCTGCGCTGGAGGCCGAGGGCGTGGAGCTTATGAAGGGGGTCTTCACTATTCTCTACACTAGCAAGTGAGTGTTTCCTGCACAATGACAGTATCCTACGCTCGGAAACCCTAACCTTTGGTTGCGCACAGTGATCCCGACATCATTGTGGCGGTCGTCAACAGTTGGGGTTCCCTAGTGAAGGCGCGACCGGCCCTCACCGAAGTCCTTGTCTCCACACTAGCGCAATGGACACCCAGCAAACTCGAAGGCCAGCCAGCCTTCAGCACCAAAAGTGTCGAGAAGACAATACGAATACTATTGATCCACATCTCTCGGTACGCTCAATCTGCTTCCGGGGACGTTAACACTCACATCTCGACAGCACACCCCAGGGCCAACCCCTCCAGTCTCAAGTACATACTGCCCTCGCCGCCCAAGCCACTCGCATGGAGCAGGCCGCCGTCGCTGAGAAGCAGCGCAAAGCAGCGGCAGCGGCTGAGGCGTCGCGGAAGCGCTCCCCGCCCCCCGCCCCCGCGCAGGACGCGCCCGACGCGAAGCGCCCCAAGCTCGAACACGACACCGCTGCCGCATCTGCTACAGCAGGCTTCGACTTCACGGGCCTCCCGGCGGCGCTCGTCACGGACCTCATCGTCGCGAACATCCAGGCCTTCTCCGAGGCGACGCTCATTGGGCTCGTGCAGGCGTACCGACACAAACGGTCGCAGAGTGCGACAGAAACGGCAGAGAATGTCGCCGTGGCGTCGTCGCAGGCTCCGCCGGATACACCGGGTCCTGTCGAGGAGCGGAGGTCTGAACCGCCGGTGCGAAGGTCGCCAACACCACCCCCGCCTGTGCCTGTGTCTGAGCCCGAGCCCGCATCCGCTCCGGAATCTATCAAGCAAGAGCCTGTCGACCCTCTCAAAATGGATATCGATGAGGAAGAGATGGAGTATGAGCCTGACAGGCTCAATCTCGAGGTACGATGGCTGCGTCCAATCTGAGACAACGTCGCTGACAAGATGGCAGCTCTCTGGAGGCGAGCCGGAGGTGGCCTCCCCAGAAGAAGCGGCGCTCGACAGAGAGATGGACCTTGCAGAGGATCTCGCGCCTGCCGAGTTCAGACTTCCGCCCCCACGCGAGTTCTCAGACGACGAGCGGAATGCAATCGTGAAGATTGCTCTAGGGCGAATATCGGAGGGCGCTAAGGACCTCGCACCGATGGATACCGGCGTTGCGGCGGAGGGCACGGACATGTGGATGCTGCTCATCGTGCGGCTGGTTACGCGGGTGACGGACCCTGTGCTGCCGGGCGCGACGCCTGAGAAGACGGACGACGGGATGGATGTGGTGTCGGAGTTTTATGCGCACCAGGACCGGCTGCGGCAGACGCTCTGCGATTATATTATGGATGACTTCTCTGGGCGGTGAGATACGAAGTGCTTCGACGGTCGGTGAGACATGGGCTTATCATGTTGCAGGTTGCGGTTGGCGACGACGTGGATGAACGAGGAGTGGTACAATGACCGGATACAGGAGGGCAGGGATCGCAATTGGGTGCGTATATAGGATCTGTGACAACGATGCAAGCTAATATATGTATCTTCAAGCCTCCGAACTACGAGACCTGGTTGAACCAAATCGTTTCCGCACATCAAACACATTTGGACGGCAAGGATCGGACATTTTCGCGCTTCTTGCTTGATCTTCCACATGTACCTCCTGACGTGCTGCACCTTCTGCGGGAGTCATGTACAGAGGCAGATCGGTGAGTCGACCTTTGGCTAGTTTAATTGCAGTGCCTCATGTTGGCGTGTTTAGTCGACAGATGGGTTTCGCAGCGTTGCGGGAGTTCGTGACACAACGGCCGTCATTGCGGGCTGACGCGATGACCATCCTCCTTGAGCTCACTACCCATCCAGGTAAGGAGGGTCTCTTGTCCGCTACGATCAACTCTTCACTGACGTCACTCAAATAGACAAGGTCACGCGTGGGGCCTCTATCAACACTGTCAAGCGATGGATTCCCGACGTACAACCAATGGACAACATGATTCGTGACTTTGCCCTCCAGCTGCTCCGTCGCCTACAATCACGGCCAAAACAGGATAAGTCTGAAGACGTCACCATGAACGGTACACACGAGGAGGATGAGGACGGCCAGCTCCCGCCCGAGGATATCATTCAGACACCATATCTACCCGAAGAACTGGAGCTGCCTGCGAAGAACGCTCAGATCCTTCAGCATCTAGAGCTCCTCTTTGTGCTCTCGACGAAGGTCCCAGAATTCATTGATGAGTAGGTGGATACACATGCTTGCTGCTCCCTATGCTGAAGTCGTGCAGGATCTTCGCAGCTTACGGGGGCATGGAGGAGACGGTGCAAGAGACGATCCAGCAGCTGATCACGCCACTCATTCGCGCGCTCGGTTCTAGCCACGGGCGCCTGTTGACGCTGCTTAGAACGTTCCCTCCCGGCGCAGACTCGCTTGCTCTGCGTGTGTTGACGATCTTCACGGAGAGCGGTCGGCCGAGTGCACAGCTTGTTACTCTCGTGAAGTCACTGGTTAGCGAGCGTGACCTTGACCCGCGCTTCCTCGTTCCGATCGTTGGTGAGATGGACAAGGTCAGTGCGGTTGCCAGTACCATGCGCGCACAAGCTGACGGAAGTGATCTCTGTAGGCTGATATCCTTCGCCACCTACCCCGCATCGTGTCGATACTGAATGGGACACCTGAGATGAAGAATCTAGTCCGCTCGGTCTTCAGCTCCGTCGTTCAGACGCCGCCTCAAACGTTCGGCACGGTGTCGTCCAACCTCCCACGTGTGCAGCAGAGCGAACGTCTCAGCCCAGCTGAGTTGATGGTGCTGCTGCACCAATCGGAGAAAGAGATTGGCCTCAAGAGTGCCATCGAAGGTTTGTGTCTCAATTAGTAAGTCTATATGAGAGTGTCCTGATGAAGTCTTCGCAGCTATCAATATCTGCTTCTCGATGACGGAGGTCTTCCGCTCCGAGGTGCTCGGTGCATTTATGAACCAAATTGTTGACGAACCTGTCCTTCCTACACTCTTCCTTCGAACCGTACGTTGTATTCGCAGTGCGCATTCCGCGTAGCGTGCATACTAACCACGTTTCCGGGCAGGTTATCCAAGCCGTCACGACATATCGGTCCCTGGTCAGCTTCGTCTCGACCACGCTCCTCTCCCGCCTTATCACCAAGAAGATCTGGACGAACCCGCCACTGTGGGAGGGCTTCATTCGCTGCGCGAAGCTGATAGCGCCCGCGAGCTTTGGCGCCCTCCTACAGCTCCCCAAAGACCAGCTGCGGGAGCTCGTCGACAAGCAGCCGAGTCTCAAGGCAGGCCTACGCGATCATGTGGTCAAGAAGGCGGGGAACCGGGCACGAACGGCGGGGTACCTGGATATATTCGGGGAAGATGGAGATGGCCAGGGGCAGCCGGGGCAAGCCGGTGCAGTGGCAGTCGCGGCGACACCTGCGGCCGGTGCCCCAGTCGGAGAACAAGTACAGGTGCCTGTGGTTCCGCAGAGTCCGGTGACACCGACATGATGAGGTCGCGCGCCGCTCCCTGTGTTGTCTCTTGTGCTTTATGTTATATGAAGCTTAAATATGTTGTAACCGTGGACCCCACATCGACATTTCCGTTCGCACTTGTACATACACAATCTGCAATTCTGCTCCTCGGATGCCCGCATGCTGTGTGCGGTACCGGGCGGCTTGTGGGACCTGTGGTCGCAATGAGTGGATCCTGGGCCTGAGGTCTGAGTAGCCTCTGGGCACACGCAGTCAGCTCGCACACGGTGATGCGCTTGTCCCCTCGCACTGCGTCCCAAGTGCGGCGATTCTTACCAACAGCATTGCTAGCAGGGAGGTTGGCCGTAGATGCGACCCCGTGTGAATGGCGGTGGAAAGGGAGTGGTATTTCAAGAAGACGGTACAAAGTAAAGATGGAACCCGATGTACAACAGGTATGTGAAGGCTAGCGTGCGAGTGGAGTTTTGCAAGGGATAAACGTATGTAGCGTGAAGACCAGAGCGACGAGTGAAGGAACAACAAGTATTCAATAGATTTTGAGGGCAACGAGATCAGGAAAGAAGGTCAATGTGTTACTTCGGTAGCACTTCTTTGAGGGTGTTGGCCCTAAGCTTCGCGAGACTGTCTCGCACGTATCGGACGAAAAGAAACAGAACAAATGTCTGGGGACCGTTCAGGAGCAGGCATACAAATGAGACGTTGAACTCACCAGAGTCAGCCTGGCGGGAGGCCGCGTAATCGCCTCCGCCGTGTTGTCGTCCCAAGCCTTTTCTTCCTCAGGATGTGTGACCTCTCTGCCTTGTTTCTTGCGAGCTTGTTTGGATGTGCCTTCGTCCAAAGCGAACATTGTTACGTCGTCGTCGTCGCTATGGTCGCCTTGTATCGGCCGCTGTTGACATATATGAGTCCGCGTGAAGCGAGCTGGCCATGGGCTGAGGAAATGCACACACCAATTGCAGACTTGGGGGTAGCTCCAAGACGTGCTCGGCGGCCTCAAAGTCGAAGTCAACAAGCCGGTCCTATAACATATTCGCCGCAACCACAACGTAGTGAGGACATTGCCATATGATGTACCCACAGGCCGTACCATGTAGGGCTCATCGTTGCGGGCACGGCGTCGCACAGCTGGGTACGGGTGGTAGCGTCGAGCATAAGAAGAGCGGTAACTAGGCAAGCGAAGGGAATATTGGCCGAGGCCCGTCGTCGTCTCACGGTCAACCAAGTCTGCTGCCTTACGGTTCAGCATCTACGGCGCGACGCCCTGAAGGTGGTGGTGGGAGGGAGGATGAGAGCGGCAAGGTTTGAAGTCAGAATGCTCGCATTTTATAGTACATCAAATGAGACATAAATTCGCGTGAGTGGGGAAGGGCATGTCTGAATTGAGTTTGAGATCGGCCAGCGGTAGCGCTACCACAACCACGGTGCGATCTGCTTCCGCGCACGAACACCGACGGGCCTGGCTGGACTCTAGAGACTCTGTTGCTCTCGTATACTTGTACAAGGTTGAACCAAGACAATCTGGCAGGCAGCGATATAGAAAACCGCAATGGATGCAGAACAGTTGAGGGAACCGCAGTCTAACCAAGCCGTACCTCTGTCCGCACAAGTGGCTCGGTACCAGGAACCTCTCTTTGACCGTCGTCCTTCAGGCTTCAGCCGGGATGCCACCTTCGTACTTCGTTCGTAGCAGAGTCAGCTAGAGGGCATCGCCAGTAGACTGTGCACAGCGGGGCAAGGCCACTGGGGAATGGACAGCTTCCGCCGAACTCTCGAGTCCGCCACAGTGGAAATCGGACGCCCAAAGCTATTCGGCGGGGTTGCATAAGCGAATCATAGCGGACGAACACACGTCCAGCGTACCATTCTTGTTCGTATTCCTTGTCCTCCGAATGTGCCGCCTTCCTGCCGCAAGGCATAGTGGAGACGCACCTACCCACAGTGGACAGACGCGTTGTGACCCGACGTCACGCCGTCACGCCCGCCGCCCGCCGATATCAGGGCGCATCAGGTGTGTTTTCCCCTGCCTCCTTCCAGCATGGTTTCAACGAGACTGACCGCGTGCTGTGTGATCTCAAAGGCCTGCCTCAAGAACAACAGCAAGAGGCTTAGAAGTGCCCAATGGTGTGCATCAAGGACTACATGACCGAAGAGACCACTTGGCAGCCGCCGTCGCCCCGATGTAAGTGATGAACCCGCCTTTGGTCCAGTGACGGACAGCAACCGAACCAAGGTCCCACTATATGCGCTGCCCAGAGCGCATAATACTGGAGGAGGAAACAGAGCAAAGATAAACGTACCTCAATCCTCGTCGAAGGTGCATTACGATGAGTACCCTCTACTCGTCATGTCACTGAACCGCATATACGGTCAACAGCAGCACAGAGCCTGGACACTGCGTCGCATTCCTCATAGGGATATCGTACTGGAGAGGGGCAGCGAGTGCACCCGCCATGACGGTACAGGTTGATGCCTATCAACCTGTCACCGCGCCTTGTCGCATGAGACAGTGTATCCTTATACGCGCCGTCCTGTCGCCAATGGTCAGTCTGGATTGCATTTCGGACGGTCCGGGGATGGAGGCAAAGTTCAATGCAGGTCGTCGCCATGGAGCCCAACCGCAAAATCGGCCAGGCAAATTCGACTTCACCAGATGCGACTACTTCAGCGAGGAGAGGGTGGTATAGCCAGTATAGCCAGCATGTAATCATCGACAGACAAGGCAGCAAGGCAGCGACAAGCCTGATGAGCAACACGACGTGGGCGGGTCGTCCCGGCGTGGCTGGAAAGGGGGCATGGTCTAAGCGCAGCCCCGTGCCAAGACCCTCTAAACTCAGCGACGATACCCAACGCCACAGCTCAGCGACCTCATGCTGCTCGCGACTCGTCGCTCATCTGCGACCTACCTTCCTGTCCTCTGCGCACACCAAGGCGGCCACAGATATCATCTCCTGAATCTTGCAACGGACCCCGTCTCATCAGGCAACGATACACTCAATTTGCTTGCCGCAAGATGACTCAGTGCCCGTCGCCCGAGGCTCTGATCCCATTGGCTTGCCACCTCTTCGATCTCCTTCGCCCTTTGCCCCTCCACATGGTCCTCATCAAGTACCTCAGAATATCCTTGTTGAACTAGTTGAACTTTGCTCACAAGCATCTGTCCATCTCTCCGCGGTACTTGGCAAACGACAATAGACTGATCTAGTTCCCGGTAGCCTGGAGGTAGACTTGTTGCTTGGAGTACCTCTTCCATCCCGAGGCAACACTTGGTCAGACAAAAGTATCGGATGGCCTTGGTTCTCCAGACGTCCACATCCTGGCTCTATTCCCGACGTCCGGTTCATCAGGGTTGCTCTATATGCCAACTAGCCGTTGGCTATTCTCATGTTACCCCACGCAGGCGACGGGCCGGAGTGATGAGTCGCGCATTTACAACAAGACGGAGACTTGGTCTGGCGATGGGTACGTAGTTCAGCAGTAAGCCAGGAAGCACACCTTGTGGCCACGTCGTGCTCATATTCACATTCATGCCGAACACATCCCTCACTCGCCCAGGCTAAGCAATCAGCATTCATCAGTCACGACGAGACCACCTATCCAGCCCGATTTCCCCTCGGCCAGCAGACGTTCTTCCAGCGAACACGTCGAATGCTTAAGGACGAACTGCAGGTTACATTACCCGTCCCCCGAATCCAAGGATCCCGCACAGCGCGCATGAGGTCAAGCTGAAATTGTTCGGATTTGCGCCATATGCATGGGCCTAGGTTGGGCCCTGCCGTACACTGGCCAGCCGGAGGGGTATGCAACTACAGCACACTCACCTTCAGACCTCCCGTTCACTGTCCATGTAGTGAGTGGCTTGTTCCGTCTAATGATCCGATCAGTGAAAGTATGACCGCAGTCTTTACACATTTCACAACCTGGTTTACTATGGATCGTGAAGACTCGAAGGGCACAAATGCAATCACTTGGACGGAAACATTCCTGGTCCTCGATACTCTGGGGCAATCATCGATGTGGTCGCGCTGCGTGCACAATCCCAGTAACAGGCCTATCAAGGAACGATCCGACCAGGTGGCGAGCTACGCTCGTACTTTGTGCGTTCGCGTGTGCACAGCCTAGCCTACCTACGCTCGTCGGCCTAGTCATCAGATCGCGAGCAAGTTGCCACCCTTTCCAGTCGCTTCCGCGCCCTAACCAAGGACACCGTCTTCGATGGCTCGGGGCTAATCAGCACTCAGGTAGCACAACGAGATTGCCCACTTCGGCACGTTCGCAGGGATGTGAGATGCCTCGGTTGACTACGCGCGGGACCTTGGAGTCCTCTTGAACGTGTTTCGCACTGGGGCTACTGGGAGAACATGACGTTGATCTGACGTGTTCTGAGTGCAGAGTAACTTGATTGTAGAATACAGCCCCCGGCCGTGGTCAGATAGAGTTGTGTATATGCATCCAATCATCAGCACCCTCTAAATCATCGATACTCGAGGTACTAGGTTCGACATAGGTATTGAGATGTGTTATGCAATGCAATGGAAAAGCGAAGTTATGCTGGACCAAGTATATTCATCAAAACCACAGCGAACGAACATCGGCTATGCATTAAATTGAGTATGGAGGCCGTCTGCGCGCGTCCCCTGTCTGCGAGCCCAGAAACGACGCCGTTCCCATCCTCACACGCAGGTGATTGCACTGTGCATGCCGTACATGCCAAGTTTTAATGAACGTGATACTCACCCTCTAACTCAGCTAGTGTCCATAGCGATCAGCCCCTCCAGCTCCGGCGCGGCAGGCCGCTCAGCCAGCTCCATAGCAGAGAGCAGTGTTTCCACATCAGGCGAGACGACGAAGCGGCGGTTGACCTCCCCAAGGACGTGCACGCGCTTGTTCTCCGCGTCGACGTGCACGGCCTGCTGCAAGAACGAGGGCTGCGTTGCCGCAGTGACCTGTCCATCACACGCATCTAGGGTTGGGGTTTCTGACGGGGGAGAAAAGGGAGGAACTGGACGCACGTCCATGAGGATCCCGTTCGCGAGACGCATCTTGACCGCGCCACTCGCATATATCTCGAGCTGCCCGATGACACCGTCGACCTTCTGCTCTGCGCTGGTCGGCTTGCTGTCGGGGGGCGCGGTTGGAGCGGGCGGTTTTGTGTCTGGGGCGAAGGTGACTTTTCGCTCGCCGGTGTTGGGGTCCGCTGTACTCGACGCTTGTGGTTGTTCGGCGGGGGTGGCTTCTGCCTGTGCGGAGGGTGAGGTGAAGGTGGGGAAGGGGGAAGGAAATTGGAAGAAGTAGAGACGCTCTTGTCGGATGTTCGTGTCCTGCAGGGCAGAGGGACTCAGCAGACTAGCGACGCAATGAGGAGAATTCGTACATCTTCCTCCATGTTTTGTTGAGCCACCGCGAAGTCGTCAATGATGTCTTCGAGCTCCTCTTCGTCTTCGCTTTCACTTAGGTCGACCGCATTCGCGAGATTGACCTCTGGTTCTGGTTCTGGTTCTGGGGTTTCGTCAATCTCCATGGGTTCCTCTTTTGCAATCCCTTCTCACGAATGGAAATGTGAGCACATCATGTTCCTAAAAGGCTCCGACATACGCCCACCTTTGCCCTTCCGATCTGCGATCTTCTCTGCACCCTCTTTTTTAACTTTCGTGCTCTTCGACTTCTTCGCTTCTCGCTCCCTAGCTAGACTCTCGGGCGCCATCCAATCCATTTCCCTGATCCTCTCCATGTCCACGATTTCTACACCCTCATCCGGGTCGGAGTACGCCTCCTCGTCCTCGTCCGTCTTACCAAGCGCACCGGATTGCTCTCTCTTCAGCGTCGGCGCTCTGGTTTGTGTGAGTCCAGCCCCAAGCCCGCCGGGAGCCTGAGGCACTGCGGGCGCGAAGTTCGAGCGAGGTGCCGTGCGCCGCGCCGAGGTGCCCGCGAGAGCGGGACCCATGGCGAAGGGCCCGCTGGCGGTCATCTCGACTGTCGGAGGGCGAGGTGCTGCCCCTCTGCCCTCTCCGCCCCTCCCGCGTCCACGCGCACGATCGCCTCTACCGCGTCCTCGGCCGCGTTCTGTACTAGGCGTAGGCCCCGCGGCGGGGGCTTCTTCCTATGGGATCGTGAGAACAAAACACGTCGCAAGAGGACGGGAACATACTTTCTTCACATCCCTACGAGAGGACTGGGTTGGGAGTGAGGCGCGGGAGAAGAAGGACAGACGGACTCACTCCTTCCTGCGGCCCGCAGGCTTGGTGGGTAGGAATACGAGGCGGTTGGCGCCCCCGCGCGTTGTCTCGCTCGCACGTTTGGCGAGGTTTGGGATCGCTTTCGGCGTTGAAGTAGATGAGGACGACGCTGCGGGCGGGTCAGGCATGGCGGCGGGCGGGGTGAGGAAGGTAAGAACGCGTCGGGCTCGGTAACCGGGAAGGAGAGTCGAGGAAGTGATCCGGGAGCCTGGAGGTGGACACGATCGGCGGCTAGATCGAGGGCAGATACGATAAACCTTCATTGATCTCAGCAAAAGGGTTCGTCCGCCAGCCACCCGCAAATCTTGTTGTCACCGTCGTCCACCTCTCCCCTGTAGACCCCTGTAGATCCCTCTCTTTCTGTGTATTTTTCCTCTTGAGTTTCTCCCAGATTGACGTCGAGATGGCCGCACCGAAACACCAACACATGACGTACAATGACATCCACCACCTCATTCGCGACTCTGCAGAGAGGATCAAGGAGTTCCGCCCGGACATGCTCATTGCTATCGGTAAGTGACCAGCTGAACCCCAACCTTGTCTTCGCTTAGACCTATCCGCTACTCATAGGTGGAGGGCAAGTAGCTCTTGCTTCATCGCGTTGTTCAATCAAATTCATAGCTCGCGTGCACTGCATTACAGTGGCTTCTTCCCGGCGCGTGTCCTGGTATGTTTCTTCGTCCTGGCTTCCCCGAATCGATATGCAAGACGAGGCGTCAGCCATTCGTGTCCTCCGCCGGTTTCAAGTCATGCTAGATCCTCGGCATGATCGTCGAGACCATTATACTTGGCAGGCAGCTCAACGCGCAGCGCAGTAACTCGCGGCGCACGTTTGTTGGGTACCACGTCCGTGGTCAAAGGCGGAATCGGCTGTCGTCTCGTGGTTTGCAACCTTGTCTCTGAGCAGGTGATCTGACGGGGCGCTTTGCAGCGTACGTTCCTGAAAGACGCCAGCACCAAGCGCAACATCCCTATCCACGCGATCGGCCTTTCACTCTACGAGTCTCTGCCGGGCACGACGGCAGAACAGATTGGCAACGAGGTCATCCGGACACAATGGCTGTAAGTCATGATCAGATACCGTTGCGCTACCGCCTGTCTATTCCCGTACGCCCAATAAGCAAGGACTGATTTGCGTATGCGCTCCAATCGACTGGTAGAGGTCCCGAGTCTGGCAAGATCCTCCTTGGCAGGCGTGCCCTGATTGTGGTCGGTCCCCGTCACTCTATGCCGTGATGTAGATGCGACGTTCTTCCCAGGACGAAGTCGATGACTCGCGCAAAACACTGCAGTAAGCGTCCTCCGTATGTGTAGTCGTGGACAGCGCTGATCTTGTGTGCCGGGTTAGTTACGCCGTCTCGGAGCTGCAGAGGGACGTCGAGCGCGAGCTGCTGGCCCTGCCCGAGGCGGAGCGCGACGCGAAAAGGACGCACTTCGCCATCTTCGTTGTGCACAACAAGCTGAAACCGAAGCAGGGCACCCTGCCCGTGGACATCCCGTGAGCCCTTCCTGTCCACCCTCACCTTGCACCGAAACTCTAGTTGATCTCACGCGCCCTGACACGCCCCGTCCGGATCGCAGGTACTACGCGGGCGCCGAGGTCGCGGACGTATGGTGAGCAGCGGATTACCTCCTGGATCCACGTCTACGCGAAGCTGAATGAATCTCTGCGCGCGGATAGGCTCGACTATCCGTGGGAATCCGTGTAAGTGGCGGTTGCAGTGATTGGCTGCAGGGACGATAGCTTGCTGACGGACGTGCGTGACCAGCGATATCGAAGAGCACGACCGCCTCGCCGCCGAGGAACGCAAGCAGGAAAGGGAGCAGGCCGCGTAAGCAAGGCGGCTGGGCTCCGGCGATGGGTACGGGAGAGACGAATAATGCATTGTACGACGCAAGAAGGCCAGAATAGGTATTGCTATGGATGTATTGCTGTTGAGATGGACGCCTTGAAACGCTGCTGCGGGTGCGATTTGTTTTCAAGAGGCAGAGATAGGCCACTAGTACAGACTCGGAACGGGCCCTGTTCTCACTTGCCACGCTCGCCCCGCCTTCTCTTCCTCCCCTGCAGTATAAAGCACGGACGTGCTCCCGCTCGCGAGCCTGACTCCGTTGCCCCGTTGTGCTGTCACTGCCAGTGCCCTCACGTACGCCCGACGTCGACTCGGCCGTGAAGATTGAATTACGGCCGACGCAGTAGTGCTAGTAGTCATACAAACCGTGACCAGCGAACGGGCTTACCTCATTGCGTTGACCTCCTGCCGGTGCTCAGGCTCCTCCCCCTGCCTATTTTGCGCTCTCGCGCTTACCCCCGCCACCCGCCAAACTGTCGCTCCTACCCGCATCCGCCGCCCCTGCGCTCAAGCCTGCGCTTGAAGGCGACGTCGTCGAGCCCACCCCTGGGCATATCATGGAGGCCTTAGACGAGATCGAGTATGAGGGGCTAGACCCGAACGCCGGCCTAGCGGTGAGCATCCCGGCCGCCCGCTTTCGACGAGTCTAGATCCTGACGATGTCTGCAGGTAAATATGATGGCGGGCGCGTTGGTGAGTGTAGCCCTTGAGAACAAGCTGCTCGGGGAGTGAGGAGGAGCAGTCTGGGGAGGAGTGCTAGCAAAATGGACTGACGACGCTCTTGCTGTGCAGGCCGGCATAACAGAACATGCAGTTATGTTCCCGGTAGACAGTATCAAAGTGCGTACATGATTTCTCTTCGCCTTTCTCTGCGCGTTGCGCATCTGCATGAGCGGAGAGGCATCCTGGGCGAACGCTAACGCGCTGTGCGCCTTTGTTGAACGAATAGACTCGGATGCAGGTCTTTGCCACCTCACCATCGGCGGTGTACACCGGCATCGGGAATGCGTTCACTCGCATTTCCAGCACCGAGGGCTCGCGAGCACTTTGGAGGGGCGTATCATCCGTGATCATGGGCGCAGGGCCTGCGCACGCCGTTCATTTCGGCGCATACGAGGCCGTGAAGGAGCTGGCGGGCGGCAACGTGGCGGGCAGTCGAAATCAATGGCTAGCAACATGTACGTGATATCCGCCATTTCTAGTGAAAGCGAACTCAAAAATTATGGTGGATAGCATTAGCAGGAGCATCTGCAACAATAGCAAGCGATGCGTTGATGAATCCCTTCGATGGTGAGTGCACCCTGCGACTTACCCCTCTAGAGAAATGTCCATGGATCGACCATATACAGTCATCAAGCAACGAATGCAAGTACACGAATCACAATTCCGCTCTGCATGGACCTGCGCGCGCACCGTCTACGCGCGCGAAGGCTTCGGCGCGTTCTACATCTCCTACCCCACCACCCTCACGATGACGGTGCCGTTCACCGCCGTCCAATTCACGACATACGAGCAGCTCAAGGCGCTGCTCAACCCGTCCGGCGTGTACTCGCCCGTCTCGCACATCATCGCGGGCGGCCTTGCGGGCGGCGTCGCGGGCGCGGTCACGACGCCACTCGACGTCGCGAAGACGCTCCTGCAGACGCGCGGGACGAGCACAGACGCTGAGATCCGCGGCGCGCGGGGGATGGTGGATGCGTTCAAGATCATTTGGGCGAGGGATGGGTGGAGGGGGTTCGGGCGGGGGCTGTCGCCGCGGGTGTTGACGTTCATGCCGAGCAATGCGCTATGCTGGTTGTCATATGAGTTCTTCAGTGAGTGTTGGTGCTCGGTGGAAAGTATGCGGGGGTTACTGACATGTTTGCGCTATAGAGGCGGCAATACGAGAGGATTGATGGCGCGTTTCAGTTTTCGTCTGCATTTAATAGCTAATACACTATCCATGTTGCTCTGCGTTAGTCAATCCATCCTTGGTCGCTCTGTAACTGCATTGACCCGCGACTGCTGACGTTGCGTCTTGTGAGGGGACAACCAACCGGCCGTCGGTGTCCGCTTCGGTGTCCAAGTTTGCAATCTAGGTTACATCGCCCCTCATCCGCACAATTTCCTTGTCGTCCGCCTGGCGCGATTCAACTAGCGCCACTGAACATGAGTACAGATGGGCCAAAGTAGATGCACAGGGTTGCCATGATAGCTAGAGCGGTTGTGCTAGGATGATCTTGGTCATTATGGGCCCGGGTTGTCGCGAGATTGCAGGTACCATAAAACTACGTCAACAATGATCGCTGTCTGCCGGTGCCCACAACCTTAGAATCTGCCATGAAGATCAAAGGCAGAGGTGATAGGAGCCTTCCCCGACCAGAACAATACGGAGCCCGGCTCCAAGATCGAGATAGAAGGAGATCCTGGTCGAGACGAGGTGCAAGCCAGCAGACTCGAGAGATCATAATAATATATCATTGTGTGGCAGGGTCCGAAGCCATAGAAGTACACAGCATACAGTCAAGTCCGCACCGTGGTGTGTGTATTACAGGTAATACTCGGGCTTGCGAGAGGTAATGCCATACTCGGCCAGTGCTGAGCTGAGATCCTCCATCATCAACGTCGTCTTCGTCTTGTCCTGAACGCGATGTCAATGAGGATAAAGTGAGCACAGTAAGAGCTATGTCTACGCACTCTAGCCGATGCCTGACCGGTCGCCTGGGTCCGGGCCCTACCCCCTGCTGCATTGGCACGTATGCGAGCGTGCTGGTACGCGTCAGCGGCGATGTCGGACACGAACTTCTGGGCAGCCAGGGAAAGGAGTCGCTTTCTGCATGTAAAGGATGGATAAGAGGCCCCTCCGCGACACAGAAAGGGGACTCACAATCGGACATCCTCGCACTCGAACCCTACGCGCTGCAGATAGTAGTCTGTGACCTCATTCGGGATCTGCACGACAATATGTCAACATCTCTGCTGATCAAGAGCCCGTCCGTGTGGATGTGCTGGTGTCATAAGCAGCTGCCGCAGGTGGAGACATACCAAGGGCTCGTAATCGTCCAGCATGAGCAAAAATTCCGCCAACGTCCTGTCCTTTCGTGCCTCCTCAGCAGTTTGGCGGGACGTCTGGGAGCTTGCCGGAGCTTGCGAGGAGCTGCCGGCGACCTGGGAGGGATCCGGTGTGGATTGCTGCGCAACGGGGTGTGCGGGGAGAGGGGGATAGTAGCCCTGGCTTTGTGATGCGTTGGGGTAAGGCGTGGCCATTCTTTCCTAGTCAGTCGCTCGCGGCGGAACGGGAACGAAAGAGGACGATGTGAGGGCGTAGGTCTGGGGTTTGAGGCTCGGGTACCAAGTAAATGAGCTATGTGAACACAACAAAGGCGACTGGCGAGTGAAGAGACGGCTTGGTAGAGGAGTAGTGGTACCGCAGTGACTGGGTACTTGATGACAGTTGACTGCCAGTGGCCACCCTCTGATTCAGACGCCCATCGCAGCCACACGGGCGCCTCCTGGACTACCGTAGGACTACCGAGTCGATAGCGCTCATGATCACTTCTGGCCCTGATAACACTCAGACACTGGAAGCCCTCCTGGCCAGCTCTGAGACACGGCGCGACGTGGCTCAAGGGGATGCTTCAGATTAACCGCGAAGAGTGCGTAGTCATTGTATCCCAACGCCACTGTAGCGACTGATCAATACCAGTTGTAAATGCGTGAAGCAGCCGGTCCCACGTCGAAAGCCTTTTGAATTGCGTAGTCATGTACAGACGCTTGTGACCAGCAAGGCACTCTCATCTCCCCTGGTGAGTTGCAACATTGATATTGAAGTCTCGATGCGCATTCATGCTTACGTTCCCTACATACGCATAGACGTATATTCACCATGTCTAATCTCACCAGGAACTTGTCAAGTATGTCTGCTATGGGGAGTCTCCGGGCCGCTCAACCAGTCGGAACATCACCAGGCGTCTGGCGAGGAATCAAGGCCATTTTGACGATATCATGTAACCCTCAAGCACACTAACAGAGGAGTATACCCTGACACAGTGTGAACAGGGTTAAATATCCTTCTGCTTTGCATACCCATTGCTGTATGCGTCATTTAGGTTCTCTCAGGTCCATGGCTGACCTTTCAAACCTAGTGGGCTCTCGATTTATCTCTACCTCACACGAATTCAAACGATACATTAGTCTTCATCTGTGAGTGTGCATTGAATACCAGCCCAGTGGAGTAGCCCCAACGATGTTTACAGTCTCTTTTTTCGCAATCATACCACTGGCCAGGCTTCTGGCATTCGCTACAGATGAATTGTCGTTGCGGGTAGGTCAGACACTAGCGGGCTTACTCAATGCTACACTCGTGAGTCGTATGTGCCCCTCTTTTAGCTACGCCGCTAGCTGATGTATGCTCTCAGGGTAATGCGTACGTGTCCACGCTTAACTCGTGCCAGTGGATACTATCTTACATCCATACACAAGCGTCGAACTCATCATAGCCGTGAGTAGGGTAGAGTGTTGTGGTGGCTCCTCTTGACCGCTGCGGAACTTGCCTCAGATCATTGCACTCGTGCACTGCGAGTTGCAAATCGTTCAGTCATCATGTATGTACTCCTTCTGTGTTGGCCGGCGCCATCCCATCCCATTCATACCACATACTCGGAGACTGACTGCATCTCATCGACAGTGGTCGGCTCTATCTTGAGCGACTTGCGTAAGTGGTCCCTACCATTGGCCGATTGTGCAAGGCACTGACGCCCCTTTGAAACAGTTCTAGTTCTGGGAATGTGCTTCTTTGCAGGTGGCATCAAATTTTCCGAGCAAGGTTTCGGACAGAGTGCGTGTTCTCTCCACGCTCCATGCCTATCTTTCTAACGGAGACTGCAAATATATCGTTTCACTCCTTCTCGCCGACCCCGTGATTTCGATTGTCGGGATTGGTAGGCACGACACAGCTCAATTGCTCGCTTCTCATCGTATCGGTTATCGCCATACTCCTGCCTGCAGCATTCCACCAGGTCGTGGGCGGTGACATTCCTATCAGCGAGGAAGGCCCAGCCGTTCTCAGCTTTAGTCGCGGGGTACGTGCCACGAACCTGGATCCAGGAGACATCTACTCATGCAACTGATCAACGTCTTTCCTGATGTAATCCACGATATCAGGTCGCCGTGATTCTCTTACTCAGTGCGTCCGAGTCATGCTGGCTACCCGCAGGCTAATACGATTTCTCTGCGCAGTCTATGCCTGCTACCTCGTGTTCCAGCTCTTCTCGCATAAGGAGCTATACGAGGATAGGTACCAAGATGAAGGCGGCGACATCTACCGATCCGCGCACTACCCGAAAGGGCGCACGATACTTTACAAGCCTCAGTGGCTACGGGATTCTCGCCGACGTAGCCACGATGTGACGATAGCCGTGATTCAGAACGCAGGGCCGGTGATTCAGCCCATCGATGAGCGCATGGGGGACGCGTACGAGATTGCGAGGATTGCAAGCGGCCCGCGGACGATGGACGACGCTGAGCCGGCCAGTTCAAGTAGCCCGAGCGGAAGCGATGTAGGCAGCTTCCGCCGCCATTCTAACGCGGACGTCGAGGTGCAACAGCAGACCGTGGAACCGGAGGGCATCGAGGCGCCGCAGATGAGCATGCCGCTGACGATTGGCCTGCTCGTCATTGTGACTGCTCTTGTCGCAGTCACGGCGGAATGGCTCGTGGGTTCGATCAACGGCTTGACGGACAGCGGACATATCAAGAAGCAGTGGGTCGGCCTCATTCTGCTCCCCATTGTGAGCAACGCTGCGGAACACGCGACGGCGGTGTCTGTGTCCGTGAAGGACAAGCTGACGCTGAGTTTGAGTGTCGCCATTGGCGCAGGCATCGTGCGTTCATCCCTCTGGCGTGCGTGTCTTTGTTTAGAGTGTGCTGCTCATTGTCGTGTTCTGACTTCTAGCAAATTTCCCTCTTTGTCATCCCGTTCACCGTCGTCCTCTCGTGGGTTCTGGGCAAGCCGCTCACGATGTTGTTCGACCCCTTGGAGAGCATCGTTCTCTTTCTCTCTGTCCTTGTTGTCCACTATACGGCCTCAGACGGGAAGAGTTATTGGCTCGAGGGGGTGATCCTGATGTGTCTCTACCTCATCATCGCTGTTATTTTCTGGTACTATCCTGGTGAGTACATTGCGCCAGAGCACTCAGTATGTCGCACACCGCTGAACTACATCCAGGTGACAACACCACTCAGCAAATCATGACCCAAAGTCTAGCGTGCTAATTGTATTAGCATTCTGACGCCGATCTACCATGGCCGTCACGTTACCAGCCGCCGCTCTGTCGACTTCCACAGCTCTGTGGCCATATAACTTGCTAGACATGCGGACCTCACGCCACCTCCATGCTAGACGCACTCGATAACCCCATGCATAGCATAGTACGACCGAGGATTCTAAAAATCGTGAGGTGGCATATTGTTTCAAAGACGCGTACGCGATGCTGGCTTGGTCGGAGAGCAGTCACCAAGTCAGGCCTGTCTGACTTGGTATCAAGGGTCAGACATGCTGTATGTCTGATGTGTGTTGGGACGACATTGCAAGTACGTACGTCCTTGTTGGGTCGATAGAGGACTAATGTGGGTGTCATATTCCTTTGGTAGCGCTGCGGGTTCAGCGTCGCATTAGCCATGGGCATCCGAGGCGGACTCTAGAACTGACCCTACACCGACTCGGACGAGATTGACATGCCGTCGTCGTCTACATCCACTGACAGCCCCAAATCCTCCAACAACGTGTCCAGACCAACTTCCGACTTGACAAGTGTCGCAGCCCGTACCTCGCCCTCGACCTTCTCGACCCGCCGGAGTCCCAAAGAGGTACAACATAAGACGGACGCGCCAGCGTCACGACGACTGGACCCCCTTGGTTTGAACACGTCTTCCATCGCCGCTGTCGTGAATGAGGTTCCCGCGTGAGGGACCACGACCTCGTAGTCGCTGCTGACCATGGCCTCGCCGATGAGGTGGCGGATTTTGACCGCCTTCGTGACCATGAGCTCCATGGCCCGCGCGTGCGCCGTCGTCGAAAATCGCACCCCCGACAGAGTGGCGACGTGCACCAACAGCGCGGTGAGCTCGCCCTTGAAGTGGCCCTCTCGTAGTGCTCTACTGAGGTACTTGTCTTCTGCGGACTTTCGAGTGAGCGCGCGCCATTGACCCGCTACGCTTTGACTTTCTGCGGGAAATCTCATCACTGTTAGGTTAGGGTGATATGCAACTATGAGGCGCTTACCAAGACGCCAGATTATCATGTAGACGGACTCAAAGAAGCCATCGCCCCTTTCGTCGTATGTCCAGGTGGATATCATCCGAGACAGATATTTCGACGCTGCTGCCTGCATCGCGATCTGGAGTAATACCGTGTCTCCGTGCGGATCGGTTGAGATCAGTATCTCGAGGAACTGGTCCTCCAGTATACGCGCATTCCGAAGCGCCGCCTCCGCTGCCTGTTGTTGTGTTCGCACACGTTCATGCCCAGTGCGCAGCTGAGCGTCAGACATAGACTGTGCGAGGTTGAATATCTCAGTGTTCAAGTCCCGGACCTGCTGCACGAGTTCGCTCTCAGCGATCGTGTCAGCGGTCCCCATGAAACGCTGGGCGTCCTGCAGTTCTTGTCGGCTGGTCTCAAGCAAAGCTTTCAAATTGTTGTGGTCCTTCATGAGGAAGTCTGCTTGGGTGCGAACCGTGTTCAGCTTTAGCAGCCCAAGATATTAGCTGCAGGATAACACGTTTGCAACTGCGCGTATTACCTCCTTTTGGAGAGCCTCTGCGCGGGCGATCACCGAGTCTCGTTCGCGCTCGCGCTGTACAGCCTCCTGCTGCCAATATTGGATGGGTTGCGCTGCTTCGTCCAGGGACCGCTGAAGGTGCCTATTTTTCTGTTCTACCTCCTGCAACGGGGAAGTAGATTTTGCCTAGAACACGTATATTAGTATATCGCCGTACCAGTTGACTAGCCGTATAGTCGCCAACCTCTTTCACATGCTCATTCGAAGGCGATTCATAGGAGATCGAACCCGAGGGCACTGGCTTGCTTCTGGGGGCTGGCTCTGGCTTCCAAATCCTCGTGTCTGCGATGTCGGTAGTGCCAGTGCAAACGGAGCCTTGTGGAAGGGATTCGCTCCGACTTTGTGTTTGCTGTTTTTGATGCATAGAATCCACGGCGGTATGCTCGGTGTGGCGGGGTGCCTCACAGTCTGAACGAGAGGTGACACAGTTAGCCACGGCATGTTTCCCCACTCTGGCATTGGTGTATATATCACCTTCCTGGGCACTACTTGCGACCCCCATCCTGTTAGAGACTTGCAATACCACGTTCTTGATTCTGTCCATGACGGGTAGCGAGGTTACAGCGTAAGTGGTTTGTAGGTCGCAGGCCACTATAGCTAGTACTAGTAGTACAGGCCAGTGGCTGTCTCAGCTGCTGTGAGCGGAGGCGATTCACCATACCAACTCTGCTATCAGAGTCATGCCATGAGTTGTACGCGTGTGCGAATGGGAGCCGTGATAGAAGCCTGACATGAGGCCTAGGAACATGCGCTTGACACGACTCTAGGGGGAGATGCTGCGTCCGGACTCCGGGAGACCCAGTGGAGCGTTCATAAATCAAACTTTCCTAACGGGGACTTCCGAGTCAATGGGCTGGCGCCGTTATTGGCCGTTGCGGGCTCTTCTGATCATACACGCTGCAACTCGCATCCACTGGTCGCAACTCGTAGAAGCAAACCGCAGATTGAACACATGCTATGTATGGCAATGCTGCCGCGTGGTTGACCACCTCAGGCTCTTCGTTAAAGTGCGCGGCGAGGACCCCCGCATGCCGCCGTACGCGTCGTATCTGCGATTCCCCCAGACTACCTGGCAGGCAACATGATTGAGCTTCGACCTTACAGTGGCAGTAGTCGCAAACTCGTCATCGCAATCGACGTCGGTACCACATACAGCGGAGCCGCGTATTGCATCCTTGATCCTGGGGTGATACCTAAGGTGTGGAGTGTTACACGGTACGCCGCTTAAGCTCGAGCTTTGTTTATTGTAAGGGGCGCTGAACCCTACCTAGCTTCCCTGGACAAGAGGGCGAGAACAAGTCAAGAGATGTGAAGATACCATCTGTCTTGTATTATGATCAATACGACAATCTTCGCGAAGTGGGTGCAGAAGCAACGCTGGAAAGCACGAAGGAAAGGGCATACGCAGAAGAATGGAACTACGTCAAATGGTCTGTTTTGTGCATCAGTATCCTCGGTGGCGAATCAGCTTACCTGAGCTGTTAGGTTCAAGTTACATCTTCGCCCCCCGTCCATACTTCCGGGCGCAGCGCTACCTCCAATCGAAGTCGACAAATCCACAGTGGATATTCTGGCCGATTTTTTGGCCTATATTTTCAAGCACACCAAAGATCACATTATCAAGACCAATCCTACCGGATGCCAGATTCTTGAGGCAAATTCGGCATCTGGACCGCCTATCGACTTCGTACTCAGCCACCCCAACGGATGGTCGGGCCCGCAGCAGAGCAGCATGAGACGCGCAGCAATTATCGCAAAGTTGGTACCAGACGACGATGAGGGGGCCTCGAGGATCCAGTTCGTCACTGAAGGGGAAGCGAGCCTCCAATTTTGTATCGCTACTGGCCTTGGGAACGATATCATCAGAGTGAGTCCATGCCGTTCCTCTGCCTGCGGTCTCTGACACAAGGCGGACCAAACTATAGGAGGACAATCACGTAACTATAGTCGACTGTGGCGGGGGTACTATTGATGTTAGTACATACCGGTTCGTCGACAGCGGTCCAGTGACTGTCGAGGAGAGCGCCATCCCTGAATGTGTGTCTAATATTCACGTCAGCCATTTGAAACTTGTGACACTGACTTCGCCTCAAGGCATCATCCAGGGTTCAACAATGGTCAATCGCCGCGCAGAAGAGCTATTGCGAAGTACGTTGAGCGATTCCCCATCCTGAAACGTTGTGTAGGTGGCACGACGCCGTCCTGACCTATGGTGTGATGTCCTCGACAGATAAACTCAGATCATCCCGTTTCGCGACTAACGATGACATAGAGGCGATGATGTCGACGTTCGAAAGCATGACCAAACCTACGTTCAGGGATCCTACAGCGATCTCGTACATAAGATTTGGCGGACCTCGCGACACCGATGAGAGATACAATATCCGGCGCGGTGTACTGTCCCTGTCAGGGTACGTCACTATTCCTACAGTAGCCGAGTATTTCAATACCTACGTGTAACCATTCCCCAGTTCGGAAATGGCGTCGCTTTTCCAGCCGTCAATCAATGCAATAAAATCAGCCATCACCAATCAGGTCGCTGGATTAGATCCCCGTCGTACCGTACGTCGTCGAACTTTTGAATTAGTCTTTCAAGATCTCTTATTCGCGCCCACCATGTACCGGTTTCAGACTATTCTGTTGGTCGGGGGCTTTGCGACCAGCCCGTTCCTACAAGAGGAACTGCAGAGCCACGTGGACGGAAAGGGTCTCCGGATGTTTTCCCCGGACGGCCAGACGTAAGTGGCCTATAATCACACATGCCACCGTCAATTGACCTGCAAAAACAAAATATGTGGCAGGTCAAAAGCTGTCGCCGAAGGTGCATTGTGGTTCTACCTCGACCATCGTGTCCGCGCTAGAGTAGCTAGGCACACGTATGGATCGCAGTGCTGCGTGAATTATGACGGCTCAAATCCGGAACACGTTCAACGGTCCCATCTCGCATATACATATATAGACGGTGCACTCGTCGTTCCTTCCATGTTCGCTATCTTAACACGGAAGGTGAGCGCTTCGCCTGCAGGTAGATGCATACACTGACCAGCCACCACGTCTGGCGATTTCCCGCTTGCTCGCGCAATGATATGCAGGGAACATCAGTCACAGAAACAACCGAATTCACCTATCCGCTTTCACACTACCTCACCGCCTTCCTTGGCACGGACGTTTCCTCTGACATCATATCATACCGAGGCAGCAAGACGGACCCACGATGGACGGACGAGGAACCTGGTATTCATCGGCAATTCGTTCACTCCGCTCACGAGTCTCACCTACTACCTGTCAGGGATGTTCACTACACTTTGCACCGTCAGATCGACTCCAGCGGCGGCCTCGTGGCACAAAGGTAACGGCCCCAAAGGGCCTTACCGGTGGCAGAAATTCGTGGTCATCCTGCAACTAGGTCTGACAGAGATGAAGGCTCAGGTCGCCTGGTGGGAGAATGTGTGTTGCTCTGGCTTTCTAACCACAGATTGCCGTACGCTGACACGATGTCTTTGAGCAGGGTGTTCAACGCAGGTGAGCCTCCCCAGTCGGGATATCTGCCAACATGGTTGATGGCAATGCAAAATCTTAGGTCCCCTGCAACGCTCGTATACGACAACGAGGCATAGGCTGTATATCGGGCCCAGAGGATATGCTTCAGTGCATAGAGCGAGCTAGCGCGACAACTTAAAACATACATCCCGTTTTGCACGCCCCACGAAATCATACACATCACATTGACTACTACAGAGCGGGCGACATGTTGTGTTCTGTCACATATTTAGATTGACTACTCCGACTAGGACGAGATTGACATGCCGTCGTCGTCCACATCGACTGACACACCCAAATCCTCCAATAACGTGTCCAGGCCTACGTCCGATTTGACAAGTGTCGCGACCCGCAACTCGCCCTGTATTTTCTCGACCCGCCGGAGTCCCAAAGAGGTGCAACACAGGACGGACGAATCCGCGGCACGGGGCCGGGCCCCCCTCGGTTTGTACGCATCTCCCATCTCCGCGGCGGCAAATGCGGTGCCCGCGCGGGGAACGACCATCTCGTAGTCACTACTGACCATGGCCTCGCCGATGATGTGGCGAATCTTGAGTGCCTTCGCGACCATGAGCTGCACGGCCTCCGCATGCTCGGTCTTCAAAAAGGGCGCGTCCGATAGAGCGGCGACGTGCACGAACAGGGCGAGGAGCCCGTCCTTGAGGCGGTCCTCCGTCAATGCGTTGACGAGGTACTCATCTTCCACGGACTTCCGAGTGAGTGCACGCCATTGCCCCGCTACGCTTTGACTTTCTGCATGACTGCTAGGTTGATACACGAGCTCGAGACATTGTACGGCTTACCGGAACGCTGGATCCTCCTGTGTACGGATGCGAAGACGCTGTCATTGCCAGGATCGTTTGTCCACGTAGAGATAACCCAAGACATTCGTTCCGATGCTGCGGCCTGCATCGCAATTTCGAGCAAAACTGTGTCTCCATGCAGATTGACTGACTCCAGTAAATCAAGGAGCGGTTTCCCCAGTATGCCTACAAGCCTCTCCGCTGCCCGGCGTTTCGCACGCTCGTGTCCGCCGGTGCGCCGTTCAGCGCCAGACATCGACTGTGCGAGGTTGAATATCTCGGTGTTTAGGTCTCGGACCTGCTGCACAATCTCGCTCTCTGCGATTGTATCAGCGGTTCTCATGAAGCGCTGAGCGTCCTGCAGCTCTTGTCGGCGTGCCTCGAGTAGAGCTTTCATCTGGTTATAATCTTTCAAGAGGGCTTCCCCCTGATTCCTGACTGTGTTGAGCTATTGTATTTCCGCCGTGTTAGCCTCAGTATAGGACATCCTTGGGTAAGAGGATCTACCTCCTTCTGGAGAGCATTTGCATGAGCACGGGCTGAGTCTCGCTCCGATTCGTGTTCTGCAGCTTTCTGTTTCCACACGTGTGTATCCTCTGTGGCTTTTCTCAGCTGCCGCTGAAGATCGCGGTTTTGATGGTCCAGTTCTCGTGATGGGGACAGATGCGCTTCCTGGACAATCATGGTTCGGTAACGGCATGGTGAACCAGTCGGATCTGCACTGACCACTTTCGTTCTTCTGTACGGAGTAGTATTTGGAGGCTGATAGGACAACAGCTTGCTCCGCGTCTGAGCTGACTCTGCTTTCACGGATCTCGAACCGGTGTTGTTGCTAGTAGCTGAGACATGAGTGGAGGCTTGCGAGAAGGACTTGCTCCGGCTTCGTCTTTGCCGATGCGCTTGCTGGTAATCAGGAGAGGCATGAGCCTGAGACTGAGGAAGCACTGGAAGATCTAGGGAATGTAATGAATTGCGAGCATCAGCCAGCGTACTAGTAACTGAAATTACGAAGGTTACCCTGGCCATCCGTAGTGCTGGTTGTGAGACCGATCATGTTGTAAATCGTGACGCTGTACTTCTCCAGCCGTCTATCATGTTGAGCAGGTGCGACCTGAGGGGCCGGTGAGACCAAGCGACAGGCTTGTCCTGAGTCTCAGGATCGTAACTTACCGAGCTTTAGTCCATAGGTCACGCTAACTCGCGGACTTCTCGGACCAGTCACCGCTAGGCCCACTGCGATAGACTGCCAGTGTCCGTGTACACTTGCTGGAAAGAGAAGCGTTGATAGAAGCATGGTGTGCTGGGGAACGCAAAACATGACCTCGATACGATGGGTCCGTGAGATGCAACGTCCGGAAACTGCTGCACTGGCATATGTGCTTTGCCTGGGCCACCTGTTCAAACGCTCGAGGATTGGATGAGTCCAACCTTCCTATCTCGGTCGCGTGGGAGTGTGATAAGCCTCGGTGGCTAGATGGAGTGCTCCGAGTGCTCAGTTCTTGTTCGTTTACTCAACAGTTGACGTTATAGAACAAACTCAGAGTACACGTTGCCGACTAGCCTTTCAGCTTCAATGCGCCATCGAACCCTGATACATATCGATCTGTCAGTGGCGAAGCCAGGTCTAGCATCGGGCTCACGCGGCCTTCAAGTCGAGGTGAGACCTTGCGATTCAAGTTGGCCCCCCTTAGCTTACTACATGCCGATTGAGTTCGTGGTCACAGCAGTGAACTATCCCCCGACGTACAGAGCAGCATGACCACACCCCAGCCATACAAGGGTAGTGGCCGCAAACTTGTCATAGCAATCGACATCGGTACAACATACAGCGGTGCTGCCTATTGTGTTCTCGATCCGGGAGAGATACCAAAGGTGCTGAGTGTTATACGGTGCGTTCCCATCGTTGAATCGTCCTCGTCGCAGCAACTCTAGCTCACCTACGGCGGACCATTCAGCTTTCCTGGACAAGAGGGTGAAAACAAGTCAAGAGATGTCAAGATCCCTTCTGTGCTGTATTATGACCGACGCGGCGTCATCCGTGCTGCAGGCGCAGAGGCGACGCTGCAAGACACGATGGAAGAGGCATATGGAGAAGAGTGGACCTACGTCAAGTGGTTCGTCCCTGAGCCTTATTCGACTTCACTGGCTAAGTTTCGCTCACCCGATACTGATGCCAGGTTCAAGTTACATCTTCGTCCCTCGTCCATTCTTCCGGGCGCAGCGCTGCCCCCAATCCCGGTCAATAAAACTCCCGTCGAGATTATGGCTGATTTCTTGGCCTACATCTTCAAATGCACCAAGGACTTCATCTCTGAGACGAACCCTACGGGTAGACAGATCTTGGAGATGCCATCGCTCAAGCTCTTCGGGCCTCCGATCGACTTTGTCCTCAGCCATCCTAATGGGTGGACGGGCCCGCAGCAGAATAACATGAGACGCGCGGCTGTCTTGGCAAAGCTCATTCCGGATGGCGATCAGGGAGCTTCAAGGCTGCAGTTTGTCACCGAAGGCGAGGCTAGTCTACAGTTCTGTGTCTCGACTGGTCTGGGGGACAACGTCATCACGGTGCGTGATCTCATGTATACATAGCTCGCACCCACCGAGACCGTGTGGCCGCACAAAACAGGAGGGAAATCATGTAACAATAGTGGATTGCGGAGGGGGCACCATTGATGTCAGCACGTATCGCGTCGTGGACAGCCAACCAGTCTCTGTAGAGGAAAGCACCATACCCGATTGTATGTACTAACAGAGTCTTCTTCCACTCTACAGCCGACACTGATCTGATTCCACAAGGTCTGATTCAGGGCTCCACAATGGTCAACCACCGCGCGGAAGGGTTCTTGAGAAGTACGTTAGACAATGGCCCTGTCGGGCACCGGGCAGGAGTCGACTCATGTGCTTCACAGACAAACTACGATCGTCTCGTTTTGCGACCAATGAGGATATCGATACGATGATTTCTACATTTGACAGTACGACAAAACCAACGTTCAGAGATGCCTCAAAGAAATCCTACATCAAGTTTAGTGGTCCCCGCGATACTGACGAGACTTACGACATCCGACGAGGTGTCCTGTCTTTGTCCGGGTGCGTTGCACGATGTGTGTGGATTGCTGGCAGGTTCAAGAACCTTACGCGAGTCCTCGCCTCAGGTCAGAGATGGGGTCTTTTTTCCAACCATCCATAGATGCCATCAAGTCAGCGATTGATAGGCAGATTGCTGGGTCGAACCCTCGCCATGCGGTGAGCTGTTGGGCCTCCCCGTGTTTTCCGTAGTTATTCTAATTTGAAATCCTTTACCCGCTCAAATGTATGATAGACGATCCTCCTGGTCGGAGGCTTTGCAACCAGCCCTTTCCTACGTGCTCAACTGCAGGCACATGTGCACACGCTGGGTCTGCGAATATTCACCCCCGAAGGACAGACGTGAGTGTCAGGAGCAATGTTTCCTTTCATGAACTTAGCAATAGTGATGCATGACAGCTCGAAGGCTGTAGCGGAGGGTGCTCTATGGTTCTACCTTGATCACCGTGTTCGCGCTAGGGTAGCCAGACATACGTATGGCTCGGACTGTACAGTCAATTACAATGCCTCAAAAGAGAGCCATCGCAAACGCAAACTCTCGGCGGACATTGATCTGGGGGGCTCGTTAGTCCTGCCTTCTTCTTTCGCAGTTCTAACGCGGAAGGTGAGTCGTGAGCACCTAGTCAGTCAGCATCTATGCTCAGAAACTCTGCATGACGTACGCCAATGCCCCGTCGTGTTCATATTTAGGGCACGTCGGTCACGGAAACAGCAGAGTTCCAGTGCGCCTTTGGATGGAAAACGGCCAGCGTCATTGACAAGCCGGTCATCTACACTGACATCATTGCATACCGAGGTGACAAAGTAAACCCAGAGTGGATGGATGAGGAGCCGGGTGCGTGGGTGAAAGTACTTACGCTCGTGCAACTAACTGTCCACTATGACTCAGAAATGTACACCACACTGTGTACAGTCAGGTGTACCCCAGCAGCTAGCTCGTGGCAGGCGGCTGTTGGCCCGAAAGGAAGCTATCGTCGGCAGGATTTTCAAGTCATCCTGCAGCTAGGTCTCACAGAAATGAAGGCTCAGGTCGGATGGGAGGAGGATGTACGTATTCAGTGTGTCCTATATCGACTGGTATTCACAGCCTTGTCGTCCGAGCAGGGTGTACAACGCAGGTAAGCTTTTCTTCACTCTGCGTGTGCCAACAAACGTGCCAACGGGAGGGAATATAAACCTCTAGGTCTCCCGCAACCATCGTATATGACGAAATACCATAAACTAG
Source organism: Fomitopsis schrenkii (assembly GCA_000344655.2). Lineage (NCBI taxonomy): Eukaryota > Fungi > Basidiomycota > Agaricomycetes > Polyporales > Fomitopsidaceae > Fomitopsis > Fomitopsis schrenkii. The sequence goes on from KE504147.1 coordinate 237,901, forward strand.
TAGCCACATTACGAGTCAAGGCCGCCTGCATCATTCAATAGTCATGAGGGCTGTTGAGGCACTGCTGTCATGGTGTGCGCGAGGACTTCTGGACAGAGTGCCGATATTGGGATCTAGAACACAACGAGGGTGCACGACGTATGGAGCTGCCCTTCCAGGGTGCATCTTCGCATCCTTCACATTCATTGATGGCGTGAAGCTCGAGACGGGCTTACAAAGAGCGTCTTGGGTATCTGCCTGTAACCGACGTGAACTGCGCTCAACTGCGAGGCTGAGGTAAGGTCGGACAGTTCGTTGCGAAGGAACGGACTTGTTGCGAAGCCGCCTACGAGCAGTAGCCTCGTCTGGCATACACTGTCACTCATCACAGTATCGTTGAATACGAGAATGACTGACAACGAGCGATGGATCGACCTCACAGCGCTGTCGGATCCATGAATTAGAGTTTTGGCGCCCCTCGATTCTGACATCGAGCGCGGCCGTCACATGACCAGCCTCCGCTCCGCCATCCCTTGTGGGTTTCCATCCAGATTCCAGAACTCAGTACTCAGTGGTCATACTAGTACTACTTCCTAGACGTGCGGACTTCACGCCATTGTACATGCCAGACGCACTCGTTGCAGGTTACAGCCATGTATAAAGTACGACGCAGTATCCTCAAAGCAATTCAGATCGTGAAGTGGCATCGCTCCTCGGAGTCAGAATACGCGTACGCACATTACTAGCATGGGCAAGATTAACATCGGAGAGGCGTCACCAAGTTAGGCCTGTCTGACTCGGTGTCAAGGTCCGACATACTGTGTGTCTGACGTACGTTGGCACGACATCGCACGTACTAGTACGTCTTCATGAGGTCAATACAACACCAATCATATTCCGTTCGTAGCGCTGCGACGTTCGCAATCAGATTAACCATGGACATCCGAGGTGAAATCTGCAACTACCAACGCTACACCGCCTCGGACGAGACTGACATCTTATCGTCGTTCACATCCACTGGCAATCCCAAATCCTCCAACAACGTGTCCAGACCTACGTCCGACTTGACAAGTGTCGTGGACCGCAACTCGCCCTCGACCTTCTCGACCCGCCGGAGCCCCAAAGAGGTACAACACAAGACGAACGAGCTAGCGCCACGGGGCCCCGGGCCGACCTCTCTCGGTTTAAACGCGTCTTCCATCCCCGCTGTCGTGAAAGCCGTTCCCGCGGGAGGGACCACGACTTCGTAGTCGCTGCTGATCATGGCCTCGCCGATGAGGTGGCGAATCTTGAGCGCCTTCGCGATCATGAGCTCCACGGCCTGCGCGTGCGCGGTCGTCGAGAACCGCACGCCCGACAGAGTGGCGATGTACACCAGGAGTTCGGTGAGCTCGTCCTCGAAGCGGCCCTCTCGTAGCGCTCTTCTGAGGTATCTGTCTTCTGCGGACTTTCTAGTGAGCGCGCGCCATTGACCCGCTACGCTTTGGTTTTCTGCACGAAATCCGCATCGCTGTTAACGTAACATGCAGTCACTCTGAGTCACTCACCAGAATTCCGGATTCTCTTGTAGACGGACATAAAGAAGCTATCGCCCCTACGGTGGCTTGTCCAGGTAGATATCATATTAGACAGATACCTCGATGCTGCCTCCTGCATCGCAATCTCGAGCAATACTGTGTCTCCACGCAGATCGGCTGATCGTAGTATATCGAGGAACTTGTCGCTAAATATGCCTATAGCTCGAAGGTCCTCCGCTGCCTTGCGTTGTTCACGCTCATGCCCGGAGCGCACCTTGGCGTCAGACATGGACTGCGCGAGGTTGAATATTTCGGTATTCAGGTCCCGGAACTCCTGCACAATCTCGCTCTCAGCGACAGTGTCAGCAGTTCCCATGAAGCGCTGCGCGTCGTGCAGCTCTTGTCGGCGAGCCTCGAGTAAAGCCTTCATCTGGTCATATTCGTTCATCCGAACCTCCTCCTGATACCTGACTGTATTAAGCTATAATAACCCGCTACGTTAGCCTCACTACGCCATGTTCGTGAGTGAAAGGGTTACCTCCTTCTGGAGAGCATCGTAATGAGCACGGGCTGAGTCTCGTTCCCGTTCGTGTGTTATAGCCTTCTGTTGCGATTGGTGCATAGCCTCTGTCATGTTTTTCAGCTCCCACTGAAGCTTCTGGTTTTGCCTCTCCAGTTCCCGCGACGGCAGAATACGCTCTTCCTAGACACGATGGTTAGTAACTACATGATAAACTAGTCCAGTCCTCACCAGACCCTTCGCGCTTCCGTACGCAATGCTGTTAGGAGGCTGGTTGGATACAGACTTGCTCCGAGTCTGAGTTGACTCGGCGCTACTAAGGTTCATATCCTTGTTCACGCGAGTGGCTGGTTCATGAGAAGAGGTTTGTAGGGGGGATCTGCTCCGGCTTCGTCTTGATTGATTCGCTTGCCAGTGGTCTGCCTGCTGCTGAGCAGGGGCGGCATGCTCTGATTGAGGAGGCACCGCAAGGTCTAGGGGATGCAACAGATTACGAACATCAGCCACAGAAACCTTGACTGAGGCCACAAAGGTTGCACTGGCCATCCTTTGTGAGACCCAGGTTGTTGGCGAACTGTGACGCTACGCTCTTGAAGCCGTCCATCATGGTGGTTGAGTCCGTCAGAAGTCGGGGGGTCGTTGGATGCAATCGGAGGTTTATCCGGAGTCTGACAATCGTAGCCAGATCGTGGCCTACCGGGCCATAGCCTTACGTTATAATAGGTAAAGCTGATTCGGACTCCTTCGTGGGCCACACCGCGCAGTGACCCCGGCCGGCCGATGAGCTGTCCGTGTACTATGGTGGCACCTACTACTGGAAGGGAAGCCTTGATAGATGCGTGGCATACGGGGGAATTCCAAAACACGCCCGCAGCACGATGGGTCCGTGAGATTGGCAAGGCCCGGTATCTGCCAGTGCTGCAGTGGCATGCCTCGCCTAGTAGCGCATCTCAGGCTGCCATTCAGTGTTCGATTTCGTTTATGAATCAACCTTCCTATTTTGGTCGCGCGATAAGCCGATGAGTGGCTGAACTGCGTACTACTATTACTAGTAAGTAGTCTCGATGTAGTAACTAGCGGCCGCCAGCCGTTCACTCACCGGCATCACCTCTCGGCCAGCCCAGAGTGTCATATTGATACATCAAGGGGTTCTTGTTACAGTACGGGACTGATGCATAAAACACTCTAGTACAATACACGGCTGTGGATGTTTAATGTGATACATTGCAGTACATTTGTAATGTATTACAGTTACACAGCATGCCCTGCCGCCGCGCGCCGGGCCGCCGGCGCTGTATTCGTCTGCACTGCGCCGCGCCACTGCCGACATTTCCTTTTCGGGGTAGACAGCGCCCTGATACGATATCCGTCAGTGCAAATCGCTGCTGTGGATAATACACGGCATGGATACACTGTGAATGATTGTATAATGAATTGCAGGGCACAACCACTTAGTACCACGTGTATGGCGAGTAAATATTGCTTGAGTAGCATTACATTATGTAATCACGAAGCGATGTTACAAATGCGGTAATACGACACTCACCTTGGTTGTCTTACACACTGATATGTTCAGTCAGGCTAATGTATCTTCACAGTATACAGTATCAGACAACAAGGCAGGAAGATGTGCTCAATGACGAGGTGTATCGGTGGCGCACTGTAAAACATTACCATATTAGGCACCTCCGGGGCGGGTACATCGCGTTAGCGCTCACCGCTCGGCCAGCCTCCCAAGCCCGAATCACAACATTGAGGCTCTTACATGCAATGTACCAGTGTAGTAAGGCCTAGGTTCTGTTAATTTAGTCCCATTGTGCATCATACTGAAAATTCATACAAAACTAACCGTGGCCTGGGGCTATAGAACTCACGGACAACATATGTGTAATATGCTATAGTGTTATTAGTACAGTATACAGGTAGCACCGTGCTTCGAAGGTATACCTCGACCTTTGGTTGTGTGTCCGTGTTTCATGTGTCAGTATCAATGCTATATAGCATTTCAAGTACTTACTACTTCAAATCTGACTGATACAAGCGTATACAACACCAGTAACTGCAAAATGAACGTTGCACAATTGCGCTGGCCATTATTCGCTCTCTGATTGGTGGAATCATGACCCCTTTTTCTTCGGCAGTAAATTGCACACCGAGTAGCCTCATTTATGCTTGCTTCAAGAATACAGACATGTTTTATACTACTTAAAACACATAAAACCTCTATCCGAAGGCATTCCCATTGCATCTGCCGCCGTAATGCAATGTTTTGTTGTCGAAGTGCTCAGCCACAATGATTCCATATCAGGCAAGCTTCCGGCGCTTAGAAAGATGTTCAGCCACATTGTTTCCTTATCAGGCAGGTTCTCGGCGCTCAGAACGACATGACATCATTTCTGAATACCGCCCCCGATCGTCTGCCCCGATGATCACGGATATCCAAGCGCCTGCCCGCCGTGCGCCTACCGGGACCCCGCCCCCCGCCGGGTCCGTGCAACATCGCCCGCTGGGCTCACTTTTACATTATGTATATATATAAGAATTAAATATGTGAGCTGCACCACCAGCCAGCTGGCTTGGTAGGGTATTGTAATATATCACAGTTGCCTAATCCAAGCCGGATATGGTAATAGCTCATTTGTCATATATGACACATTCACCGCGTTCAAGAGCCGTATCTAACGGGGTCCATGTACATCAGTCTAGTTAGTTTTTGCAGGGATATATTCATGTAAACACACCACGGTGCCAGACAATGTAGGGCAAGTGCGCATACACGCGCATTGTCCGATTATCCGGAGGGATACTAAGGGCAGAGAGATTAGCTAAGCGAACATTAGCTTAGGTCAGATTCGTCCGTATAATCGCGTGTAGCCGCTATCAGGGCAGACGATGGATGCCGAGATGGACATACCCAAGAGTTTGTCATGTATACTCACCTAAACTAACCTGGGGCTCATGGCCGCCATCTTAGGTAGATTCACTCTGCGCACATTGGAATACACTTGGAAATCATGGCTAGGATAACTGCCGGATACGGTACATTTCGCGATCACGTGGAAAAAGCTGTCGCGCCGCGCCCGCCACCGCATACAGCCTGCCCACTGCCCTGCTTTGAGTCCTCCTCGCCGTCCGATGTTGACTTGGCCCCCTGCTACAGGCCCACCAGCTGTGGGTATGCCAGGCCCACAAGCACCTGTGAACCCTGCTGGTCTTGTCCTATTCCATCAATTTCAGTTATATCTCACGGATTGGCAAAGAACATACCCCGGTGTACCCCCTCCAACCCTGCAAGACTACATCCTCATCCACTCAGCTACAACCCAGAGTGTTGCACAGCCCCCCATACCAACAATACAGCCTGAGCTGGAGCTCGTGAGCGAGGTGGAACAGCTGAAGGCCGCGGTGGAGGAGCTTTGGAAGCGTGGCCATGAGGAGAGCATCACGGCGGCGAGAGGAGAAAAGGGTGCTGATGACGGAAACGACGGTGATGATGAAGACGATACTTTCAGACCTACACGGAAGCGACGTAAGCAAGACAAACAGCAAGATCAGATCTTGAGTGTCGGAAAGGCCAGGACGGCACTTACCGAAGAACAGCAGAGGGCTCGCTATGAGCTACGGGTATGTGGATGACTCATATATGCGCGTTTGTAGGCCTGGTCTCATGGCATGAGTTAGAAATCTGTCAATGCAGCACTCCAAAGCCTCACCGGTCTGGGCTCAAACCCGTTTCCAATCGACGGACCTATCCCAAACGAGAACATAGACTCGAGCAGGGAGGGTAGCAGTTGTTGAAAGGAGTGATAGGGGAGTGGCTGAAGGCAGTGAACGGACCTAGAGGGAGTCTGCTAGAGGGAGGAGCCCGTTAGGCACACGGGAGATAGCAGGAAGGAACGATACATTAGAGGGCATCCAAGCCCGGTATATATACATGAGGGGAGACCATCAGGTGATCGTACAGTAAGCGTATCACATGGTGGTCGAGTCATGATCAGTCAGCATCGTAATCTACGTGAGTAAGCGTTAGTAAGACGGGAACCGGAACTCCGGGTTACCGGTGATATCACATGCCAAAGGAGCGGAGGTCCGAAGGGACCGGAGGTCCGAAGTGAGTCCGTAATCTAATCTACTGAGATCAGGACGAGAGATAACGAGTCCTGCAGATAAGATAAGAGCGAAAAAGGAAAGTAGGCGTACAGTACGGTACGTAGCGTTGCAGAACACAAGTAGTCCATATCAGGCAAGCCTGATTAGATAACGCCTGATTAGGTAGAAGTTCAACAGCAGTGACCAGGGTGAAGCCGAAGAGGGATTTGGTCTTGACTTCAAGTATGATGTCCATCATCCGGGAAATCTGGCGACGCTTGAGCGCGCTGCTCACCTTGTCTGGGTGGAAGAATCAGTAAGTCCGATGATATCAAGTACGTGCATGCACTGATCTCAATAAAGAACGAAAGAACGCGCACGTTAAGTGTTCCAGCGGAGTTCGTCAAGCGCGATCTTGTAGAGTTTGCCAAGACGAAGTACAGGACTTGGCGGAAAGCGTATCAGCAACGCCGCGACAGTCGGAAGAAAGCACACCACGTACAGCAGCAAACAGTCAATCGCCGTTATCGGCGTCAGAAGCAGGTTTGTTCGCAATCTCCCTTTGTAAAAGAATATGTTAATGATTGTCGTGAGTTATAGCTCAAAAAAATACGTGCCGCCGCTGCAAAGGACTATGAAAATCAGTACAACATCGATCCCGAGCCTCTTCTGCACTCTGACTGGATGAGCGAGGAGGTTAGCGACTGGAGCGATTCGGATGAAGACGAGAAGGCAACGCGAAAGGCGAGGCTCACGGAAGAAGCTCACCTTACCAGAGGCGAGATTGAGTCTGGGACAAAGGTACTAGAGATACGTCAGCCGAGATGGCGCTCTACTGCGGTTCGTACTTACCTGTCATTCACATGAACATATTTTGATGTGGACTTTGCCTAGCTTGCAACAATCTATAGCCGCCTCGACACTCTCAATCGTGCTAGAAGCGCTAGAAAGAAGAACCCACCTGTACCAAAGTGGAGGCGGGTCAATCTCAAGCGACTGCGAGATGGCCCTCCACCCACATCAGCAAAGCGCGAAAATGTCTGGCCGCGTCTGGCGCGTCTGCCAGGCGTGTCACGTCTGTAGGACGTCTGTGGCGCCTGTTGGTCTGTGCGCAGAAGGGGACACACGGCACTTCGCCAATAGGCGCCTAAAACTGACTGCAGAGCCCCACTATTCTGCTAGTAGTCTATAGTATAATATGTAGTCATTGTTCGTACCACACCTGTTCTAGTACTTGATAGTCAACTATGTAGTCATTGTCCATACCAAACGAGAATACATTGCATTTCAATGTATACATATATGCTGCACCCGGCGGTGCGCAAGGACTTACCCGTGCCCGTACCCGCCCTCATTCCAAATGCGCCGAGTGGGTATGTATTGTGTGCGGGTCTGCGAATCTGCGGATCTCTGTGTAGGGTGAGTCGGACACACCTCGACGTCCTACCCGCTTGCCATTCTCCACTCTCACACCTACACCGCCTCCCTTCGTTGGCCGTACCTGCACACGGGACATCGTCCCCGCCGCGGCCCGCAATGCTCACGGCCATGGTGCACGTTGCTGCGTGTTTGCCCGCCCGCTCGCCTGCTCGTTCGCCTGTCCCCCCACCCACACACCCACTCGCCCACGCACCCTCACGTTTGCCTGCACCTGCTCGTTCGCCCGCCCGCCCGCCCGTTCGTTCGCCCACCAATTCGCCTGCTATCCCCCTTCTCCTTCCCCTTCTCCTTTGCCGGATCGTTCGCCCGTACTCCTACTTGCCGGCCAACTTGCCCGCTTGCGCGCCCGTGCATCTACCTGCTCGTCTGTCTTCTAGCTCGTCCACCCGCTCACCTGTCTTCGTGCCCGCTTGCCTGCCTGCCCGACCAAGTCAACCGCTTGTCCACTCACCCGCTCGTTCACCCACATGGCCACCTCGCTGCCCGTTCGTCTTCCGTGTCTGCACGCAGGGCATTGGCCCTGCTGTGCTCACGGCGGTCGTCGTGTATGTTTCACGCTTCCCGGCTGGTTGGTCACCCGTTCGTCCTCCCGCCTGTTTCCTTGCCCGTTCACCCGCCCGCTTGTTCGCCCACTCATTCGCCCACCTGTTCACCCGCTTGTTCACCCGCTCGTGCGTCTACTTGTTCGCCCACCTGCCCTTGAGTCTTGAAAGTTGACAGGCCTAGCGCGCTGTCCACAAATATTGCGAGTGCGGGCAACAACCTGCCGGGCTTCTCCTCTTGCTCCCGTTGTGTTGCGGGCAGGGCCGCGATGAAGCAGGAGAGATGTGGGGGAAAACAAGCTCGTGCAGCGGTGAATGTGCTCCACTTAGTGAGGGTCACGCTGAACAAGCCCGCCTGAGCATGCCGCGCTGTGGAGAAGGCAAGAAGGTGCCTACCCTAAACCCGCCGATACTCACCGATGCGCTAGGCACTCGTTGACTCATGGTTTTGCTGGCACTACAATGTCAGTGTCCATCCCCTGCAGTCAACCTCGCAAATGCTGCTCCTTCGCCTCTCGCTGCGCACCACGTACCCCGTCAGCACTAGTGCATTGCAGGGGTTATGGCAACCCTTGAGGGTCAGGGGTAAGGGTACAGGAGGGTAAGGGTAAGGGTAGCTATTTCTGTACCCTTGTACCCCCTATACCCTTCAATCCAAGTCACACTGCCAGCCTCACAGGCAGTTGAGATTGTGATTGGGGACCAATGGCAGGCTAATCCAGGATGTGGTAAAACAGTCTACAGTCACACAAAATGAATGGTTTGAGAAACTGCACTTATGATACGAAGTCTTACACCCATGCAATTAACTCACCATCAACATTGCTGAGTCTCCCACAAGCCTGAGGCCAGTTGTTGAACTTCCAGTCTTGTGAATCTTCTTATTTGAACACATGGCTTCTCTTGATGTATATACTGTTGAAGTGAGTGTGGTGCCAGAAAGATCAAGCAGGAGTTGAGCACATAAGTAATAGGTATGGATAAAGAAGGCAGTCAGTTTGTCTCATCCTTTAAGATAAGGCTAGATACACAAGATAAGTGAGTTTAACAACTGGAAATCTTATCTGTAAAGTACAAATGGGTACAGTGATATTGTGCACCTGATGGAGGTGCACTATGCATTGGCAATCAAACATGTGCTTGCCTGGTTGTTCCAACATATATTGTAGTCTGTTAGGCCCAATAGTTGATTGTTCCTAGTAGCTTTTCTCTCTCTCTGTGTGCACTCACAGCCTCTCTTCCATGAGGTCACACTCTGTATGAGGTTTATTTATCTACATTCACAGCCACACATCTATCACATCTTTCGAAACCATGGTGGCCATCCAAGAAGCTTTGGGCATGTGCAAATTCATCAGCAATGAGGACAAGAAACAGGGGTGAGTACAAATGGCCTGACCACAAGCATGACCCCTGCGGGCGCAAGCACAAAGTTCTCAACTTGAGCAGTGAGCTGAGTTCAACAAAGGTGCTGGTGATATATACACAACAGCACAAAGGCACCTTGGTGGCAAGCACAGCAGGTCTGACATGAGTAGCAGCAGCACCCTACTTAGTGTATGGTATTTAGTACAGTGAATGCATTACTATGCTGTGCCTGTACCCTTGACCCCTGGTACCCCCTGTAACCTTCCATACCCCCAAGGGTACCATACCCTTGGTGAGGGTACACGACCCTTGGGGGTAAGGGTAAGGGTATGGGCTCCGGTACCCAAGGGTATACTCCTGCAATTCACTAGTCAGCACCCCTCATCGTTGAACACCCATGCTTGGGGGCGCGCGACCTATACATCGAGCCAACGGCTGAGCCACACCGGGCCCCCGCTCTCCCCCTCCGCATGGCACAACGAGCACGCGCGTACAGGTACGGCCATGGCGGCGGCGGGCACCATCTTCTCAACATGCTAACACTGCTCACAGTCCCCCATTGAAGAGACACCGCCCGCGTCAAATACCGCAAGACATGGCTCGAACGCATGACGCGCGGGGTGTCTGCGCTGTGCAAGCTCTTCGACAAGTGCGGCACCCACCTCACGCAGACGATGAAGTCAGAGCAGGCCACCCGGAGCGTGCAAGACCTCATCATCATCCTCCTCGACCTCGTCGGTGAGCAGGGCAAAGCGCAAACGAACGAGGTCCGGCAGTCCGCGCCATTTCGGACGAACCTCTTCATCTACATGCGGCGCAACGCGGAGCGCAAGATCGCACCCAGTGACACGAACGCCGAGCGGTGCGCCATCCGCAACACCATCGGGTTCACCGTGAACTGGATGCACGCGCGCCCTTCGACGCGCCCGCGCAGCCCCGGCCGTTCATCGAGCTCTGCCTGAAAGCGGACCTCTTCGCCGCGCTCGACCCCATGATCCCGCGCGTCGCATCTATGCAGGGTGTTGCCAGTACGTCCTCTCACGCACACTCTCACGGATTCGCCTTAACCCAGTCCGGTCTCCCACCCGCAGCGCAGCTCATCCGGAAGTTCTTCTGCGTGGAGAATGTTACAATGGCCGCGCCAAGCCTGCTGCAGCACCAGCTGCCGTGGCGCACGCGCTGCTCCTGCTCGCGTTCATGGACGCGCGTGCCGCGGGGGCTGAACGAGTTCGACCGCACGGGCGCGCTGCGGCGGGGCATGCCTGTGAGTCTGTTCAAGCCTATGTCTCGACTTCCCTCCACGCCCTTGCGCTGCTGCCCATCACGGCGACGAGGCTATGCTTCTACACTGACAGCATTGATACTTGTAGTTGACTGACAGTCAACGGACGTCAACGTGCTACTTCAAGTTCTTGAGTGGTGAGACGTGACCGTGAGCACACTCGCTAATATGATTCCGGTCACGGCTAAACAAGTACTCAGAGCTTCAACCTTCAACCTGCCCTCGCGCACACATGTCGCCCTCGCGAACGCGCCGCAGCCCACATTCGCCTCCGAGGACGTGTCGGATGTCAGAGACTACGACGCAAAGCTACTCCTGCTGTCCGTGCGCAACACGGACAAGTAGCTCCCATGTGCAGCGGCTCGAGATGATCCTCCTCTTTGTGCGCGACATCCTCCGCATCCCTGCAGCTGCCGCAGCACGTCAGATCGTGGGCACATTGTTGCCACAGCCCCACGACAATGTTGTGGTCCTCAAATTTCATGCCTATCGCTGTTCTTCACCGGGCCCCTCTGCCCCCGCATTGAATCAATCTGAATGGTGTGTTGCAGCACGTTCAGTTATTGCTACGTACACATGTAATAGATACTGCAATACATCTTATATTTTGAACATTCGTCTGTGATTTATGTGAGAAGTGCTGTCTGATAGCCGTCTGTGAGCCGTCTGTGAGTGTATGCGAGCCGTCTGTGAGCCGTCTGTGAGATCTGACGCCAGAACGAATCTACTAACCCCAGACACGATATCTGAGTGTATGTGAGATCTGGGGATCTGTCACAGACACCCCAGATGCTCTCAGACAACTTGCGCGATCTGCTGATGCACGACAGTATATTCATACTGTCTGAGTCGTCGGTGGGCTGTCAATCATCCTGAGCTCGCAGCTGAGGTCGATATCTACAAGGCGAACCCCGCTGGATTCGATGATGAACATACCGATGTCAGCAGCTCCGAAAGCGAGCCTGAGGACGAAGAGGATGCGGAACCTACTGCTGCTTCGGGCCAAGGAGGAGCGGCAGCAGGACGGCCTGCGCTTGATGCAGCAGTGGGTGGTGCGTTGAGTGAGGTGGCCGGCGCTGCGGCATCGAATGGCCCGGGGGTGGCTGCCAGCGGCCCATTGAACGGAGCAGCCGGTGTATTGAATGGGCAAGATAGCGGAAACGGGGCAGCTGGCGGATCGAACGGGATGGCTGGTGCATCAAACGAGGTGGCTGGTGCATCGAACGGAACAGCTGGCGCATCAAACGGAGCGGATGGGACGTTGGGTGAGGTAGTGTAAATGGGATGGTCAGCAGATCAAACAGAGCAGCTGGCCTGGGGGTGTTAAACAAGGTGGTCGATGGGTTGAACGGGGGTGCGCCGGATAGAGCAGGTGGTGTGTAACAGCGTTGGATGGGTTGGCCAGCGCGTCGATTGGAGTGGATGGAATATTGAGCAGGGCAGTGTTGAATGGACTCCGTCGTTGGCACGTTGAACGAACTGCTGACTCACCGCAAAAACTCTGTTGATGAGATGCATGTAGAACCCCATGGTCATGGTTGTGCTTCTACCTGCGAGGCTTGTGCAGTGAGCCAAACATGTCAAGTTCTGGCCGTCAACTTGAAGCACATCCGTGACCTGGGCTTGTTGTCAGCACTGCCTGCTGCGAACAGCACGCACTCACGTATGGCCCCGCACATCGACGACACCACATATCATCGTGTTCCGGCACACCGGCCCACACTGTCGTTCTCTCCTGCGCCGTTGCTGCCTCACGCAAAACCCAACTTGAAATGTCGATGACACGATGTTTCGCATTCCGGCGGACCGGTACACGACAACGCCGTTGAGCATATCTATGCCCCGTGCTTGTCGTCGGCACTGCTAGCCACCTGGTGCGAACAGCGCGTGCTTGTGTATGGCCACGGCCCGAACATCGATGTTGTGTTCTGGCGAGGTGCCATTCGGATGAGGGAGGGGGGGCAACAGGCATGGCCGTTCACGGGGTACGTAAGCTCCCAGTCAAGTTGCCCCATATTGGAGAGTAGTACTGGCGGGGGAGGATACCGTGTGCAGACAGTAGCAGGTCAGTATGCAGGGACCGGTGCATGCTGCGATGAGCGACTCACAGACTCGATGCACAGCATGAGGGCTACTCCTCGACTCCGACTCACTAGAGCCAGAGCGCACTGTGATAGACTCCATGCGCCAATTTGTCTGGAGGCGAAGAGCGCACCGCGTGTTGATGATGCATGGCCGTAGAGAAGGAGAGCCGGGTTGTGGAGATCGACAGAAGGGTGCACCCAAGAAGTAAGCAAGCATCCTCGTAGTGTAGAGCAGTTGTACGAACTCACCTGTCTACTTGTGCCCCCGCATTCTCTGAAGTTACAATACAACGACGTCCTAATTCAAAGCTTCAAGTCAGCAGATGGAGGAGACGCAGACTTGTTGGATCTCACCCGCGTAAGTCCCGCAGTGATCCAGACCATGCGAGGCTGCAAGTCGACATCAGGCATGTTGTGAGTATCTTCAGCATCATCAGATTCATATCCAATCGGACGGATGGGATATTTTTTGATGGTGACACGACAGGCCTGAGACAAAACCGACGAGATGGGGATGAGACTTAATGGGCCAGAGATAGCGGGATCTAGATAGGTGTTGTACTCCCAGAACATCACTTCGAGTTCTGGGCTAATGCCGCGCATTATTCTGAGTGTCGTACGTCTCGGATAAATTAGAAGAAGACATACTACGGGTCCCAAGCTCCCGCGTCGAAGCCTCAGAGTTGCTCAAACCAGCGCACTTGCAGTAGATGGCTTGTGCTATCGATTCCTTGCTGGTGATGAGTATAGATCCGGAAGATCTCACCCACCCATCGTGCCTGGGCAATGTTCGCTTGGATGATCGCTCCGGGAGCTGGGAAGCCTGGACCGCGTGATGGTACAATGCGTCGTCCATCTAGGGTTGCATGGTCATGGATACGGATGTTCCTGTTGAGGAAATGAGATCCAGGAGGGGGGTTTCGCTTGCTGATGTCAGCTACGTGTGCATGTGGGTGAGTGGTACAATAGAAATCAAGTAGAACTTGTTGCTCGGCCCGTGAGAGCATGTGCAAGACACCACCGTCAAGTGCAAAACGAAGGTTGACTATGGTACAATCAGCTCAGAAAATGCGAATGACAAACACACTTACGGCTGTTGGCAACATCTGCGTCAGGATGTGCTAGTGCGGCAACTGTTCCTCGGTCATCATCAGCCGTGCGCAGCATCATGGAGGCCGCATCTCGAGTTGCCTGTTGTATCTCCACGGTTTCCCCGTGCATGTCATCGGCCAGAGATAGTTCCTTCAACTAAATGGCATTAACGGCATTGTTGATGGTATGGCCTATGACCGACTCACCATACGGCGCACCCGGGCATCACGAGAGAACGATCGGAAAAATGTCACCTCGATCTCACCATCAGCGTGCCCGTTTGTCGAAAAGCTCTTCAGAACCTTGTTGAGTCTCTCGGTTAGGAATGTCCAGAAGCCATAGACTGGGCCATAGTCTGTGATCTGCTCGAAGATATGGGTCACATAGTGGAAATTGGGCTTGATATTCTCGGGGTGGTTCTGTAAACATTACAACTCATTTCCCTGCAGACATATTCGAGAGGCGAGTTGGGACTGAAGTACCTGCTGAAATTCAAGGAGATATGCTTGGAGGAGGGTTTTCGCACGTGGAAGTTCTGCACAATCAATCGACCTGCCCAGGATTATCTTTAGCGCGGCTGCAAGCTTAAGGAAGACATCGGCGTCATCTGAGATCATCCGTAGCTTCGGTTTAGGATTGGCAGGTTCTTCCTTGCCATCAGCACTTCGTTTTCCTTTTGCTACGCGTGCAAGGCGGGCTGCCTCCTTCTTCTTCCATGCGTTCAGCGCTTTCTCGTGGGCTTTTTCAGCTGATGGCTGCCACTCTTCCCATATCAAAGGGATCTAAATGAAGAAGGTCAGTGACGAAGGCTAAGTGAAGAACATCAACACACCGTGATGGGACAAAAATTCAATACCATCGACTTCCACTCATCGGCATTGAGGGAGCCACCAGCCGGGTAACCAACTTCCTTAGGGACACGTGCAACCCACGATGGTAGCTCAAACTACTCATCAGTTCAGTATGGATATACAGATCAATGTCACAATACAGGACTTACGTTATGCAGATACTCGTGAATTTGGTCAAGTTCACGCGCAACATGCTTGGTTGAAGTGCGCCCACGGAGGACCTTCGTCTCAATCCAGGCGTTCAGCCAGTGAGTCTTCACGATTCCTGTTGCGACATCATAGCAGCACCAATCAAGAATGAGAGAATTCATCTGACTTACCAAGCAAAATGTTATGCATCGGGTCAACGATAGACATCCTGATCGCGTCAAAGTATGGCAGCCGATATAGTTCGAACCAACGTGTTTGAGTTTCTTTGAATATCTTGTCGCGCTCGTTAGCGTTAGCTGCATCCGCATAGGCCTTCGCATTCCGTCGATGTTGTTCATTTGTGCGTGCTGGAAAAGCTGTATAATAATGTGATGAAATTTGCCTTGATAGCTGTCAGCAAACATACCACCAAAGGTCATACCCGCGGGCGTGGATAGATCAGCATGCTTGATTTTGCACTTAGTACAGAACCCCTCCTTGGCGTTGTGATCCGCAAAGCCGCACATGCGACAGAGCTCGGGGTGATCACAACAAACTGCAACTAAGACAACACGTACCCGACGACCTGTACAAACTTTGAGAATGAATCACTTCACCTCCGAGTCGATATATATCCCTTACCCTGCGGGAACCGCGGCGTTTTGATAAGAACACCATCATCATACAGTCGTAGAAGATCTATGACGTGATCTCGGATGAAATGCTGCTTCTGCTCAGCGGTTAGCTCGTGGGGACCAGGTGAGAGCGACGCCATCGCTAGATTGCGAACGTTGTACCTAGAGCGGCCGCAAGAGTCCATCAAAAGAAGGGAGAGGGAAAATAACGGATGTACGATACTTTTCGTTGTAATCCAGATTTGCGAGGCAAAATGACAGTGCACCCGTGCTGTGACTGCTTGAAATGGCGGTCTTCTTGTAGCTAAACCTGTGCAATCTCTAAGTCAATCTGTAGTAGCGAAGAGATTGATATGAGATGATGAACCCATTGAAGGCAAGTGTGACGCCAATGCGCAACTCGCTCTCATCTTCTCGGTCAGGGCCGTTGTAGAAGAACGGCTTGCTATCTCCAGGTGGGCCAGGCAGAGTCTTCCAGATTTCCCCATCCTGAATGCTACGCAGGACTCCATCGTGTGGCGGCGGCATTTCACGCCAGCGATCAAGCGAATCCTCCAGACGTGGGACCATATCGACAAGCTGCGAGGATAAGAGGGAACATGGTACCTGCTTGAGAGGCGTCCTTGAAGCTGGGATCCTCGTCTCTTCAGCTTCGGAGGCTAGCACCGGCGGTAAGCCTGCCGTGTTTTTAAACAGCGGAATCTTGCACTTATTGCAGGTCTCTGTGACCGCATCGTTTTCTGCCGAGAACAGTCGGGCACACTGCGGGCACATCGCACGGATGTCAAAATTGTCTTGCAGCGCGAGTCGCGCGAAAGTTGTCCGAAGCGTAGTCGGTGTGCGATCATCATCAGGCGGAATCGCACCCAGCGTAAGAAGGACGAGTCGCATCACCTGAAGCATCAACGTAACGCCTCGGTGTGGCAATTGATAGTGGAGGTGAACCCAGCTGCCGAGGAGCATGATGATCCGCCAGAACCAGATATTCGACGACTCCGCGAGTAGTTCCGATGCTCTTGCAGGCAAGTCGTCGACACCCTGTACAAGACGGGCAGGCGGAGGAGGATCATCAGCTCTAGGAGAGCCGGGGGCATCAAGAGGGTTGGGAGTGTCGAGAGGATTGGGGGCATCAAGAAGACTGGGGGCGGCGTCGAGGGGATTGAGTGGGTCAAGAGGGCCGAACTCGCTGCGAGGAGCATCAGGAATCCCAGGTGCGGTTTCAATAGATGGTGATGCTGGCCTCGGCGGCGTCCCCACAGGCAAGGCATAGTCGGAAGGGTCAAGGCCAAACGGTAGGTCATAGTCGATCACCTCAGGAACCGGCGACATGCCGCGTGACGGCGCATTCGCTGCGAGCTGAATTTCCGCTGGGAGATGTGCCGGGGGTGACGCGGTGAGGCTGCGCTGGACTACCAGTGGACCGGAAGGCGGAGAGGAAGGGAGCTGTGGCAACGCATTTGCGGTGTCTGTGGCAGAGGTGACCGGGAAATCTTGGGGTGTGTCTTCAACAAGAATAGGCTCAGAATGATCTGCATAGACTGTTTGTTCAGGACAACATGCACGGCAATGACAAGTACTTACAGTCGCCGTAGGTTTCTGCCGCTGAAATTGCGGAGTCATCTTGACGGAGGTGAGTCTCCGGTTGCTCTTGCAGTAGCACGCTCTCCTCTGCACAGCCGGGAGTAATCTTGGGCTTCTTGGGCTTCTTCTTCTTCAGCAATGCCGAGATGTCTAACTTCGTCGACTCCTTGGGAGCCTCTGGCTGCTGTGCTCCCGGCGTGGGCGCGGCGTTCTTCCCACAGTGGTAGCGACGCGTGTAAAGAGGTACCTTCGCACCGTTGCACTGTTTGCAATGACATGCTACGAGCTGATGCTCGTAGGTACGCTACAAGAAGTTAGCATATACTGACCATGTTTGATTTCTAAGCTCTCGACACACCTTGGGATTGTACGGCATGTTCCTTTATTTCCTGACGTCTGCAACCTCTCAAGATCTTCGCCAGAGGAAACAACCGGCAAGCGACTTCTTAAACGAGCACGACGGGATGAGGCGGCAGCGGCGGTCGCGAACTTGAAGAGCAGCGGGCAACGGGGACGGTGACACAACAGTTCGAGAGAAGGGGCGAAAATATATATTGCATGGCGACCATGCGTAGCACGTCAAGCAGCTGCTCATGCTCATAGGTTTATTCCTTGTAACAGGAATGCGCTTACCTGCGCAGAGCAGACGGCGGCACATGTATGCGTTGATCTGTCCAGGCAATGTTCGCCTTGGTTAGGCTAGACACCTAAACTTATGTAAGCACATGTAGCCTAAGGTAGCTTACCCGACGTATGCGAGCGTGCGTGTACATGCGTTTATTTGATTTAAACACGTATAATATAGCTTAAATCTACTCTAGGTAACTCTTAGGTGTTTTTACATGGCGCTACATGACGGGACGCGACCTCGGAGGATACGGGTCTTGAACGCGGTGATTGCTTGCCATATATCACGGAAGGCAGCCCGTAGGGGCGTATTGTACTACAAGAATTTATGCATCACGTCTGTACTGTAACGAGAATCCTCTGATATATCAGTATGCCATCCCCAGGTGATATGCAAGGGTCGGCCAGTCGTCGTGGTCAATGATACGCTGTCCATTCCGGGCCTCGTTGCAGAACCTGACCAAAAGTAAGCTAACATCGCACCATGCTTACGCCTGGCAGCCACTCACTTGTCCGGATCTGCATCAAACTCATCGCGAAGATCGCGCGGACATAGCATCCGCGCTGTCGCATGACAGCGCCAGCCGCGGTGACCACGGCTTCTCGAAGCCCCCCGCATGAACCTCTTGTACTCCGTGCGATCGAAGGGTTTTGTTACTGGGGCTGACTGCCTTCTTCTCTCGCGTCTCCGAGGCATGCAATGCTCATAATTTGTATGTCGCCATTCGCTATCTTGGTTCTGGGCTATGGTATTAGTCGGTTGCAAAGACGAGACAGAGCATCAGGAAAAACCCCCTTTCACAATCATGCACTATAGCTGATAATAGTCAATGATCATACAGAATAAGAGCTAATAACCGTGGTTCACGATTATTGGAAATTAGAAAACTTTGCTTTAGTCCCAATAGCATTAGTGCAAATAATTGACTAGTAACGACTTATTAAGCTGTAATAACAGAGCATTTAGCAATTATTCTGACTGTATTGTCCCTTAGTTGGTCGGTGAATGCACACAGCCAGCCACCAATTGATTCCAGTTGAGCAGATAGACATCACATTAGATCTCGACATACAATACAGGAGTGTAACAAGTACCACACAAGTGCTATGCTTTAGCGTTCGTAGGGGACGTCATATCACAAGTTAAAATAGCTCGCAATCCTACTCAACCTGTCACCGATTAGAACGTCGAAGGTTGGTGACACTGATATGCTGTAACAGTTTGCGTGCGACGCAATTGCCCGGCGCGCTCGCAGTCAATGTGTGCTGCCACTCGCACACACTCCCGCTTGTCTGCTTGCCGGCGCCCGTTCATCAGCTGTGCGTAGACTTGGGCATTGGCCCCGCGTGCTCGCAGTCGTTGTGCGTGTCGTGCAGCATGTCCGAACCGAGCTCTGTAGCTACAATTAGTAGGCTCACTCACGCAGATTCGCACTCACAGGCAGCATCTCACCCTTGCCCATCCACACTCTGCCATTCGCTCTTCATCCGCCCTTGTCACCCACTCGTTGCTGCACCCAGGCCTACTACAGCATATCCATCAGTTGTGGTTTGCACTGAAGGCGAGACCAAGGGGCATGAGGCGAGGAGAGAGGAGGGAACAGCGGGGGGCAGCGAGAAATCGCATCGCCAACGCTGGCACTGGGCCTTCATGTGCTGGTTAGTGGCGCGCTCTGCAGGACGCACAATGCCGGTGGTGTGTGTAAGCGGCTTGTTGTGCTGCGGATGAGCGGCCCTGAACTGATTGTGTCCGCCCTCGAATCGTGATTCCGGTGGTAGCACTCTGTGACAGCCCTCGTCTTGGGCGTGCATGCGTGCGTGGCCGCTCAGTCGAGGCAGTGCGTTGCTCATTATTTTCCGGGGTATCACCCTCTCCCGCGGTCCTAAGTTCGTTGCACTGTGTGTACGTGAGCTTGTACTTGTGCTTGACTAGGGTCGAGGAGCAGTTACGTCGCGGCTGCTAATGTTGTAGCATGCGCTGGCGAGACGAGGGGAGGTGATTTCCTGAGCCCACCGCTGTGGTATTTGCCATCCTCGTGGATGGTCATGCCCAGGACCATGGGGACGCGAGTACTCACTCACCTGGGTTTGCCCTGGCCCTAGGACTACGCAGCGCTCAGCACCCGTCTATACCCACTTGCCAGCCTACCCGTTGACTCACCTTCTCCCTTTGTCACCCGTCCAGTTGCAGCTTACTCACGCATCCGCCCGCCCATCCTCTTTTTGTTCGCCTACCTCCCCATGCGCCCCGTCTGCCCGTCGGCTGTGTTTGTACGCTGGGCATTCGCCCGGCGCGCTCGTGGTTGACGTGTGTTGTGCTGCGTGTCGCTGACACCTGTACCTACAGTCAGCTAGTTGACTCGCGTGCGTTTGCACTCACCGCGCCTGCGGTCTACTCTTTCGCTGTGTCTACATGCAGTAGCAATCGGCGTGCTCTCGTATGCTTGCCATCCCACCGTTGGAAGTGTTCACGTTCTGAGCACTCGGTTTGATGCCTCTAGGCGTCTGAGAACCATCCCCAATGTCGTAGGGGGGTGTGGTAGGTAAGGCGGAGGTAGAGGGAGGATCGAGGGATGATAGGGCGCTCGCAGTAGGCATGTACACGTCAGCGCTTGTGGAGGCATTCCGGGAATTGCCAGATCGACTTGCCTTTCTGTATCTCGAGTCCTCTCTCGCTTTCTCGCTTTCTCGCTTTCTCGCTGTTTTGCCATTGAGGAGCCGCAGGGTCGAGTGTCGCGAAGGGCCGGATGCTGAGGAACGCGACCGCAGGCACACCGGTATGGGCTGCGGGGATGTGGTTCTCAGGCGGATTCGTCGTGACCGCGCCCGGCGCTCAGCCTCGGTCACCGCTCGGCCACCGCCTCTTCGTGGGCAGTCACCACCTTGCCGCGCCCCGCTCCACCCGCGGTCACAACGACTTTCCGCACACTTGCGACCCGTTGTGGTAGTGTAATCACAACTCTCTCATTGCCTATTCCTGCCACATCGCATGTCTGGCCCGGTGTAAGCGCAGTGAGTCAGCTGCGCATTCTGGCAAAATAATGGTACGTGTTGCTGGTCCTTGAGGTAAGCAGACTTATTCATTATCGGTGGTTTGAGATGCTTCACCCACCCGTAGTTACACGTGAAGATTCCATTCACCAGCAAACAGTGAGCCCTCGTCATTACTCTCGTATCACGTTCAGCACTCTGTCTGAAGCTTCCTCCAATCACAGCAACTTGAACATGAATCTCCGACACGCTCGAGCAGACCTCACCCCACGCACTCGAGATGCGCAACCTCGCGCTGGCGGGAGCACCTGCTTCGGAGTCCTCGAGTAACGCGCGCGCGGACAGCTCCAACCAAGTGGCAGCTTGTGAGTTGTCGGTGCGTGCCGCAACTCGAAGCCTGAACGCCCGACAGGATTTGTGGTACGTCTTCTGGTGAAAACACGCAAGTCACTAATCTGTCGTTCTCACTGGCAGGATTTGTCGTGACCGCGCCCGGTGCTTGGCCTCGGTCACCGCTCGGGGTCACCAAATCCGGCCTGCGCCACTGCCCTCTTCACGGGCGGTCTTCACCTCGCCCCACGCACTCGAGACGCGCAACCTCGCGCTGGCGGAGGCTGGCGGGAGCACCTGCTTTGGGGTCCTCGAGTAACACGCGCGCGGACAGCTCCACCCAAGCGGCAGCTCGTGAGTTGCCGGTGCGTGCCGCAAGCCTGAATGCCCGACAGGATTCATGGTACGTCTTCTGGCGAAAACACAAGAGTCACTAATCTGCATGTGTACATGGTCAGGGACCACGTTTCTCTGCACACGCCCAGCATCCTCAAGTACTACCTGCACCCTTCCCCGACTTCCTTACTGCCGTTGAGGTCCTTGGCTGTGCGCCCCCCCGCGAGGACTGCATCTTCGCCATCTCTGAATGCAGCCGGGCAGAGGTGGGTGAGCGCGGCAACAGAGACGGAGACGGTGCTCTCGCGAGCGTACTCGCGTTGCTGAAGACAAGCCGCACACATAAGAGCACGGAGATCGTGTTCGGGCCCGTCCTCCCCGTGTCCCTGCGCACACACGCAGTGTGCACTGCCATCACTGTCGGCCTCCTCGGCTACGCCCTCCAGCTCCCCGCCATGGGGCTGCCCGGGCTCTGCATGCGCTGTGTCCGCTGGCAGGTGCACCCTGTCGCTCAGGCTCGCACGGTGCATGGGGTTCAAAGGTGATGGCGTGATGCGCTGGTGGTTCGTCGTCCCTGACAAAGAGCTCGTGCGGGATGGAGGTGAAGAGGCTTGGCAAAGAGCGGTGGGGGCACCATAGCGTGTTGTTGGCACCAGGCTGGGCCAAACAGGATGATTGTTTGGGTGTGACGATTGAAGAGACGTTGTAGCAGCAGCTATGACCAGCAGAGAAGGAGAGCCACTCAATGGTTGTGTGGCTGCTCAAGCGCTCGAGTGCGAATGCAAATGCGAGTGATGTCTTAAGTTCAGTACACTGTAGGCAGGCTCTGATGCTTAAACACACAATGTAACAAAGTTGTATAGAAACCATACCTTTTTTTCCTTCCTAGACTTGTGTCTGCCTCCCGTTGAGAGGAATTTGGCTTCCCTGTGGGGCTGACCGCCAGCAATGTCATATAGAAATCATACATCCATAATAACTGATTGGCACTGCGTGATTGCCCATGATCATGAGCAATAATAGTATGTAACATCTGTAACAATGATCATTGAGAATAATCACTGTAATCCATTATTATCTGTTCCTCTTTCACAATTACCTCTAACTTAGGAATGGGGGATTTTCCTGATGAGGTCTTAGCTCTCTTGCAAGGAGGCTAGGGATCTTCTTGAGGTCCTTCCTCCTTATCTCCGCCCTCAGTCTTATTGTCATCCTCCTCCTCCTCCTCCTCCTCCTCCTCTTCCTTGTCGTCTTGATATAAGGCCTTGCTTGAAGGATTAGGTGTGTTCATGCCGCCTTACACTTTTGTTGTGTTGGTTTTCCGCGCTGCTTAGGTGGTGGTGGTGGTGGTGGTGGTGGTGCAGGTGACAGTGTGGGCTGAGGTAAGACGGTTGGTGCACGAGCACGTTGTGGGGGGTACTCCCAGCCTGAGCCCGGATTCCTGCAGTACGTGCCCCTTTCAACTTGAAGTTCTAGATTTCCTTCTGCTTTCTTTCCTTCCGCTTCCTTCCGCTTTCTTTCCTTCTGCTCTTGTTCCCTCCGCTCTTGTTTCCTTCCACTCTCTTTTGTTTTGGGATATGTTCCCTCCGCTTTTCTCTTACTATACTTAATGGACTTTGACTGGTTTCGCTCTAATTACTATTTATGGTAACTCCTGACTCTTAGTCAGCCACTCCCTTTTTACGTGGCAACATGCCTGTACATACCTTAGTTCCCTCCCTCTCAGAATCTAGACTCGGGCCCCGAAGGCCCACTCTTTCCTCTGGATTCAAAGAGCTTGGAAGACTCTCACCAGCACCAACACTGGTGATCTGCGAAGGCGAACCTGCGAGACCTGAGAATATCGAATTGAGAACTGCAAACTGCAAACAAGAGGGCGATTGCGAACACGAGGGCGACTGCGAATACGAGGGGGATACGAGTACAAGACAGCGGAACAAGGTCGGACGGCGGCAGCGGAACAAGGTCGGACGGCGACAGCGGAACAAGGTCGGGCGACGACAGCGGAATGAAGTCAGAACGTGAGCGGAACGAAGTCGAACAGCGACAGCGGAACGAAGTCGGACGGCGACAGCGGAACGAAGTCCAACGGCGACAGCGGAACAAACACAAGATAGACCACAACCACGAGACAAGGGGTAAGATGATGAGGAGAGACGAGCAAGGGGAGGAGGTCGCGAGTGCGTACCCTCCCCTGGCCCTGCCAGCTCATCCCGTCCCTTACCACCCACTTGACCACTACCGGGAAGCACTACGGAACACCCCCTCGCACGAACACACTGCGCGGAAGCACCCCACTTCCAAGCACTACAACTGGAGCCCACCGCGAGGGGGTAATCCGTCGTCTAGCTTCATTTTTCAAGCCTTCGGCTTCGCACTTTCGTGCATATCCCACCCTATTCGAACTTCGACTCATCACGAGGAAGCATCTTTATCTTCAGGAACATCAAGCAGGCTGTGCCCAGAGGTCATGTCATTCTTCGCTACATTATCCACCCTACAACAGCACTCTATACAACCAACTCAAGACCCCGACAAGAAGACCACCCCTTTCTCCTCCGAGCCCCCAGCAACCTCGACTGCTGCAGCCTACTTGCCTCCGACACACGCAGCGACTCGAGCACGGCAGAGTAGCTTACACGTATGCACAGCTGTAGATCTTTCAGAGCAACCCACGGGCATGCCAGCGCACGAGGCGAGTGTATCGAACACGAAGATCGACCACGGCGGAGACGACGGAGGGAGCATGACAGACGCCGCAGACCATCGGGGCTGGCCGTGCCGTGCCGCGGTGTCATTCGGGGTCGCTGCGCTGTGCACGCCAAGTGGTGAAGACGAACGATCGCCCTATCCAGACCTGCGTCCACAGTCGTGCCGAGCACGGTTGCCGCTTGACGAGGATACGTCGACCGAGACGCGTCAGTCCTGTACTCGAGCCGGTATGACCAGCACTGCAACGTTCACGCGGAGTCCGCACGAGACGGAGCTGCAGGGAGCGAACGACGGGCGGCAGGGGTTTGAGCTCGATGCAAGTGCCCCCAAAAGCGAGCAGAGGGAAGCCAAAGACTCGGGGCGTGACCAAGGCGTGTTAGCGGCAGGTAGCGAGTGGGTGCATGGTCAGCGAGGAGTCGTACGAGCGTGCACGTGGTTGCAGGACCGACCGGTAGTGGGAGGACGGAGCAACGGTGTACTGACGCGAGCCTCTCGATACCAACGAGTGGAGGAAAGACTCACGAGCGGAATACTCCCGGAGGCTAGCCTGCCTCGCTCGTGCCAGGACCTCGACTCGACACCTACCCAGCCCCACCCCGCGAAGTACGAAAATACCACCGCCCTCCGACTTTGTCGATATGTTCTTGTCGGCTGCATGGGTCCAAGAGTCGAAACTACGCTGACGCGCGGTTCCATGGATGCGTTGCGAGGCTCCTGTGGTCGTACGGCGGACACAAAGCTGGCAACTGGTGATCCCCTCGCACCCGAGGCAATCGGTGCTGTGTCGAGCATGCGTGAGGCAGCAGGGCCAATGTTTCAGAACCGAGAACCCGAAGTGGAGAAGAGCGCGGAAGGAGTGTCTAGAGGCGACGAGTCGGCCAGGAGCACCATTGCGGAAGATAGCGAGCAGCGAGGGTGCGAGCACGCCAGAACGAGTATTGCGGCGACCGGGCAACGGGATGTGCAGCGTGCGATGCGCGAGCACATTTGCGAGACGAGCGAAGGCAGTGAAGGGCGAGAAGGTGACGACGAAAGCAGAGCGAGAGCGGGGCTTGCGAGCTATCCAGCACAGCGGGGGTGCGAGTTGAAGAGTCCAGGTAGTATCCGCATCGATGGCGCGCAACACGAGACCAGCAAAACAGCGTATGGCACGAGGAAGGAGGACACGCTCAACGTCGTGAGCAGTCCGCGTGAGCGCCACGTCGAGACCTACAGGAAGGAAAGCGGAGGCAACGAGCCCAGATCTCGATACGAGAGGAGGGCCATGGACTTCAAGGGCTACTCATGCGTGCGGAGTCTTGACGAGTTACGCCCAGAAAATAGCGGCGAGGATGCCTCGGGACTTGCGAGGCGACGTCCTGTGTCCGAGACAGGGAGAGGGCGTGCAGGCTTGCCTGAGACGCGAGGAGACGCAGGGCCGGGTCGACACGACAGCATGTTGATTGAGGAGAGGGAGCGAGAGGCAAGTACAGGCCGACGACGGCGCGGACTCGGAGCGGGTTGCCCCGGCTACGAAGAACAAAGCAGAGCTCAGCCCAAGCGAGCGGAAGAGACACTCACGAGCATGGAGGCCGGTCGAGGCACGCCGAAGACGAGTTGCAATGCGATGCAAAGCCTACGAGACGCTACCGCAGTGTTCTGGACGCTACAGGATGCGGGAGCGACGTGGAGGGAGGGCGAACGCGCGCAGTGCGAGGCCGGGCGAGAGCATGGTCAGCGAGCGAGAGGAAGAGACGCGAGCGACACGCACCTAGCGGCCAACCCAATCTACCCCCGACAAGGTTTGCGTCGTGCATCACCCCAGCTAGCTCATGCAATGCGAATCAAACCTCAGGCGTGTCCGGACGAGGGAGCACGGTCGCCGTCGACTCGGGGCCAGAGGACTTGCAGAAACGAACGAGGTGTGCCGATTGCGGGGCAGAAGCACGATGGCGTCGATCTTGCAAGTGTGCAGAAGGGTTCAGGAACGAGCGACGAGGACGAGCAGCGAGACGGCAAGAGCAAAACGGTGAGTCCGCGGGCGCCGGGGTTGGGGCACGCCTACGATGTCAGTGTCCGACTTCGTCGGAGCGGTAGCGACGCTCGTGCCTCCGCCATCGATGACGCCGTATCGAGCAGTGGCGACAACCTGAGAGACGGTCAACGACTACTTGGCGAGATCCTCCAGGCTAGAGCGGAAGGGGGCGGCACGGAACCGGCGAGACGTGAACACCGCGGAATGGAGGATGCACGAGAGTACAGCGAGGCTCAGCTAGAGCACGGAGTCGTGACCGGTGGCCGAGGGCGCGACAAACGGAAGGGGCACGCAGACACAGATGCGAGTCGGCGTGGACAGATGACGTGTGGCTTGCACAGCGTTGTACGAAGCTCGCCGTTGGCAGACCTGGGAGGACTATCGAGGCATGGTGAAGGCAGTCAGTGGGAGAACAGGCGCGAGCGAGACGATCGAGCGGAAGGAAAACCCACGGGCGAGGAATCCGGTCGAGATGCACCGAAGTCGAGTTGCAGGGTGGCGCGTGGGTTGCGAGGGGTCGTGTTGGAACTCTGGAGGTTATGCGACTCGAAAGCGAGGCGGAGGCGGTTGCACAGCCAGCAAGCGGAAGGAGCACATACCAGTGATGTACGTGGGCGAATGCATCCTGTCGACTCGTGTAGTGTTTGAAAGTCCAGTCCAAAGACTGGAAAAGGACTGGGACTGGACCAGGACTGACCCTGGAAGGACTGGACTGGACTGGCGCAAGAGGGACCAGTCCTAAGTGGTCCAGTCCCAGTCCCTGATGGTTGGGGGATTCTGTATGGACTGACCAAGGACTGGTTGGGACCAGTTGCAACCAGTCCTATGCCAACTCCAATATATCCACTGATACAAGGCTCTGAAGAGGGATAAATGAGGCATAATGCTGTTACATCCACAATAATCACATGCAAAGAGATACTTTATATATGATATGTGACTGGTCTAGAATTATGTGTACATAGAAACCATGTACTACCACAGCAGGTATTGTGTCCTTCATGTATGTGAGTCTGGAAAGAGACATCAGGAGTCATGAAACTGGATACTGAGGAAGAACAAGGGTTATGAAGCATTTTTGTGTGTATGTACCACACAATGAGACTACCTAAATTTTATTCTACCTGCCAGTAGTTGAGAATGTATACAGAAGACCAGTCCAGACTGAGTTAAGACCAGTCAGGACCAGTCAGGACTGCATGTCCAGTTGCAACAGGTCTGGACTGGTCTTTGGGTGCAACTGGACTGCTAAGGACTGGTCCCAATCAGTCCAGTCCTGGTCCCACCCTTTTGGGGGTTGGTCCGGGACCAGTCCTGGTCCTGGTCCTTGCCTAAAAAGGCAATAAAACCGGACTGGACCGGACTTTTAAACACTAGACTCGTGCTACGGATCCACCTCCGCATCCGCCGAATTCCATTCAAGGGTCGAGGCGAGTGAAGTCGCAGGTGTCCCCCACAAGCTGCCGCGCGATAGGTCGAACCAGCAAACTCCGAAGGACGAGCGAGACACGTCGGCGTCGGAGCGCAGGTGCGACAGTGGCGTCGCTGAGCCTTCACCAGCTGGAGTAGAGCATGCGCGAGCAGCTGGCGATGTTCAGCGAGTTCGCGGGGTCGTGAAGGACCACCAAGGTTGCGAGGAGCGGAAGGAGGCCACGGGTGCAGAGCCGAGTCGTTGCGCATCGACAGAGGGGCGTAACGTCATGCATGGCCTGCAAGACGCCGTGGGGGCACTCTGGAGGTTATGCAACCTGGGAGCAAGTCGGAGGCGGGCACATGGCCAGCGAACGGAAGGAACACGCACCGGCGATGTATGCGCACGAACGTACCCCGTGAAGTCGCGGTACGAAGGTTCCTCCACGCCAGGTGCATTCGGCCCCAGCGCCGAGACGAACGAGGTTCCGAATGACCCGCACGAGCCGCCGCTAGATTGGTCGACCCAGGGGGGGCCGAAAGAGGGGCGGAACGTGTCAAAGTCGGAACACAGGCGCGACAGTGTCCTTCTCGAGGATTTGCACGCCGGAATAGAGTGCACGCGAGCAGCCAGCGAGGTAGAGCGAGCGCATGGGCTCGTAACAGGGAACCGAGGTTTGGAGGGGCGGAAGGAGGCGGCGAGGGCAGTACCGAGCCACTGCGTGTTGACGATCGGTCATAGCGTGATGCATGGCTTGCGAGAGGTCGTGCGGGCACTCTGGGCGATAGCGAACCTCGCGGAAGTGTGGACGCGGGAGGACTGGCAAGAACGAGACGGCCGGGCGGAGGGAGCGCTCACAAGCGTGGAGCCGAGTCAAGGTGCACCGAATTCGAGTTTCGTGGTGGCGCGTGGTCTGCAAGACGTCATGTGGGGATCCTGGAGGTTATGCGATTCGAGAGCGAGTTGGAGGCGGGACTGGCAGCGAGCGGAAGGAACACGCACCGGCGATGTATGCGCGCGAACGTACACCGTGAATTCGCGGTACCAAGGTTCCTCCGCGCCAGGTGGATTCTGTCCCAGCGCCGAGGCGAACGAGGTCCCAAAGGACTCGCACAGGCCGCCGCGAGATAGGTCGACGCAGGGCGCCCCGAAATGCGAGCGGAACGTGTCAGCGTCGGGGTGGGGATGCGATAGTGTCGACAGTGAGGCCTTACACCCTGGAGTAGAGTGCACGCGAGCGGCCGGCGAGGTACAACGAGTGCATGAGCACATGAAGGACAACCGAGGCCGCGATGAGCGGAAGGAGATCGTGGGTGCGGAACGAAGTCGCTGCGTGTCGACGAAAAGTCGAGACGCGATGCGTGACCTACGAGACGTCGTGCAGCGTCTCGGTGCAATAGCAGACCCGAGAGGAGTATGGAGGCGGGGCAGAGACATCCTGTGGAGGTCGTGGCTGGCGGAAAGGGGGCGAGCGGAAGGAAGAGTCACGAGTGATGCACACCTCAAAGCTGGCCCAGGGTACTCGCTGTCCACACGGCTCCTCTCAGCGAGAGAAGATGAACTCCAGGCGTGTCTTGAGGAGCGAAAGCGGCGCTGGCCGACCCGGGAAGCTTGTGTAGGCGAGCGGAGGGTACCAACTACGAGACAGACGGATGAAGGCGGGGATCGCGCGGGCAGGAAGAGAAGGTCGTGGCCAGGGTACGAGGACCAACAGGAAGACGGCAAGAGCAGAGCGGGTCGACCTTCCAGTGTACAGACTTTGCTGGCGGAATCCAAGCATGCCTGCAACATTAGTGTCTGGGGAGCTCGCACCTTCCTAAGGCTCCTTTGCACGCAAGCTCGCATGCTCGTCAACTTCGTAACGAGCGGGAGCGACTACTCGAAGAATGCACAGCGGGCAGTCGGCAAGTGCCTTGAGTACGCAAGGGCGGAGGGAAGCAGCACGCGTCCAGCAACGCCCACACGCGCACAAGATCACACACGTATCGGTACAACACGCCCTTTTCGTCCGGTGCGACGGACGAGACCCGAGGATGGTGCTACGCTAAACAGACGAGATGCGGGTGCGAGGTTCGAACAGCAGTTGGATTCCATGCCTGCAGTCTGCGTAAAAGCCCTACGACATGCCTACGTGACTCGTGCTACTCCGTCCTCGTTCACCCGACCTATGGAACCAGCGGTGCAGCCTGCCGGAAGAGCGAGTCAACGTCAGGTATACGCAAGCTCAGCGGAGGGTGTACACATCACAGCGGACGACCTTGCAGGGCGGACCTCACGACACATCGCAGGCTTGAGTGATGCTACCTCGAGGATCACCGTCTTCAGTAACTGGGGGCGGTTGGCGAGACTCAAGATGATGCGAGAAGGTCGAGCTGGTGTCCGAGCGAAGGGTACAACCTGTGGTATCAAAGCGAAGGGCGAACTTCGCAAGTCATTGGCAATGCTCACCTCGACACATGCAGAGGAGGAATCGGAGATCGCGCTGAGCTTGGTGCGCACGAGCGGAGGGAACGCACGGCGACGGAAAGGGAGGCCGCGCGAGGTCAAGCATCGACAACAACGCAAAACGTGCAATTCCGAATTACGAGAGGACCAGACCATTGCGAGTTTCCAGCTTGGAGTCGACAGCGAGTGGCCGCGGTCGGGATCTAGAACGCGCGTATCAGGAGAGCTGGACTGCGAGACTCTACTGGAGCAGTGCGAGTGCGCAACGATGGGCCAAAGTGAGGCCAGCAAGGCTTGTGGAAGTGCAACAATCGAGCGGGAGGACAAAGCCACCACTCAGCAAAGAGGTGCGGGGTTGAGTGGATGCGAAGATGCAGCTGCTGTACGCGGAGAGGGCGAAGCTCGCTGTGACAGGAGCGTAGCGGAGAGCGGTTCGACGCCGAGGGGATGCGACGACGGCCTGGCAGCTTACGAAAGAGGGGCTGCGCGCCCAGTGGGTAGAACAGTGGGTGAGACGGGAGGGCACGACAGAGGAGAGGCAGCCGGAGAGACTGAGCGCGAGAGGCCTGGAGGTTCGCAAGGCCGAGGACTTCGAGAACAAGTGCGCACGAGGAGTCGAAGCGGAGTGAAGGCAGCGAGCAGCGAGGCGGAGGGAACGATCATCGAGCCCAGTGGAACGGGGACATCGGGAGAAGCTTGGGAGAGCGGAGGGTGCACGTCTGTGGGGAAGGAGGTCGAGTGGCGAACATCGGACGAAGGTGGTATCGAAGGAGGGGAAAGCGAGGCGGACAGAGACGAAGCGGAGAAAGCAGGATGCACGGGCAATGCAGCACTCGCCTCGGACGACGGCCGGAACGTAGTACCGGAGTCGAGAGAGCGGCACGTAGCAGAGGTCGCCAGGGAAAGCCAGGGGGGGAGCGTGCGGGACCACGAAGAGCCCATTGTGTGCGGCCGAGACGAGCGACTCTACGCTGAGCGGAGGCGGGCGCGTCGACTGGTGGGTGTTTTCGGCGACGCTGGCGCGATCCTGGCGTGTTGCCTGCTCGGACTATGCGCGGCCGTAGCGCTGCTGCTGTGTTGCAGGGGTTCAGCGCGCGATGTACGGCGAGTTGCGGCGGACTCCAGCGTACCCGGCAAGCGAGTGGACACGCCAGGCGTGTTACGGTGCGGTGTTGCGAGAGGCATGGCGGGAGCCAAGAGCAGCGACGAGTGGCGGGTTGCAGGAGAGCAAGGAGCGGAGGAAGGAGTGAGAAGAGAAGATCTCTGCACATACCATGGAGACACCGACCCTAGATTGTCGACTCGGACGAGTGGGACAGGCTTGATCGGCGAGGCAGCGCACTCGGACACAGGAAGCGCAAGTCGTGGGCGGCGAGCTGCAGCAGATGCCAAGACGGTTAGCGAAGGAGCGTGCGAGCTCGCACCTGCGAACGGGACTCGAGCGACGGCGAATCCAAGCGTCGACGAGGGAGGTGACGGCCGGACGGAGGTTGTTCAGAAGCAGGCGAAGGGCGGACTGGAGACCTCGATGACGCAGCGGCGAACGGCGAGCTGTGACACTTCGAAGAGGCACGAGCCTGAGGAAGTGCCTAGCGAGCGGAATCAGCGAAGCGAGAGTCAGGTCTACATACCTGGTATCAGCGAGAAGGAGGCCGTACTTTTCACACCTGGGACATCGTCAGGAGTCGGCCACGACACGCGCGACCAATCGGACAAGCGGGCGGAAGGTCTTGCAGATCTGAACGTACCAGAACCTCAGGCGATTCACTGCACAGACCACGCGAGGCTGAACGTGCTCGAGTGCCTGTTCATTGGTGCCAGCGAGATTCCCGCGCGCGAGACAGGAGACAGAAGCAGAGTGGAGAGGGCGCTGTGTAGTGAGAAGTGGGAAGACCGGAACGAGGAGGGCGACGGACGTGATGCAGACAGTGGCGAGTCCTCGGGGCTGGTCTCTTTCATGCACCAGTGGATCGCGTTGGGTCAGAACGACTCGAGCGATGAACATAGCGAGGGAGGGCGGAGTGCGAGCGCTGCCATCGAAGTAATCAAGGCGAGTCGGGCCGACCGAGGGACGGAACACGACAAGGCAGATGATGCAGTGGGCGTGCTGCACGAGCGCGATGAGGATGCGCGACACACGAAAACCGACGTGCGGTGCAAGGCGGAACGTAGGCAAGACGGTGGGGACCGGGGACCAACACGGCGAGCGGAGGCGGACCAACAGCGGGCGATCTACGAGGCCCCAAGGGAATCAAGGCCGAGGTGCTCGTCGGGTGAACGAGAGTGGCCTAGCATGCGCGGAGGGAAGGAGCCGGAGATGCGAGAGGGCAAGGCGTTGCAGCGAGATAAAGGAGCACCTCCTGAGGTCGAAAGCCTTGCAGTACGAGTAACTGGCTTGAACGGAGCCCTGCCTCCCTTACACGAGGACACACCGGACACGTACGGCGGAGAGGAGACTCACGAGCGAGCGCACCGAGAACAACGCGGCACCAGCGACACACAAGAGGACGAGCGGGGCAGCGAATACGACTCGTCGCACGGAATCTTGAGCGGAACGACGTCTCGACGCACCGATTCAGCGATCCCTACCACACGTAAGGCCGCGGGGTCACAGTCCACAAGGGGCGAGACTCACCTGCATGTCAACTTCCTCGAGGTCATCGGCACGCGTAAGAAGACAGGCCAGAGGGTCAGGCCAGCGAAGCAGAAGGAGCCAGCCATGCTGTACGCGGGATTCCTTGAGGTGGTCGGGCCCAAGGCAAGGGCGAGTAGGTTCCATGTCTTCGACGAGGAGGAGAAGCCGTGTATCCTCCAGGCAGATAGTGCAAGCCTGCGAACCTCCGAAGTTACTCTTGCAGATGAGATTGTTCGCATTCAAGAAGCTGGATATGCTGGGTGCGCGGACGGGAGTTTCAAGCCCACAGAGAGCGGCGAGAACTGCGACACGGCGCCACGATGCGGACCAAGCAGGAAGGCATCGAGTGAGCCCGAACCGGTGGATGAAGCATGTTGGCTTCTGGGCGACTTCGGCGAGCTGGGCATACCTGAACCGCAGGCGGAAGAAGACCTTGTCGGCTGCTTCCACCTGGCCGAGGAAGGGCGTCGTGTATGGGGGTACATCCCGCGTGCTCAAGCCAATGTCGCTCTTCGAACTGTGAGCCAGACTTGGGACAACTTCAACAGTGGGGTCGACATGGAGACCTATGAGCGACGGCGGAGAGCGGAGGAGGCCGAGCAGGCCGAGTTCCTGGCAGTCCTCTTTGCTACCGAGCGTGCTCGCATCGAGCGTCTAGCAGAGAGTCGACGAGATCGCACTGCGCAAGTCAGCGTGTTCTAGCCTTGGAGCTGCTCAGGCGGTGAGGTCGGTGGTGACCGGGACGGTCACAATCTGAAGTCTGTGTGAGGTGTGGGGGGTACTCCCAGCCTGAGCCCGGATTCCTGCAGTACGTGCCCCTTTCAACTTGAAGTTCTAGATTTCCTTCTGCTTTCTTTCCTTCCGCTTCCTTCCGCTTTCTTTCCTTCTGCTCTTGTTCCCTCCGCTCTTGTTTCCTTCCACTCTCTTTTGTTTTGGGATATGTTCCCTCCGCTTTTCTCTTACTATACTTAATGGACTTTGACTGGTTTCGCTCTAATTACTATTTATGGTAACTCCTGACTCTTAGTCAGCCACTCCCTTTTTACGTGGCAACATGCCTGTACATACCTTAGTTCCCTCCCTCTCAGAATCTAGACTCGGGCCCCGAAGGCCCACTCTTTCCTCTGGATTCAAAGAGCTTGGAAGACTCTCACCAGCACCAACACTGGTGATCTGCGAAGGCGAACCTGCGAGACCTGAGAATATCGAATTGAGAACTGCAAACTGCAAACAAGAGGGCGATTGCGAACACGAGGGCGACTGCGAATACGAGGGGGATACGAGTACAAGACAGCGGAACAAGGTCGGACGGCGGCAGCGGAACAAGGTCGGACGGCGACAGCGGAACAAGGTCGGGCGACGACAGCGGAATGAAGTCAGAACGTGAGCGGAACGAAGTCGAACAGCGACAGCGGAACGAAGTCGGACGGCGACAGCGGAACGAAGTCCAACGGCGACAGCGGAACAAACACAAGATAGACCACAACCACGAGACAAGGGGTAAGATGATGAGGAGAGACGAGCAAGGGGAGGAGGTCGCGAGTGCGTACCCTCCCCTGGCCCTGCCAGCTCATCCCGTCCCTTACCACCCACTTGACCACTACCGGGAAGCACTACGGAACACCCCCTCGCACGAACACACTGCGCGGAAGCACCCCACTTCCAAGCACTACAACGTTTGGATGGTTTTCCAGAAGGCATAAGGAGAGGGGATAGGTGAAGAAGGAAGAGGCGAACACGACTGTATGCAGCCACAGCAAGCATACGTGACTGTATGCGGTCACATGATCGCGCGCAGGGGCTCTCACGTGCGGTGCGTCGTCCTCCTCGACGAGCTTCGGGCGAGCTTCACAACATCGCACGGCGCCAAAACCGGTCAAGCTGACCGTGACACCGATCGAGGCCGTCCAGATGCCGAGGAGACAGAAGACGAAGACGAGGTCGAAGACAAGCTGCAGGACGTGCTCAGTGACAAAGACGACTTTGGCTACAGCTGGGACTACCCCGACGACTCGGAGCGTAGTGATCTCGAGAACGAAGTCGCAAACGAAGCCGAGGAAGCAGAAGATCAAGACGAGGTTGAGCTCTGTGATGAAGTTGAGCTCGGCCCCGAAGACGGCTAGTTGGATGAGGAGAACAACGAGGATGGCTATGCGGATCTCTGAGCACCTGTAAGTCTGAGTATTCACTGTCCCTCTGAACGTGCGCTCTAACGAACTCGTCAGTCAACATGATTGCTAATTCCTGTTCACCGGTTTGTTGTCCCGTTTTTTGAGAGTCAACTCATGACTGACAATATGAATTACAGTCTTTCTCTTCTCGGCCAGGGTTTGTCACGGTGTGCCTGTAGAGGACTTACACATCTCGGATCACCGTACACATTGATGTTGTCGAGTTTTCTGGTGTATGTCCTACTACATCTAGTATAATTGTGACTTTGCCAGTTGAACAACTTCGTGCCGATTTGTGCACCGGCTGCATAACCACAATGCTGCCTTTCGCGACCGAGTGCCCCTCGTAGGCTTGCCTTGTTGATCGGAGCCATTGTCTCAGGTTATCTTTGAGCCCTCGCGCAGGTGCTCAATTCTCTGGGCCATTCTTGGAGTCCTTGCGCGGGCAGCCAATTGCCTGCAGATATCTTCTCATCTCTGTAAGGCATCCAGTCTGTCTTCTCAAATCTCGGAGGTGACCTCTTGTATTGTCACATCCACGAGACATCACATTACAATGCAAGGTAATGTGACATCTTCTCGTGGTATCTATTGGAAGCTACTTACAACACACTACTTGCTAGATATACGAAATGATGTGGAGGCTTGCCTCGCCTTCCGTGACAAATTGAAGCCTTGATGCGCCCTCATCAGTATCTGGGATCAGTTTCGCCAGAATAGCAGCACGTCTCATGCTATTCTGCTGTGGCCCAAGCCACCCGTTGGGATGGCTCAGGACGAAGTCAATCGGAGTGTGAGAGCTCAAGATCTGTCTTCCGCTCGGGTTTGTCTCAGATATGAAGTCTTTGGCGCATCCGAAGACATATTCGAGGTAATCCGCCAGGATCTCAACAGCGGTTTTGTCTGCATCGATTGGAGGGAGCGCCGCACCGGGAAGGATTGACTGCGGTAGAAGGTGCAGCTTGAACCTTGGAGCGCAAGGGATCCGAATCATTGAACTCATCACAACGGCCACATACGCACCACTTGATCAATGTCCACTCGTGCTCGTAAGCATCTTCCTGCACATTTGGCAACATTGCTGCAGCGCCCACGGCGCGGAGGTTGCCTCCTTGGTCATAGTAGAGAACAGAGGGTATCTTCACGTCCCTTGACTTATTTTTGCCTTCCTGTCCCGGGAAGCTGGGCGTTGTCAGACGAGTCTCGCATTGATCGTCACTCCGAGTCAACGGAGGAGTGGCATACCGTGTTACACTCAGCACCTTGGGTATTTCTCCTGGATCCAACACACAGTAGGCGACCCCGCTGTACGTCGTCCCTATGTCTATGGCAAGGACAAGTACACGACCGTTTCCCTTGTATGGCTCGAGCTGAAGCATCCTGGGCAGGGAATGTCATACACTGTAGACCTCAGGACAAGCGACACATATGATGGGGTAGATTCACAAAGGCGCCGCTCGCTTGGCGAGTTGTGCACTGTTGTCACAGTTGTGCACCGGAGCCTGGAGGCGTACATGAGATCTGAGGATCTGATCGCCGGAAGGCTCGTCGCGTGGCGGCATGGGGGCCGAGTCCCGACTACTATTGGATTCACGCGAAGCCTGACAACATCTCACTGAGCTTGCTACTAGTATATCTCCCGGACTGGGTGTTCAAGGCAACTTGAACTATACTGCTGTGGCGCACATTCGACTTGGAGCACCATGGGCATCATGAACAAGCTGTCGCAATTCACGAACAACATCATCAGCAAAAGTGCAGATCATAGGTCTAGGAAGTAGTGTATTGTAAGCAGCTTACATGCAGTACAACGAGAAGATATGACAATACCTTGCTTTATCATGTGAGCCAATGTGATGTCTTGTAGACGTGACGATGTATGCAGTCAGCTCCGAGATTTGAGAAGGCAATGCAGATGTCTTACTGGGATGAGAAGATGTCTGCAGGCAATTGGACGCCCGCGCGAGGACTCGGAGATAAACCTAGAAAACTGACCGCCTGCGCGAGGGCCAAAAGATAAGCTCAGAAAACTGCTTA
Organism: Fomitopsis schrenkii; assembly: GCA_000344655.2. Lineage (NCBI taxonomy): Eukaryota > Fungi > Basidiomycota > Agaricomycetes > Polyporales > Fomitopsidaceae > Fomitopsis > Fomitopsis schrenkii. The sequence continues at coordinate 274,719 of KE504147.1, forward strand.
CAATATCAGGGTACTTGCCATCGAGATGCCGTCATCAATGATGAATCCCAGTTCGAAATTCCCCAGAAGATCGGCCTCTCCTATGCAACTAGAATGGTGTGGAATAAGAGAAGTATGGGTAGACACCGTTTCTACGCATAGGGCTGCGAAGGCGCGCGCTGCGGGCGGCGGCAGTCCGCGCGAGAGCACGCAGTCACATGACCGCATATAGTCACGTAGGCGCGTTGTGACCCTTCTCTCTTTTGGAGTTCCTCTCTGGCGCGCCCTACCTTTCTCGTTGTCTCTTCAGCTCATGGTGCGCTCTCAGACTCTTGGACACACATCCTTTTATGGTGCCATCGACTCTCTCTGGCTGTCAACACAGCATCTTGCTTGCTGCTCATGACGTTAACTGGCAGAGATGCCTTCCGAGTCGCTATGTAACAAGGCAGTCTCCGGCGTTGTAGCCCCCTACGGTATTCCTGAATTGATAGCCTCTCGATTGTGCAGGTCGACTCGTGCATGGCCTCAGGCAGAGAATATGGCACACGCAGACGGCGAGCGAAGGCACTGCATGCAAACACAGCCGACAAATACACTGCGGGCTCGGGCACAACAGAGAGTGGGCGGGAGGCGGGAGGTGTGGGCGACGAGCAGACAGCGGGGGCTAGTGGAGTAGGAAGAGGGTGACTCTGTGAAGGGCTGCAGCTGAGTGCATACACACACACCCTCGCTGAACGCAGGCATAGGACGTGGCAACGTGCAGCACTACGCGCATGACGACTGCGAGCACAGCAGGGCCAATGCCCTGCGTACAGCCATGGCAGATGGACAGAAAGTGAGGAGACCACTTGGCGGAAAAGCAGGCGGGCGAACTAGCGGGCGGACGAACTAGCGGGCGGACGAGCTAGCGGGCGGACGAGCTAGCGGGTGGGCGAACTAGCGGGCGGGCGAGCGGGCTGGAAGCCACGCAAAAAGGGGTTAAGTGGGCAGGTGGGAAAGCAGACGGGCGGGCAGGCGAACGAATGTGTGAATGGACGGGTGGATGGTAGAGCAGGCGGGAGAGCAGGCAGACGGGTGAGTAGGCAAACGAGCGGGAAGGCAGGTGCGGGCTTGGGTACACCAGCGGGTGTATGCGTGCTCTGCCCTACCATTGAGAAGGGGGAGGGGGAAATAGATAACTTGGCTCGCAGTTCACAAGATTGTAGTTCGGATGCCCGTGTGCAATGTATATTCGTTTCGTATTGTGTCTTGAATGGCAGAGATGTACAGTTGAATCACGAAGGCAACATTTTGAATGACCAATACAACCGCCGACAACCGAATTGAATAGGGATTGACTCAGGCATATATTGTGCTTATCTTTCATTGTAATGTGATATCTTCCAACCACTAATGCACGTCTTGCTACCCAATGACATCACTGGTAGGCGTCTATTATCTGACCAAGATTATCGCAGATGCACATTGTAACCTGACCCCAAATGAATCCGGTGCTGGACTCAAGGTAATTCTCGAAGACGATAATTACATGTGAGATAAGTGATACAACTAGATACAATTCTAGACCATTGCTGTGCGCTTTGAGCGATGATCATGACTAGCTTCATACCTCCTGGTGATGGTATGTCATAGTAGTACCACTCGTAACGGTGTCTCAATTTTGTGAATTTGCTCCAATGGGCTGACTAACTGAGCGCAGATTCAGAGATGCCTGACGACTGTAATCCATATGTCGAGCAAGATCAAGAGTATGACAGGAAGGAGCCTTCTCGCGATCGACCCCTTTCAACTGGTGGGCCACATACCTCTACTAGTGATGCAAGAACAGATCAGGCGCGACAGTCCGAGGCTGCTACGTCAGCTCCTGCAAAGCCCGTGACAACCATCAATAGTAGTGGCAGCGCGGTCACGTTGACACAAGAGGTTGATAGTGCTCCCATGAGGACTATGCTTCGCGGCGGAGCGGCATATGCTAATGGCCTCGGTTAGGGCAAGCTTATAGTTCGGGTCGCAGACCAGCAGCAAATCGAACGGCAGGTGGACCATCTACGAGGCGAACTCGCCAAGAAGGAACAGGAAGTTCAATATTGGCAGCAGAAATACAAACGAGAGAGAGACATGAAGCATTTGGAGATTAGGGATATTCAGAGACAGGTGCGCTGGCTTCACCTTGATGATAGACATCTCACTTACTACAGGGTTCCATGTAGCTCGACTCGGCACTGGGGAGAGAAGCAGCTCAGGCCGAACACACCAAGGAGTTGCTCGCCTTGCTCGAGACGCGCCGGAGGGAGCTGCACGATGCACAACGGTTTATGGGGACCGTAGACGCGTTCTCTGAGGGCGATGTTGTTCAGCACGTCCGTGACCTGAACGCAGAAATCTTCAGCTTGGCTCAGTCCTTGTCCGGGACGCAAGCCAAAGCCAGCCATCTCAATGATCGCACCAAAGGCAAGGCGGCGGAAGCGCTCGCCAGCGCACTAGGAAGGCCACTACTGGAGATGCTTACGTTTGTCGACACACACGGCGACACGGTTCTACTCGAGGTCTCCACGCAGGTCATCGCCACAAACATACTGTCTTGGATGATCTCTACGTGGACGAACGATCCCGAGAGCGACCAACTCTTTGCATCTGTCTACGAGAGAATACAGAATTCTGGTGAGCACGCTTGTCGTTGACGTGTCCATCTTTGTGTTGAATACCTCTAGAAAGTCAAAGTGTTGCTGGCCAGTGGCGAGCGTTGACACGGAAATCGGCCCAAGCAGAGTATATCGGCGGGCCACAGTTGGAAGACCATTGTACGGAACGTCTCGTCACACTTCTGACGCACGCGGCGGCTCTATCGGGCATCCATATCTCCGAGTACCCGACCCGAAGCACCTGGCGACCATACGCATCATGGCCGAAAAAGCGCTGAAACTCCGCTACCACATCGGCGAAGCCATGATCAGCAGTGACTATGAGGTCGTAATTCCTGAACCGGGGTCTCCGTACGCCAGCGGATATGGAGGAGGCATACGAGCCAAGGGGCAACGCGCGGCGCCAGGGGCTTCCCGTGCTGTGTTGCACGGCACTAGGGCTACGAAGAGTGGAGACGATCAACGACAAGCGTCGAGCAACAATCCTTGTCAAGCCAGGAGTGTGCTTGCAGACCTTGTTGGAGGATCTGGGTTTGACTGATGAGAGAATGCCGATATCCGAGTAGTTGTGCTGGTGATACCGACTACTATCTCGCGTCGTTTTGCTCAGTAGGGGAGGCCCTCATGTGAGTACCCATACGTATCTCCACGTTGGCTTTGAAGAGTTTACGAGCACTATTCTCTCGCTATAACACCATCTCATGATTCTGCATATGATACCAGTTTAGACGACACCCGAGTGGGGATAATAGGAGAGCCAAGAAGGCGTTTACTACTAAGACTTTGCCCGCACACACAACGATAAACTGCAAGATTATGCTTCACTTTAGACCACGATCGCCGGATGTACGTAACACTTTGGCGGCACAGAGACTCCGTACTCAGTACTCAGTACCTAGCAAGCACAGACAAATGAACTCATCAACTGTTCTCGTACACAATGGTTGCAGGGCTTCTGCGGTAGACATACCATCTCATGCGTCAGCTACGTGTCACGTGATACTGAGCTAGCACGTCAAACTCGCCTTTTCTGCACACCCTATAGACGTATGAATAATGAAATTGAAGTCCGATCTGAAGGCGGGGATAACACGTACGTTATCCCACCAGGAGATCTGAGCTTTTACCTCCGTGAGGCCGAGAAGCAGGATGACATCAAAGTCTTGCCACCAATACGGCCCATTGGTTGCGGTGCTCCGCTTCCAGGAACTGGCGGCTGGGGTGGCCTTGATGGAGCACAGTACGGGGAACATGTCTGGCAAGGGTAAGCCCTTCAAGTTCCAATCGATAACAACGGAACGGAGCGACAGTGTCTGACCTGGTTCCTCGTCCGTCCACTTAGGGTTCAGTTTGGTACCACGATACGACATGACCTCGGCGGTGATCATGAGGTTGCGGCTGTCAATGCCGTAGCGGTAACACCCATATGTGAAAGTGAACTCTGTAGTTTCTGTGACCGAGGTGCCCTGCAGGACTTCAAGGTTACAGACGGCGTAATACAGTCTTGGGGAGATAGTACATACCTTTCGAGCTAATATAGCAAAGCCTGTCGGTATGGCTAACTTTCCGTTGGCGACGTGAAACTTTAAATGATCGCGCAAAACATGCTCCGGGTTTGACGGAGTGTACCACGGACACAACCCCGATCCGTAGGTGTACCTGATGGTCCTCGCGCGAACACGGTGATCGAGGTAGAACCATAGTGCGCCCTCTGCGACGGCCTTCGAGCTGAATATAGTAAGCGTCATCAGCGGTGCTGCATCACGCCCAAAAAGGCTCAGCCGGACTCACGTCTGGCCCTCCGGTGAGTACATGCGCAAGCCTTTCCTGTCGGTATGTTCTTGCAGCTGTGCGCGCAGGAACGGGCTCGTAGCGAAGCCTCCTACAAGGAGCATAGTCTATACGAGCGCTCAGATACTCTCGGCGCGGACATCAAGACAGAAGCGACTGACAACTAGGCTGGGATTGATCCCGGCTAGCTGTCGGTCGATTGATGCCTTAATCGCGTCGACCGAGGGTTGTAATAGAGACGCCATTTCCACGCTGGGATATCAAAGGTGAGGCGTCTCCGCGTACCGAGTCAGTGTTCTGCTTACCCTGAGAGCGATAGTGTCCCGCGTCGTATGTTGTACCTATCGTCGTTGTCACGGGGCCCTCCAAACTTGATGTACGAAGTGGCATTTGTATCCCGGAACGTCGGCTTGGTCATGCTTTCGAAGTTCGCCATCATCGCGTCGATGTCGTCGGTGGTTGCAAAGCGGGACCTTCCAAGTTTGCCTGAAGATGCAGGCGTATGTAGGAATCTAAATATCCAAATACAAATGGAGAAATGAGGTGACGCACTTCTAAGTAGCGCTTCTGCTCGACGGTTCACCATTGTTGAGCCCTGAATCAGACCTTCCCGCCGTACAGTCATCAGAGCACTACTAGGCGCGAGAGAGAAGCATTTTGCCAACATACAGTCGGGGACCACAGTCTCCTCCACGCTGACTGGCTGGTTGTCAACGACGCGGTAGGTACTCAAGTCAATGGTTCCGCCACCGCAATCCACTATCATCACGTGATTATCTTCCTAGGTTGTACAACTCAACCTTCAACATACTTAAGCCGGGAAGCAGCCTATGAGGGGGACTCGCCTGTATGACATCGTCACCCAGGCCAGTAGCGATGCAGAATTGGAGGCTTGCTTCGCCTTCTGTGACAAACTGCAGTCTCGAGATACCGTCATCATCGTCTGACACTAGCTGTGCCAATATGGCTGCACGCCGCATGTTGCTCTGTTGCAAGCCCGACCATCCGTTTGGATGGCTGAGGACGAAGTCTATAGGGATACCAGAGTTCAAGATCTGTCTTCCAATCGGGTTGGTCTCGGAGATGAAGTTTGTTGCGCATCTGAAGACGTAGCGGAGATAGTCCGCGAGGATCTCAACGGCAGTCATGTTCACGTTGATAGGAGGCAGTGCAGCCCCCGGAAGGATTGATGGCGGCCGAAGATGAAGCTTAAACCTGGGATGCATCATCATAACCGCGCGCCCACTCGAGAGTACTAACAGGACATACCACTTCACTAGTTCCCAATCCTCCGTGTACGCTTCTTCCTTTACACTTGTCAGGGTGGCTTCTGCCCCTACAGCACGAAGGACGCCGCCCTGATCATAGTAGAGAATGGATGGTATCTTCACATCTCTTGATTTATTCTCCCCTTCTTGTCCTGGGAACCTGGGTCATGGCGACGTGGGGTAGGTTGAGAATTGGCAAAACAAATTGAACGACTTACCGTGTAACACTCAATACCTTCGGGATCTCTCCGGGATCCAAAGCGCAATAGGCGACGCCACTGAACGTAGTCCCGACATCGATTGCGACGACGAGCTTGCGGCTGTTGCCCTTGTAAGGACTGAGCTGGAGCATGATAGCGGGGCAAATGGCGAACGGCGAACTGGCTGGCGCACGTTGGAGATAATATAGGTTGGCGCCATGCTCCCGCGTATAACCTTGTTTGGATCCGGGGCTTCTTGATCGTCGTCTGCACTTATATGGATGACAGACAACACGAGGATTTGGCGGTTGCTATATCCTGCAGGGTGCGTTTTGATGCTTCCATACAAGCACGGATGTATCACACCCTAACCGCGCCTATAAGAGCATGAGGGCCAGCCAAAACCTGATCATATCGCCCCCAGCATTTACCACCATGGCAGACCTGGTGAAAAGCGTCGCGTCTGCGGCTTCGAATCTCACGAAACAGATTGGGTTATCCAACTCAAGCAATGGTGCGACCTTGCCATACCGCACAGCGGCGTCACTGATGTTCTAGTGCATCGCCTTCCCCAGAGACATCCCACAAGTCCAGCGATCATTCTACACGACGCCGGAGCAGATCTCTCTCCCTATCGTCCCCCAAAGGAGTATTTCCCAACGGTGGAAAAGCAGGGGACCCATCGCGTCATGCATTGCAAACTGAAAACCAGGGCCATCAGCCGACATCAGACATTGTGAACAACAGAGAGGTTAGTGTCAACTTGCAGCATGATGTTGGCGACGCACATGAAGCTTTTCCAGGAACGTGGTTCTTCTACTATCCAGCGGTCTGAGAGGGAGACGGACAGGCTCAGGCGCGAACGCGACGAGATTGGGAGGGAGCTTGATGAAACTCGCCAACTTGTCGCGCGATACAAATCCGAAAGAAACGCAGGGCGCGCGGAGCTAGAAGTTCTGCACAAGGAGGTGAGCCTAGCTTTGCCTCTGAACGTGCCTGGAGCCTACATCCTTTGACAGCTCAGCATAGCTGCGAGTCGCGAAACGGTGATCACCAACGAATGTCAACAGCTGAAAGACTTGCTCGACGTTCGCCGACAAGAGCTCAAAGATGCCCACCGCTTCATGGGAACTGTTGACGCGGCCTCCGAGAGCGACGTCGTGGAGGAAGTCCGCGGGCTAAACGCAGAAATCTTCAACCTAGCGAGATCAATAGCTGAGCGAGCATCCCCCCATGCATACGACCAGACTACACGCAGCGACGCCGAAAGAGTACTCGCGGATCACAATACCTTGGAAGCGTTCTTCTCCTTCTTTAAGTCCACTGAAGTGCGTGGCGATGCAATGCTAGAAGTTGCCATGCAGGTGGTCGCGACGAGGTTCTTAGCGGAGATTGTCTCTGCTTGGACGGGACATGCAGAAAGCGACGCTGCCTTCTCGATGGCGTACGAGAGGATCCAGCTATCTGGTGAGCCGTCTGCAAGTCCTCGTTTACCCCTTAGTGAACACATAATGCACACAGAAAAGCAGAGTGTGGCGGGTCAATGGCGTGCCTTGACTCGGAAGTTCGCTATCGATGACTGAGTCAGCGCAGGGCTTGAAGACCGATGTGGGGAGACCTTGAGTAGGCTGCTACGGCAAGCCACAACCTTGTCAGGCATGTGCCCGACTGCGGACTGCAAGCCAGACCCCCTCATCCGCATCATTGTCTCCAAAGCGATGAGGATCCGCCATCTCATCGGAGTGGCGATGATAAGCAGCGACTACCAGGTTGTTGCTCCGCAGCCAAAGTGCATATTCGACGCCGGAGAGATGGAGGACGCGTACGCACCGCGGGGAAAGAAACGGCGTCCGGGGCATGTCATGTGTTGCGTGGCCCTAGGCCTGAGGAGAGTCGAGAAGGTCGAAGGGCAGTTGCGCTGCGAGATGCTTCTGAGGCCAGAAGTGGGTTTGCAGACGCTGCTGGCGGATCTGGGCTTGGAGTCGGCGGGAGCCGTCGACGGGAAACCTCCAAATAATTAGGGACGTGTATCGCGATGATGCTCCGTAGCGCTCTCTGATTAGCTTGCTCACGCTCTGCGCACTCTACACTTTCCACCTGTATTGCCAGACATACTGCTGATCGGAAGCTAGAAAGATAATGGGACATGCATGACTACCCACACCGTAGTGGATAGCCATTACCGGCCCTGTTCAAGGTGCGTTATCATACACGACCGTCGCAGCAGCCCTAGGACGAGAGTTCAATCATACCGTTTACGTTCATATAATGATGCAACCCACCTTTTATGAACACTCTACCGGACGAAGACCACGTTTCAGCAAGACCCACGCTCACGTCCTCGGAAGCACACTCACATTCTCCCACCAGCCAATCTGGGCCTTCATCTCCGTCAGCCCGACCTGAATGATCACGTCATAGTTCTGCGTCAGGTAGGGCCCCGTCGGCCCGTCGTACTTCTGCCATGAGCCCTGCGGTGGCTCGGCCTTGACCCAACAGAGCGTGTAGAACGAGTCTAGTACCATCTTGTGAGCCCCGCGTGCGTTTGGGCTGCAGGGGTCACGACTCACCCGGCTCCTCGTCCATCCACTTCGGTGTCGCAACGCTCCCGCGGTATGCCATCACTGCGGCCGACAACGACATGTTCTCGGGCTTCGCGTAGTACGAGCCGTACACGAAGCTGAATTCCTTCGTCTCGTGGACGGATGTTCCCTGAGCATTGCAATCCGCGGTCAGTCATTCGTCCCGCTACATGCACAACGTCAGGGCGTGCCTTCGAGACGATCGTGGCGAACCCTCCCGGGACGGCAACATTGCCGTTCAACTCTGTGTAGGCTTTCTCCTTGCGGCGGACGTGCTCAGGGTCGGACTCGTCGTACCATGGATTCACCCCGGAGCCGTATGTATGTCGTGCCACTCGCGCACAGACGCAGTTGTCGAGGTGGAACCAGAGCGCACCCTCGGCCACCGCCTTCGACCTGGAAGGATCATGATGCCTGTTGGCCGGAAGCACGTGCAATGGAGCCGGGGCTCACGTCTGCCAGTCGGGATAGAACATCCACACACCTTTGCTTGTAGCATACTCCTGCAGCTTGGTGTGTAGATACGGGCTGGTGGCGAAACCGCCGACGAGTAAGACGGTCTGAAATGTGTGTCAGACATGGTGCAGAATATGTCGGGAATTTTGTGTCTACGCACCGCGAGGTTTGGGCTGGTTCCGGCCAGCTGTGCGTCAAGCCCTGATTTGATGGCATCAAGAGAATCCTGAAAGAATGACCCGATATCCGTTCTACGAGGGACAACCAAGCACATCAGGACAAGTACATGGGCTCATGAGCTATGGATGCGAGCGCCGCGTACCCTGGTAACGTAAGGACGCCTCGTTTGATGCCGTAGTTGGCATCGGTGTCGCGCGGGCCTCCGAAGCGAATGTATGCTTTGGCGGCAGGATCCCGGAACGTAGGCTTTGTCGTGCCATCGAAGTACTCCATCATCGCCGAAATGTCGTCGTCAGTTGTGAAACGAGACCCCTTGAGCTTGTCTACAAATAAATAAATGAGATCCCCCTCGGAGGCAATGCACGGAATGTCATCCACTACATACTTCTCAAATATTCTTCAGCACGACGGTTGACGATGACGGAGCCTTGTATCAGCGCTGGGCATCTGGCCGTTAGCGCACTACGCAATAATCTGGGCAGTGGCTACACCTACATACGGGTCCAATGCTTTCTTGGGCTGAGAAGGGCGCACTTTGCAGAACGCGATAAGTGCTCAGGTCGATGGTGCCGCCCCCCAGATCGGCGATAGCGATGACGTTATCTGGCTACGGGCAGTTCAGTACCGTTAGGAAAAAGGCATGGTAGAACTTCGCACTTTGATGACATCGTCCGATAGACCGTTGGCAATGCAAAAGTGCATACTGGCCTCGCCTTCAGTCACGAAATGCAGCTGCGCGTGACCCTCGACAGTATCTGGGATCATCTCGGCCAGGATCGCTGCGCGTCGGAGGTTGCTCTGTTCGGGGCCAAGCCATCCGTCAGGATGGCTCATGACAAAGTCGATGGGCGCCCCCGAGCTCAATACTTGTTTGCCGATCGGATGGGTCTCGGATATGAAGTCCTTCGCGCACTTCACGAGGTATGTCAGGAAGTCGGCGCATATCTCAATGGCCGATTTTTTCACGTCAATGGGCGGAAGTGTTGCGCCCGGTAGGATGGAGGATGGGCGGAGATGGAGCTTGAACCTTCATGATCGACGTCAGTGGAGGCGTAGGTGCTAGATCGATGTGAAGCGTCCTACCACTTGACGTAGGTCCATTCTTCCTCGAGAGCCTGTTGCTTGATTGCTTCTGGGGATGCCTCGGCACCTACTGCGCGGACCTTCTCGTCTCTATCGTAATATAGAGCGGAAGGTATCTTCACGTCTCGCGCATGGCTTTCTCCCTCTTGTCCGGGGAACCTGGGGTTGACGCATTAGTGCGGGGAACAAGTATAGGCATTTGATCCCGGCCTACCTTGTGACGCTGATGACTTTGGGTACTTCCCCGGGATCGAGGACACAGTACGCGACACCATTGAAAGTGGTGCCTATGTCGATGGCGAGCACGAGTTTGCGTGTTGTGCCCTTGTACGGATCAGTATGAAGCACCATAGTCGAGGAAAGCTACATGTACAACTTCAAACACGTCTTATTCATGAAGGCACATAGTTGGTACAGTTTGGCGTACAGTGCCTTCCGGCGTGGTCGACCACCGGACTGTGCGTCAATTGCAAAGATCGGCTGCAGAGAAGTCTGTGCACTCGCGGAGATCGCATGTTTTAGTACTTACGTTACCGTGCTTCCCTGCAAAGGTCATCTGCCTAGGTACTCACTGGTTCTCATGCCCTCTATGCACACAATTACAACATGACTGTTATGTAGTCTAGGTGGCAATGCACTGAGGCCTCATGGCCGCGCAGTTGATGACGAATGTGGGGTTTTCTACGTTGCGTCCTCTGAATACGAGGAGATCTTCGACTGTCATGTACACGACGAGAGAAAGGGTTCTATTATGTGCGTACCTTGATTTGCTGAAGAGGACGATGGTGTTTGGGTATCTCTCATGCATGGGGCGTCTCTGAGCTAGAACACTGTCTGAGTTGAGTGGCACAGAATCACTGGTAGACAATTTGAGTGTTCGTTCTCGTGTTTTGAATGCAAGAAGCCTGAACAATGAACACAAGAGGGAACAGGTCGTGAATAAGAGACGATTTGTGATGTATACCAGGTGGTCGTCCGAGAAGGAGACGCGGAGGATATGGGGTGTCACATTATACGCGATGGGTCACAGACTGAGTAGTGTGTCACACTGATCCACGTCGTGACCAGCGCTCCTGACAAATCGGAGATCAGGCTTGGTAAGTGGCAACTTGCAAGTGCTTTACTCAAGCTTGACTCCTCCGTCGACGGCTTCCAGTGAGTGCCATACTGGGTCCATCCTCTTTCTTCATTGCTATATTGCTTCCTGAAAACATATCATTGCGCTACTACGCGGTAAAAGCTGAAGCGATTCAACGTACATGATCGCTGTACAACAGGCTGTACCCATCCCGGACCCGCTCTCCGTCCCCGCGAATGCGCCGGAGCACTGTCCTGTAAGCTTTTTTCAGTGGTAGGATGTCTGTGACTGATACTTACACCTTATCATCTCCAGGGTACAGACTCGGAGCTTGCAGGCAAGGCGGATGCGTGTGCGGGATGTGCAAACCAGGAGATCTGCGCTTCCGGGGTGACGAGAGGACCGGATCCCGCCTTACCTCTCGTGCGAGAACGTATGTCGACTGTGAAACGGAAGATCCTTGTACTATCCGGGAAGGGTGGTGTTGGGAAGTCTACTTTTACCGCGCAGCTGGGATGGGCATTCGCAGCGGATGAGACACTGCAGGTACGTCTGTTGCCGCCATTTCACTCCCACACCATACCTGACCCGAATTTCCAGACAGGGATCATGGATGTCGACATTTGTGGCCCGTCTATCCCTACCATCTTTGGCATTGCATCAGAACAGGTCCACGCTTCTTCCTCTGGCTGGTCACCAGTATATGTGCAGGACAATCTCGGCGTCATGTCCGTCGGCTTCATGCTACCCTCCTCGAAGGACGCGGTCATGTGGCGTGGGCCGAAGAAGAACGGGCTCATATCGCAGTTCCTAAAGGACGTCGACTGGGGCGCGCTCGACTATCTCATCATCGACACACCGCCAGGCACGTCTGACGAGCACCTCAGCATTGTCACGTACCTCAAGGAGAGCGGCATCGACGGCGCGGTCGTCATCACCACGCCGCAGGAGGTCGCGCTCCAGGACGTCCGGCGCGAGATCGACTTCTGCAGGAAGGTCGGCATCCCGGTCATCGGACTCGTCGAGAATATGTCCGGCTTCGTGTGCCCGAACTGCAAGAACGAATCCCAGATCTTCAAACCGAGCACGGGCGGAGGGCGCCGGTTGGCGCAGGATATGGGTGTCGACTTCCTGGGTGCTGTCCCCCTAGACCCGAGGATCGGGAAGAGCGCGGACTACGGTGTTAGCTTCTTAGATGAATATCCGGATAGCCCAGCAAGCACAGCGTACTTGGATATCATTGATAGTATGTATCGCCCCTTCTTTGTGGTGGTTCACCATACGCGATGCTGATGGATTAAATCAGGGATCAGACAGAAGCTCGGAGACTAAGCTCGGGACTGACGTTTGTTCTTCATTGCTTCTTCTCGGTGGACTGGTTGTGTCATAGCTTTTCTGTATCTACTAGACATCCCGTATGTATCCACGACATGAATAGTGAACCATCAATTCAAGGTTACATAAAGTTGCGCGAGAGCAGGTCAAAGCAAAGTAAAGAGTTCAATCACACAGTAACAATCTATTAGATAATCGTATCACTCATCCTCTTGCTCTCCCTTTGACAACATTTCTGCTAGCAGATCATTGCCCTGCGTCGCAGGCCCGTTGTAGACCGCGAACGCCGCCGACCGACCAACCTTTTCCTTCTTCTGCGAGGCGCCTTCGTCCGCAGAGCCGGCTGACGTCCAGCCCTTCTGGCGATGCGTGAAGACCTCCGGGCTACGATCGAGCAGGACGTCTAGCTCCGCGTCGCTGATGACGCTCGCCTTGCCCGCCGCGGTGCTCGGGACGACCTCGATCTGCTCGCCCTCGAGCTTGAGGAGGTCGGCGGCCATCTGCGCCATCGTGTCCTTCCTGCTGCGCGTCGGCGCGAGGGTCGGGTTCCTGAACTCGCCTGGAATCGCCCGCGGTCAGCGGCGCCGCTGGGGGAAGGAGGGAGGTATGGAGGGACTGTACCTTTGGCGATGACGAGCGCCTCGAGCTTGCGCTTGTCCGTGGCGCGTTGCATGATCTTCGTCTCGACGGTGTGCTTGCTGACGATGCGGAAGACGAGCACGGGCCGCGTCTGCCCGATGCGGTGCGCGCGGTCCTGCGCCTGCAGGTCCATCTGCGGGTTCTGCGAGACGACGCGATGTCTGTCAGTGCCTAGCGATGCCGAGGGACATCGGCAGGGCTTACCCAGTCTTGGTCGTAGAAGATGACCGTGTCAGCTGCGACAAGGTTGAGACCCTGTCCGCCGGCTCTGGTGCTGAGTAGGAAGAGGCTCGGTGCGTTCTTCCCGCCTTTTTGGAATCTGTTGAGCTCGTCTCGGCGGTCGGCGATGGGCGTCGACCCGTCGATACGGCACAACGACCAGCCCTTGAACTCGGTGGCCCAGTCCTGATATGACAAGTTGAAACCCTAAGAACACAAATGACGCGAGGGACAACATACCTCGATAATATCCAGCATCGTAGTGAACTGGCTGAAGAGGAGGACTTTATGTCCGCGCTTGAAGAGCTCGTCAAGTAGCCGCTCCAAGACCATCATCTTCCCGCTCGCCGTCGACAGCTCGTCGTTCAGCACGGGCTGGCGCGTCTTCGGGTCTATCGGCCAGTCGAAGAGGAACGGGTGCGAGCAGACCTTCCGGAGCTGCATGACCATGTTCTGCAGCGACATCCTATTCACCTTGGACACTGAACCACGCCCGCTCGTCATCAACGGGTGGCAAAGATGTTTGGGTCACGTACGCATGGTCTTTCGGTGCCATTCACGCGCGAGCTCTTCAGTGCTCTGCTCCTGCCCCTTCCTCCTCGGATCCTCAATCTCGCCAGCCTCGAGCCGTCCGAAGTACTCGTCGTCGTTACCGTCGACCGCATAGTTCTTCCGCTTGGTCCGGCGCAGGCCTTTGCCCTTCTGCTGCGTCTGCAACGGCACGTCTTCCTCTTCGTCGGACTCTGCGTTCTTACCCTGCTTCTGACCCGCCTCCTTCACGAGCAGCGCACGCAGGCCCCCGCTCGCGATCGCGTCGTACAGCTCGCGCTGGCGCTCGCTGAGCGGCGCGTACAGCACGTACTCCTTCTTCGGCGGCAGGGTGGTTTCGACGTCAGACTTGAGGCGCCGGAGCAGGACGGGCTTTAGGAGGGCGTGCAGTTTGTGGATAATCTCGGTGGAGCGTTTGCTGGACATGGTCTTCTGCAGCCGCGGCATGTCGAACCATTCCTCGAACGATACCGGATCTGTGAACAGGTCGGGCAGGACGAAGTTCAGGAGCGTGAACAGCTCTGACAAGTTATTCTAGACACCTGTGAGGACGCGTTGTTGATCGAGATAGTGCGTTACGTACTTGCAATGGAGTGCCTGTCAGAATCATCCTCGAACCCGTCGGGACCATCCTGAGCTCCTGTATCAATCTGCAGTTCATGTTCTTGAGTCGGTGGCCTTCATCAACGACGATGAAGCCCCAATAGTAGGCCGCGAAGTAGGCGCGATCCTTCATGAGCATCTCGTACGTCGTGATGACCACCGGGAAGTTCGTGCGCTGGTTGGGAGCGAGCTTTGTGTTCTTCTTGACGCGGGGTTTGTACGAATCGGCAGGCGTCTTTGCGTTCTTCGCTGGCTTGCCTTTGGAGTACTTTGACTTGCCCTTGGTCGGACGCCCACTGGGAGCACTTGATCCAAGAGGACCACCGAGTCGCCTAGCCTGGGCCTGAGCATCATCCTCCGAAAGGGCCATTTGGGTGCGCCGTATCTCAACACGCTCGTCGGGTGTGCCATGATACATAACTACCGGAATCTATCCAAAGCGGAAGCCTCAGCGTCAAATGCCCATCCTGAGAGTATCAGATGGAGTACTCACAGCAGGCGCGAACTTCTTAAACTCATCTACCCAGTTGTGCAGTACACTAAGTGGGCAGAGCACGAGAAACGGGAGCGCTGACCGCTCTCGCAAGAAGGCGTGGAACGCAATCGTTTGCAGAGTCTGTAGATAGGGCATGGACGCCTCGTCCCGTAGCGAGATTCAACCGGCTCACCTTTCCAAGGCCCATCTCGTCCGCTGTGTTTGATCATCAGTTCATGCGAAGGCATACGATTCGCTCGGATACGCACCCAGGATCCCTGACATACCGGCCCTGTGTAATCCCGCCATCCAGGCGACACCTTCCAGCTGATAGTCTTTCAAGGTGGTTCCTGAGACCATAACAGACTGCTCAAATGGTTGTTCTGCTGAACTCTCCGCCTCCTCCTTCGCGTCCCCATCGGTCTTGACGCGTTTCGGGTTTCGTTCCTCGCCATTAGGCGCGTCCGTCTGCGTCCGCTTCTTCGTTCCGGACTTTGATGAAGTGTTGCCCGCATCCTCGCTGCTACCATTGGTACGGCGAGTCAAGTTGAGTCGTACTCTGTCCATTTGTTCCTTGAGGATCTGGACCGCGACGGCGGACTTTGCCAGAACATGATCCAGTTTTCGCAGACGCTCCTCTGTGTCCTGAGGTAGTAGTGTCAGTTCCAATCAAGCAAAGCTACACAGTAGCATAGTGGAGACAGAGCGAGCCGTCGTCCGCCCCGTCTCAATAGCGACGTGACGGTAATGTGGGTCAACATATGTATGGTACGTACCTCATCCACCTCTTCGTCTTCTTCGTCCTCTGCTTTATCCTGAGTAAGAATGAGCAGTCCGTAGTACATCAGACCAGTATTACGACAACTACATACATCAACATCATCGAGCTCGAGCGCGTCTGAAGTCGGAGGAGGGGGGCTAGATGCAGGAGTTGTGCTGCTGCAGCCATCCGCGTCGCTCATGTTCATTACGAAAGCTGGAGATGATGCCCTGGAGGAGATTGAAGCCATAGCGAGTCTGATTTTGTAGCAAATAGCTGGGCAAAGACGGTGGTGTTATTCAGAAGGCAACTAGCGCTGTCACGGTGGCCGGACTCTCCTTGTGCAAACATGCGTGACGAGGTGACAACGCGTTCTGTGACCTGACGCGTCAACGGCCCGGGCGTGTCCGGCTCGCGTCCTGATACAATCAATCATCGATGTCCATTGTCCGTTACTTTCCACATCAAGAGAGGACGAGTGCCCGGGCTTGCTGAAGAAGGCGAGGAGTTGCTGCTGAGCGGGACAGCCGGAAAGTGAGCGAGACGAGATCGGAACGGTGGAACCGAGCGAGACGATCGCGCAAAGGTCGGAGACGAGGCGAAGTACTGAGTTAAGTCCGACAGCTTACGAAGTCAACAGAACTCTTGCGTTGCTCGTCTGTACGGGATTTTCTGAGTGGGAAGTTCGAAGTTCGAGGAGAGAGAAGGTGATTCATTCCAGGGCACAGGCCCGCTCTTTATACATGCACGCCATAACCAGAAACTCCGAGACGGGAATGAAACTAGAAGCCAGAGACCGAGTCCAGAACGCGAGAGAATGCAACGAGCCTGAAGGAACTCGAAAACGAACCAAGGTCTGAGAAAGGAAGGAGTGTAGCCTAAACAAGAAAGCTATCTACGTCATAGCCGCAGGAGCACCCGCCCGCCGGGTGACGACACGGCGTCAGACTCCGGCGGACGGTCGTCTCGCGACCTGGCCCCCAGCAGGTGCGGCTCAACATCGAACGTTCGCCCGTCCTCGGCCTATGGTGGACCGCCGCCTTCGCCTTCCGGTTCGAGTTTCCGTGCCGCGAGAGTCGATGTACAGTATGAGAGAATGCTTGTAATATCGTACGTGAGTCCGTTATAATTCTGTTCGAGCCGAGTGAGTCCACCGAGACCAAAGATCATGCAATGAATCGAACCAAAAGAAAGGGAATAACTTGACTTGGAAATCGAACCGTATCCTGACGCGTATCAAGCTTGCGTGCGCCCGCGCGTTATCCCCGCCACACCGGTAGCTATGTACCCTCCTTCAATTGCACACTCAATTGACACTATTCAATACTTGAAGTACCAACGAGCACATCGACGCAGTCAGCCGGATCATGCCAGTGATGCATGATGGGGCGACTTACCCGGACAGTACGATCGTAGGGGACTGCTGGAAAATGCTCCTCTTGAAGTAGGGGGCCAAGAACTTTCCCAGACAGCGACCATTTATGAATGCGTTCAGCGAGAGCTGAGAGATCGAGCATACTGCACAGGTGCCAGTGGTAAAGCTATGTCACAGTTGACGGGCATGAGGGAGGCTACCACCCATGGGCCATGAGTCAGTGCGTTGCCCTATATGCAACACAGTGTGATTCGACAACGGGATCCCACCGGTACCGAGGTCCTCATGGGCGTAGCTTCCTTTCAGAATACGACAGCACCGTATTCGTCTACAAAGACGAGAAAACTTCACCAGTGCATTCAGCTGCTGGTGTCTATCTACACTACCGATACATCTAGATCATGAACTATCTATGCAACAATGACCAACCCAACCATACGCATCAACCATCCACCTCGCGGCTGACCTGTAAGTTCACTTGCTCTGCTCCTTCGGCGGTGACTCCAGCTCCCGAGGCATTTCCGACTGAAGCGCCTCATCTCTCTCCTGGACGATGTACTTCCCGATAGGTGCGATATCCGCCAGGCCTCCCGCCAACCCTTCTCCGCTCTCGTAAATCGACACCGTCGAGAGCGTCCGCAGAAGCCTCCGCGCGTTCTCGAACCCGTATGTCGACGCGGTCCGCGAGCGCGCAGGCACGATGTAGTCCTCCTTCTGGGTGGGAAACGCCACCGTACTCGCGCCACCAGCCACCTCAGCACCGCTGGCAGATGTCCTCCGTGACGTTGTCGGCCGGTAGGAGGCGGACCCAGAGCCGCCGTACATCGAGCTCGCGCGCGACGGGATGAATGCGCTCGAGCGCCGCGAATATGCCACGACGGGGTCTACGGGCTGCTTCGTCCGCGGGATCGGCTTCGTCGTGGATGTAGACGGTGTCTCCGTATCTGGCAGCCGTTCCTCCTCCTCCGCTGGCGGCTCGAGCCCCTCGATGATGCTGTGTGCCATCTCCGGTGTGGCGAGGAAGACCGCGTCGTCTGCCCCGGGCGGCTGCAGGTATTCCGCCATCTCGCGGATCTCCTCTAGCTTCCGCTGCATATCGCGCGTAGGTGAGTGTCTGACGCTTAGAGGGCGAGAGGGTTCTACTTTGGGCTCTGGTACGGGCTCCGGTTCTGCCACTAGCTGGGGTTCCGGCTCAGGTTCAGGCTCCGGCTCTGGCTCCAGCTCCAGCTCCTCAACTGGGATACCGCGCACTTCACGCCGATAGTCCTGGATCTCGTTGTACAGTGTTTCTTTGTACTGATCGAGGGTCTCCAGCAACTCGAGCGTTCGCCACCGCTCAATTGGTTCCGGACAATCGGGTTCATCCGTGACGTCGTGATATGAAGCGAGGTACGGATGCTCAAGCGCTTCAGGCACTGTAATTCTCGCGGCAGGATCAAACGTCAACATCTTGGCGAGAAGGTCCAAAGCTGAGGGCAAACGTGAGCGACTCATTTCACGAATAGGAAGACAGGACAAACCTTGCAGATCCGCTACAGGCAAAAGCTTCGTGAATGCAAGTTTCTTTTTCCACGGCAGTGATTGGATGTACGCCTTTGCCTTTCGGGCATCGTTAGGCAGAACATGAAGTCTGTGAGAGGATACTGACCTTAGGGCTCGCTATTCGTTCGATCACATCCGTCCCGGGTGTTCCGAGGACCTCGAGGATCTTGTTCAGCTGATCAACTAGAGAGGGACAGCGATCAGAAAGCAAAGACGCGGGAACCTCTATGAAGTGAGCTGACCGTAGCTATACGTGACAATCGTCAGACGCCGATAAAGAGGGACAGAGAACCCGTGCTCACTCCTTCCCCTTGAATAATGGCCTCCCTAGCATAAGCTCGGCGAAGATACAACCTATTGACCAAACATCGACTACAAGAGTTCAATGCATGATATACCTCGAGGAATAGCCCCACGTACTAGCTGTATTATATGCCCTTGATCGTAGTTTCATCACGGTGTAAGTTATAGGGCTAGCAAATACGCACTTGAAAGCAAGCATGATCTCCGGGGCACGATACCATCTTGTAGCGACGTACTCGGTCATGTTTGTCGGCTCCTCGTCCGGTCTCGAGTTGAACCCCCTCGCCAGGCCGAAGTCACATATCTTCAGCTCACAATCCGCGTTCACGAGGAGGTTGCCCGGCTTCAGGTCCCGATGTACAACCGACGCCGAATGGATATACTTCATCCCTCGCAGAATCTGGTACAAGAAGTACTGGACGTGCTCGTTGCTGAGGGCCTGTCCGGACTTGATGATCTGGTGTAGATCGGCTGCGCATGTCGGTCAGGCTACCGTCCGAAGAGATGTTGGGGTACACCAACCTTCCATGGGCTGTACGCGTTCATCGATGGCCAATGAGTATCTTTACGGAACAGACTGGAGGTAGAACGGACCTCCATGAAGATGTATCTGCGCACATGGTTAGACTCGATGACGCACAGACGCTCGGGCGACTCACATCTCACTCAGGTCCGGTGCGCAGTCTACGTCTATGAGACCGGTGATATTCTCATGGTTGAAATATCGAAGGAGCGTGATCTCCCGGAGCACCCGTTTCGCGAGCTGGGTCTTCTCGGTGGGGCGATTTATCATTTTGATAGCCACTGGCTCTCCGGAGATTTCGTCGGCGGCAGAGCTGAATGGCACGATTCAGCTTATCCATCTAGCACAGACAAGATACCGATACTCACATGACGTATCCGTATGCCCCGGAACCCATCTCACGAATGAGCTTCCACCGTTTCTCGACATGAAACGGTTTGCCGAACGAGGACATGAGCGTGTGGTATCCTCTGTATGTATACGACGATCAGCGTCGGACATAACGGGCCACAACCTACAGACTACGTACCGTCGCCGCAGTGCATCAATGTCGCGTGTCTGCGGTGTTGTGCGTATTCGCGACCGTCCGCGCCGGTCGCTGGAGGAGTCGGGTGACGGTAATGGAGAGGAAGACTTGCCCCTGCCGTTCTCCTGCCTCCCGCGCGCTCTATCCTTCGAGTGGTCGTCTCCGGGAGTCTGTGTCAATGGGCCCTGCGGTTGAGGGGACGTGGCCATCTTACGTACAGCCGGAGAGTGGGCCGGCTAGTGACAATGGCGGTCGCCGACTAGGCACAGAGGCGCAAATCGCGGACACTGACCCCGGGGTTGAATGGGGCGCTGCCGGGCAGATGGAGGGCGTCGACAAGGAGGTTCCGGGGTGATAACAGATTGAGAGGATATTGGAAGGAAGGAAACAGGTTTTACGTGCAGATTACATCCCGTTATGCCTGGACCAGGACCAAGACAAACATGCACACCCAATCTGAGGCGCCAGATACAGATCTCGCTCCGCGATGACATAGGCGAATCAAATTCAATTGCCCCCTCCAACCGGGCATCGCTCGGGAGTCGTTTGTCAGAGTCTTAGTTGGGTTAGAGCAGCGACTGCACCCTATGTATTCAATCAAGTACAGAGTCGACCACACGTTGAGGCATCATTCGAAATCATCATGGCCCATGTCGATAGCTATAGTACAACATCATATCACAACATTCCTCCACACGAAAACAACTTGCCCAAACAGCCTCCCACAACGACGCCTCCGCTCAGCCCTCGTAGATCAAATAAGTACGCACGACACGGAGCTTCCTCGTCCAGTAGCCATCACGCGCTATCCGCCGGTACCCATAACTCCCCTTCTACAGCCGCACCGCTCGTCTGGGCACGCGTTGCCAGAGGTCGACTAGTCTGCCTGGCCGCGGTCTCGTCCCCCACCTCCTCCGCTGCTGCGCTCCGCACGCACGCCACTTCGATGTCTGGTGCATCCCTCCGCGCTTTCTGCTGGGCGGGGCCCGGGGCGGTCGAAGAGCGTACACGCCTCCCCTCGCGGTGACACCCCGCAGTCGCGTTGCTCCATACGACACGTCCGCGACCATCGGTCAAGAAGGGTGGCTCGATATCGGGCACCACCTCGGACGCGGCGTCAGGAGGGGCAGGCCTTGCCCCCTCACACGGAGGATCCGCGGCGGGAAGCGATGGGGAGGACGGGATTTCGCTGGCCTCCAACGAACGCACGACGTCCTCGGCCCGCCGGTGCAGGTCCCGCGCCTCGTTCAGTATCACTTCTGCCTCCCGCGAGAACTGCTCGTCGTTCTGCACACGACTCAGCTGTGTCGGGGTCGATTCCGGGGCGATCGTGATAGCAGTGCTACTTGCCGAAGCAGGAAGAGGGCGCGCATCGTCGAGAACTGTATTGGGCGTATGCGGGATCGAACCTGACGGCCGATCGACGACGGTACTAAAGCGGCTCCGAGGGATTGGCTCAGAGACTGCTCTGGTGGGTCTAACCGTGGGACGCTCGGGGGCAGGCCCTGGCACTGAGATATGAGGGGTCGCCGCTCTGGGTTCTGGCACGGGGATCGGGGACTGGCTGCGCGAGGCTACCGTCGATTGGACTACTGACGGGGTGGCGGTCGGCTCTGCTCCGGTCGTGTTGACGAGTGTTTCATCTGTGTCGACGGGGGAAGGAGTGTGGTCATGAGTGTCAATGAACTCAGGCTCACTGCCTACTCGAGCATCTAATAAGATCGCCTGTTCAGTCAGAGGGAGCAATCAGACCCGCTAAGGGTAAAGGAATAAGAATGGACGACACGTACGAGTCTGGCAACCATATCCTCCATCCTAACGGCATCGTCGATCACAAAACGTGCGGGAGTATCAAAGTTGTCGTCCGAATCTGCATCTGTATCCCCGTAGTCATGCTCCTCGGTGATGTCTGAGAGGCTTGCTATGGCGTCATCGAAATCGTAACCTTGTATCATGAGCCGACGCAAGTTCCCGAAAGATGCCCTCTCTTGCCGCCTTCTCGATATCTATGCGGCGGAATGTGTGGTGAGAATGGATAGGGCACAGAGCAAAAGGGAGCTTACACGCATGTTGTGTTCAACGCCATGAGCAAAGACGTAAGGGGTTCCATCAGCGTTACGATGCTGGTAGAAGCAATCCTTGCCAAATGGACAGAACCGGTCGTAAGAAGGCGACGTCTCAAAGTGTCTGCAGTCATGCGTTAGAACGCTGCTGGAGGACAAGATACCGCAGAACACACTTGCAAGGTATCCTAGCCATGGTGGCTTTGTATTGATCGATAGTCTCTGCCTTCTTGGAGTGCTCTGCTGGGTAGAAACAACTCGAAGGGGTGATGAACCTCGACGGTGCACGGCACAGAGGACACTGTTTGGTGACTCCCGATGCGACAGTCTCCTCCGCCTTTCCTTGATTGAGGCGCCATTGGCGGATGCAATCGAGGCAGAATAGATGGCTGCACCCTTCCAAGAGACCATACTTTACGGGTCTCTCGTAGCAGATGGAGCAGAGGTCCTCCTCCTCAGGCTGTGGCGTCGAGAGTGCCGCAGTGCCCGAGGATGCAGGGTGGACGTGCTTGAACCAGCATTTGGCTCCGCGGCGGCAGTGGCCGTTGGCGTAGAATCGGCACGTCTTGTTGGTGTCGTAGGGGCTGTACTTCTCGGCCTCACCGTGGAGGAACTTGCACTGGGCTCCTTGATAGCAGCCTCGTGGTGTATTGCTGCGAGATCGTCACCCTCAACAGTGACATCTCCGTGCGCACGGCTCTCGCTACTCACTAATACCGGCATATCCCTCTGGGCTTGGATGTCACAGGGCGTTCCGAGCTGTTCATAAGGCGGTTGTTGGGAGGGCAGGCCAGTGGCTTCCTTCGAGAGGAAGAGGTCGTGAGGAAGAGCAGCCAAGTAAGCGAGAACAGGTTGAGAGAGAGACTGTTTGTTTATTATGTATTATCGTATCGTCGTCCAGGGGAGTGAGCAGCAGTGGGGGATGGGCAGGGTCCACAGGGATAGTGGGCAAGTCAGTGTTGCGCTAATAAGCGCCGTCGTGGCGGCATTTCAATGCACGCGGTGTTGCCATATTTGGGCGAGCGACCTGTCGGGCGCCTGCGCTAACATCGCTTGGACGTAGCCACAACAGTCGCGCAGTCCTCCCTTATACCTTCTCTATGTCCCTACCGTCCACAACTACGACGAGGCACCAATTGGTCTCCGCACTAGGCCAGAAGGCTCCCCAATACTGGAATGTACTTCGAGAGTACCTGACGGCGCGTATATCCCGCACCGAGTTCGACGAACAGGTCAAGACACTCCTTGACTCCACGCAATTATGTACGTTGTCATTCAGCCGGTGTTCTTTTCTGCCTGAAACTTTTGGATAGTGCAACTCCACAATACTCTGATAGTCTCTCTCTTCGATACTTCAGCGCATCTTGCCCCGCCCACACCACCACCAGACCTGCCTAAGCCGCCTCCTCGCAAACGCCGACGTACACTACCCTATCAAGGGACGGGCAGCAATGATGCAACGACTCTTCGATCAGACAGGCTGAAGAAATGGACTGTAGGCTTGGGAAGGCGAGAGCGAGAGCGTGTGCGGCAGCTCGCGCATTTGGCCGTGCCTCTCGAGTCGCGGCCTCAGCATCACAAAGACGAGATAGCAGCAGAACGCGGGGTACAGTTGCTCCCCGAGCGTGGAGGTGCGTATATGTATGATCTGTCAGCAGGCTACGCCTTATAGTCCACAGAGCCTCCCGGTAGCCGACTACCGCTGCAATTGGCTTCGATAGCCCGGGGTTTACCCCTCCAACACATCTCTGACCGCATGAATCTCGTATGTGCTCAAAATAACCTAGGCGCTCCCTCAAAGGTGGTGTCGCAGCTCATGATGCTCGGCTTTGAGGTGAGAGTCCCAGTTGTATGTGTGCCCCACCTTGTAGCTCATTCCTCCATGCAGGCCAAGCTGAAACAGATCATCTCACAAGCACTTTCCTTGACATCATCATCGCTCGCTATCACCTCCATCGAGACATCAAGCAAGAAGACGAACAGTTTCATTCTGCCAGTCTCCGCCTTTGAGGCGTCGTTTACGATATCGCCAGCTGTGTTGCCAAACAAGTCCGCGGCGGCTATGCGGATGGCGCTCGGTGACAATGAGGGTGCGGAGGAAGACTTGCCGTTACGGGAGAGTGAGAATCACGACGAGCGATGGCAGATGCTTTCCCTACTCAGCGAACGCAGTACTGTGAGAGAAGCACTGCGAAAGTTGAGATGAGACGGACATGTGGACTTTCTGGAGGTTCGTCGGTGGAAGTGTGGCAGCACGCGGGGGGCAGGTGACGCATCGTCGGTGTACTTTGGTTCATGAACTTACTGCAATACTCGTGTTCGTAGAGGCGGAACTTCGAGATACGCACAATGGGACCCGTCCGGCAACCGGGCCGCTCCTGACTATGACATACGGCTGTCCCATTTGTGCCTCCGACGGGCCACCGCGCCTCGTACACCTCCCACTATATAGTACTCCCAACACTTTATTGGTCTGAGCTTGTAGCGACCGCCAACCCCTCCAGCAGTCATGGCCTCGACTCAGCCATTTGTGCTTCGATGGGGTGTCATCTCCACGGGCAGAATTGCAATGGAGTTTCTGAAGGTGTGTTGGCTACGGGCTGACGTTATCTGATTGTCCCGTTCACGTGCTGTAGGACACTCTAGTAGACCCTACTACGTGAGGGCACTTCTACACCATGAGGCGAATAGTTCCTCTTTTCTGGCTAACCGGACCTACGGGACAGGCGCGGGACTACTGATGTCGTTCATAAAGTCGTCGCGGTCGGCTCTCGGCATGGCGCCGTGCAGAAGGCGGTAGACTTCATCGGAGCATACGCGAAGGGGGAGGCTATTCGTGCGTACGGCACTTACGAAGAAGTCTTCGCAGATCCGGTGCGTGCACTCGCATCCAACAATGGGTTTCTGGGGAACTCACACAACTGTTGAGAGTAGGATGTTGACGCCGTATACATTGGTACGTATTAGAATCTGCGAATGTCCATGGACTCGGAAGGGTGGTATCGAATGACCCCTTCTATCTCAAGGTTCGCCGCACACGCAGCACTACGGTAATGCACTTGCCGCGCTCCTCGCAGGCAAGCATGTCCTGTGCGAAAAAGCAACAACAGCCAACGCCGCTGAGCTGCGTCACCTCATCAAGGTTGCAAAAGAGCGCAACTTATTCTTCATGGAGGCCATGTGGACGAGGTTCCAGCCCTTGACGTTGGAGGTCAAGCGCGTCGCTGAGGAGGGAACGCTCGGCGAACCGGTCCTACTGCACGCAGATCTATCGCACGACTTCGATATCCAAAGTAGGCACGTTCTGAGCGCTGCAATCTCATGTCTGATCAGTCCCCAGATATCCCGAAGACGCACAGAATGCTTGACCCACATCTAGGCGGAGGCGCACTTCTCGATCTGTAAGTCTTGTAAGTCTCGACGTACATGAGTATAGCATTGACTTACCGGGATGTTTGGCTCAGAGGCCCTTATCCAATGATATGGGTGAGATCCTCGAGGTCTCCTATCCATCTTCTGACGCTCATGCAAATCTAGACCGTTCTTGCTCTCTATGAGCATCCATCCAATAAGAAAGCGCTCCCGACATCCATTAGCGCCTCGATGGTCAAGACGCCGCTGACCGGCGTCGACAGCAGCACAAGCTGGATCGTCAACTTCACTCAGACGCTCCAAGCGCAAGCCGTGCTCACCTGCAGCATGACCGTGCCCACCGCGCAATTCGGTGTGACGATCCGCTATCGCAATGGCAACATCATCATCGGCACGCCGATCTTCAAGCCGAGCCATTATATCGTGCAGTACTTCGACAAGCCGGGGAGTGGGGTCGTCGTACGGGAGGAGAAGCGCGTGTTACACTACGTCGGTGGGGGCTGGCATTATGAGGCCGACGAGGTCGCGCGGTGCATCCGGGACGGCAAGATTGAGAGCGACCTATGGGGTCACGATAAGAGTCTGCTTTTGATGGACACCTTCGATGAGGTGCGTATCCTATCGTGACTCTAGAGTCATTGTGATGCTCAGATCTCATTAGATCCGTCGCCAAGGAGGGTACAAGCTACCGGATGGCGTCGAGAAAATTTTCTAGGTGGATGCTACACGCGAGGAACACAATGAACTTGTATGATAGCTAACCGAATGAGCGTGCATTTAAGCCAATAACGATGAGCACCATATAGCGCTGGTTGTACGCTCCTTTACTTCTTGTATATTGAATCCTGGGCTACTGGGTTTCGCCGATCAACGGCCACCTAGCTTGGGAGCATCCTTTGTCCCAACTCGATGCAGTTGCGATGATCGTAACGTGCAGTAGACGTGACAAGTCCACTGACAACCGGATGGCGCTCGGGCTATCCCAAAGCTGAGAAGGCGCCATGTAAAATCTACAGTGACCCCAGGTTCCGGCATAAACTAACCATTCGATGACTTCGGTTATAGCCAATGGTTCACCATCCGAGTCCACGATCAAATAGCCACGAAGGGTCCGTATGTGGGACCAGTTGTTCCGCAGGGCTGCCAAGGACAACTTGAACGAGGTGATGGGCCGGAACACAAGCCAATAGACCTTCGCTGCGTAGCTGTAGGGCCGCGTGTGTTCAGGAACCTGGTGGAGTTGTGGTGGAGCTTGGACAATAGTACATCATTTGCCGCTTAGTTAGTGTCCGGGGTAGTACTAATAAGTACTCGCCGGTCGGACAGTGGTCGGACAGGGCCCTAGCAGGTTCAGGTCAATCGACCGCGCTGCAGTTGAGCCTAGTGCGACAGGCTCTAAGAGAATATACAGGTTATACGCGCTGCTGTGCGTGTCCAGGCGACGGGCGAGTGGATTTGCACTGAAGGGCGATGAACGACTCGAAGAAATTTCAGGCTCGCCAACATATAAAAATTCGATTCAACGGCACAGTGGGGCCCGGGCACGCCATTGGAGGAGACCCGATCAGATCGAATCTAGCGACTCATCTCAAGGCACATGTGACATGCGAACTGAACCTCGCACTCGGAGCAGCTGCTGGCAGGAATCCCTCCGAGTCGCTATGTCACGAAGACTCCACTGATATGAACTCCATCGTCAAGCTATTCAATATGTTCTGACGAAGATATTCTCGGAGGCGCTATGTGAGTACCCTGTAGCGAAGATTCGATGTACGTGAAGCAGGTTGAACTGCCTTCGTCTATTGCAATTTGATTCATAACATATGTTACGCCGCCAGTTGCGTGGTGCCAGTTTGTACGCTGCGTCACAACAGCCTAAGCTCGGTGATACTTGCAGGTCCCCTACACTCCCAAATCTTCTCCATTCTCAGCCCAGCCTTGCTTGCGATAGCACTGAGCTGCTCTGGCGTCCGCTCAGCGCCGTTGCAGAGAGCGAGCATCCACACATCGCGCATGCCCATGAACGCGTTAGCCTTTCCGTAATTAGCCGGAAGGGGTGCTGGAGCGGACGCAAGGTGCGTCGAGCCGAGGGGTGGGTGAGTGGACGATGATGTCGGCGATGAGCAGTCGCGAGTCGACGCTCATGGCATCCCGGACGCGGCTCAAGATCTCGACGCACTCGTGATCCGGCCAATCATGCCTAGGCGGCGCGTTCAGCGGTATGTAGCGCTGCAAGACAGAGTCACTACTCACAGAACACAACGGAGGAAGTATGCTCCGGCGCCCTTCACGGGCTGCTCTTCGAAGAAGTCATGCGGCTGGAGTTGTACGCGCGCGGCTGCGACTGCGTCGGCGGCCTCGGCGTTCCAGACGGAGTGGGCCTTCTCAATGGTTGCAGGGAGGTCCTGGACCACGAAACACAGGTTTGGGAACGCCTTGGCAAGGTCCACACACATACTACCTACACCTCCTCCGACGTCGACAATGGTAGCGTCCCCAAGCGTGCTCCACGGGAAGTCTGCACCGTGAATCAGTGACAAACGCCTTTATATGAAGCCTCTCCATAGTCAGTCGGACACACCTGCGACCAATGCGGGGGCGTACGATTGGCCTTGGCCGACCATGGCGAAGGGATACAATCCACGGATTTCTTCAGTCTTTTCGTTGACCTCTTCGCTGCTATCTTCGGTAAACTCCCACATCGTCTTCTTCGGTCCGTGCGCTTTCTGGAATGCCGTCTCGTTAGGAGCCGTACAAGTCGTTATCTCTGGATCCAGAAGAGCATCAGGAAGATATTGGACTGCCTCAGCGTGGAGCTTGGTGGAACTACGGAAGCGCTTAATGGGCAACATGGAACTACAGGATGCCGCACCCCTTTTTTTTTTGAATCCATTTAGCGTCTGCGAGGGCAGAGCCCTATGTAGACGTGATCCGTACAGGGGGGGCAGTAGCTACTGGGGGGGGAGTGCTGTCTATGTCAGGCTGAGTAAGCACCCTCTGCCGAGGCAGAGGGAGTAGGGAGACATGTACAGTAGGATTCAGTAGTATAGTACGGGAGATAGGAGGGAAAGTGAGGCGTATACAAGTGTACTTGGATCGAACGTGTGAGAGGCTCCGACTGCGCGCGCTAGGGGGAGGAACGTGGGGGTGAAGAGAGTGGATAGAGTATAGTATAGGGAAGGGTGCTCCCGCCCGGGAGACACCAGAGCGTCGGGGTCGCTGACGAGCTTTCTAGCAGGACCGGTAGGCGAGCAAGACATCGCCGACAGGGGGATGGCATTACAACAGCCAGCGGAGCTCAGTGATACTTGCAGGCACACAACACTACCAACTCTTTCTTATTCTCAACCCGGCCTTGCCCGCGACAGCTTTAGCGTCTTATCAACACACCAAGCTGCGGTGCTTCCCGGTTATTATTGCATTATTAGTTACCCCGAGCGAGCATCCAGTCATATTCATGCACGATCGCGCATGCCCTTACTTGAGGTTAATGTCCCACCGGGTTTGCAGGGCAACTCAAGCTCCGCGGTGGCTGAGGTAGCGCGGCGTCTCCCACGTTGCACGCGCGCGCGCAAGTCTTGCTGGGCACGCAGAATAATGTCCCGTTCTACACTGTCTATCTCAAATAAAGCTTCGAGAAATGTAGCTCAGTAATAAATAAAGATTTATGAGCATTTTTCGGGCAATCGAGCCCCATACTCGTTGAACTCAAATGAAAGTTCGGAGCAATGTTATGGGCTTTGACTACAGTAAGTCCGGTGTATTGCCATCACTGATCTCGCATTGTAGCACTCGATAAGCTCTCTAATGCCAATGGCCTTCAACAATCTCAATATAACATTGATTGATGTATTCAGCAGCAGTACAACAGGCCTTAGTGACGAGCTATATACTTGTTGCCAATTACATTGTTGGGCTTCGCTTGCCCGCGTTCTCGACAGTTCGTAACCGGCATGATAGTGCGCCGGTGCTCATGCTTCTCAACATCCCGAGCGAAGTCAGCCGCGCTACAAATGACACGCATGGTGTTCGCAATGAAGCGTGGATCGGCTACGTCTCTCTGTTCTTCGAGTATGGTGGCAGCATGGTGCAGAATACGTTCCGAGTCCTGGATGTCGTTAATCCTGGTCTTCGAGCTGTGGGTGCGGGTATGGTTCACACAAGTAAGCAACATGAAGCAAGCCAATAGTGCAGCTGTGTACATACCGTGAACCCGGCACTGCCGCCTGCTCGTGTGCGTAGCAATCCGTCACGTCCCGTTGGTCCGGGTAACATCGCTCCGAACTTTCATTTGGGTTCGACGAGTATACGGCTCGATTTCCCAAAAAATGCTCATAAGTCTTAATTTTTTTCTAAGCTACAGTGTGTGTATTTTTCGAAGCTTTATTCGAGACAGACAGTGTAGATTGTGACATTATTCTACGTGCCCAGCAGGACTTGCGCGCGTGCAACGTGGGAGACGCCGCGCCACCTCAGCCACCGCGGAGTTTGAATTGCCTGCAAACCCGGTGGGACATTAACTTCAAGTCATGCCCTTGAACACGCTGGGCCCCCTTTCCATACTTAGCCGGAGCCGGAAGGGGTGCCAGAGGACGCAAGGTGTTAATCCCATACCCGAGAAGCACAGCAGCGTGTGCTGAAGACCCTCCATGCGTGTCTCGAACCAAAGTCGAATCTACGCAAGGTGCGCTTGGACAATGATCATGATGTCGGTAGTACTACGAGTAGATTCTCATGGCGTTTCTTCAGTCGTGCCGGATCTGCGACCTTCCAGAAGGCCTAGTCCGCTGTGTTCTATCCATCACAGCGCTACATGCCGCTAAACGAGGCAGGCCAGACTTGGGCCAGACAATGCGTGACATCAAAATTCTCAGCCACGACGCCATGTGTTGACAGGTCAGCGAAAGCCTTGGCGCCACACATGCTGCTGATACTTCATATGACTCGTCGACAATATTAAATGGTAGCACCGTAGCGGCGTCCCCGAGCGTGCTCCATGGGAAATTACACCGTAACTCGGTGACATTGGCCCGCGTGCCTCTCCATAGCTGATCGGACACCCCTGCGACCAGTGCGGGACACACGATTGACCTTGGCCGACCATAGTAGTGAGCGTAAACAATTCACGAACTTCTTCAGTCTCTTCGTTAATCCCTTCAAGGCAGCTAAAATCCCTCATCGTAGTCTTCGGCCCGGACACTGACAGTACAACATGCCGGTCGAGCACGGTATCTCAATAGAAGCGGAGGTCCCACTGTACTTCCAGTAGTGTTTTGCTCCTCAAGATCCAGACGATCGTCATCATACTTACCTCCTTCCATCAATGGCATCGACGGGATCAAAAATTCTGCGACGGTCGAATCTTTATGCAAATGGCTGTACAACTCGAAGAAACTCTGTGATCTTCGCTTCGATTCCCAGGCTCCAAGGCAGGCAATATACCTACAGCGAACTCAGGACCTCGGGTACAGGTTGAAGATCTTAAGCGCTGTTCATGCTCAAAGTGTTCTACACGTTTGGAGAAGCTCATGCACAAGTTTCTGCGGTCTTGCTCGCCGATGTGTGTAAGCCGCGACGGGCCATGCGTGCAAAGCCTTCGCCTGTTCGGCAATGGGATTCCCGGGTACCGCTACTACTGATCCCCCCCTGCTCCTCCTCCTCCTCCTCCTCCTCACCCCATATATGGTAGTCATTGTCATCTTCTATAGTAAAGGAGCTCAGTCTCCACGGTTGCCATTTTAGGTAAATTCTTTTTCGCCTTGATCTGGCATCCGCGGAGACTCTCCACTACGCTGGGCGCTCGATTTGAATGGCCGCTGGATCCATGCCATCTGTTTCGCCTCACAGCTCTGATATCTGCTTGCGTGCGGAGCACGGGTAGCCTTCTAGCTTCTTGAATTCTAAATCAGTGAAAATTGAGGTTGAGTTCACCCGTTCGATTCCAGCTATGCATGGAAGCAAATGTTGGAATGAGAGACATGAGATACAGCCTTTTGCATAATGGAATGACGGTCGCTCCGGGAATCCTGTTGTTTGTTCCAGCCAGATATACCCATATGCGGAAGGTAACAGCACTTCGATCACGCCAAGGCTGCCCCATATGGGTGAGTTTGGTCGGAACAAACAAAGAAATTTCCAGCACGACCGTCAAATCAATATGCAAGCGGCTGTACATGTGAGTCATTCGATCAGCAGTCAAGCACCAGCGTCGGACTGCGTTTATCAAGCCCTCACGCCGGCTGCGGCTTCGCCGCCAGGGCCACCCACAGGAGCACCGCCTTCCGCGCCGGCGCATACATATCCGCCAAGCAAATGCATTCATGAGGTGAGAACAAATGACCCCAGCACGAAGGCGTCCCAAGATCTGTGATATGTACGTAACTTCTGTCGTTGTGCGGGGCGAATGCGGAGAGCGAGAGCCTGGACAGCACCCGAAGAGTAGGAAAAAGGAGAGGTCTTCATTTTGTGGGCCTTACAGTACGCGAGGCGCCTTGCGTGCGAGGGAGCAGCGTAGTGGAGAGTCTCCGCGGATGCTAGATCAAGGCGAAGAAAAATTTACCGAAAATGGCAACCGTGGAGACCGAGCTCCTATGGTGACGTGTGTGAGATGCCGATGCTACGCCCGGCAGGTCCGATATGCTCATAAATTATTGTATTTCCACTCACCGTCGAAGGCACAGACATGTGGCAATACCGCCAAACAAATGCAACCGTTGTCTGCAAATTTTTGGCAAAAAGGGCGATGACTAAGCACAATGCTCACAGCACAGATGAGACCCGATATCAGGCATACTAGAAGGCTACCTGTGCTCCGCACGCAAGCAGATATCAGAGCTGTGAGGCGAAACAGATGGCATGTCGTGGATCCAGCGGCCAATCAAATCGAGCGCCCAGCGTAGTGGAGAGTTTCCGCGGATGCCAGATCAAGGCGAAAAAGAATTTACCTAAAATGGCAACCGTGGAGACTGAGCTCCTTTACTATAGAAGATCGGAATATTAGGCATGTCGGAATCACCTCGGAAGATGCAGCAGCTGAGTTCAAATTCCAAGTGGCTACGGATCGAGTACGTCGCACACGACCAATGCGATCGTTCAGGGTGGTCTCTTCGCTATGCCTACATCCGATCGCGCGTCCGACAGTACTCCCGCCCTCAGAAGCAAACTATATGTTGTCCGGAAGACCACAAACTGTTCTCCTTCCGTAACCCTCGTGCATCCTGTCCTTCGGTGGGATGAGGGAACTGCTCGGGGGCAGCTTGTACCGCAAAATCGTTCGAGATGACGTCGCGCACGGGTCCAGGGCGTACCAAAGCCGAATGAGGAAGCTGGCGAAAATCGACATGTGCGACGTCTGCGGGAGGTGCCCAGCGGCAAAGCCGTTGTAAGTATGCATCGAGGGGACCACATGCCTAGTACCATCGACGACTGCCAGTGCGCATTGCTCGGGACACCAGTCGGCTGTGCGCGAGGCTCTGGACCGTGTTGTCCCGCGAAGTTGCGGCTATGCTGGCCTACACGGGTTGCGAAAGCGAGTTGTCTGTCAAACAGGGCAGGGGCAGATGCGAAGTCCTCGGGTCCGGCCTGAGGTGGTAGGGCTGGTGGCTCGGGGCGGAAGGCTAGTGTTCCTGGAGCATATACATCGGGTGGAGGAAGAAAGGAGTCGTCGTACGGCGGGTACCCGTACGACGGCAATGGGCGTTGGGTAACGTTACTGCAGACGCACGCACGCTCTGGTCAGGCACTGGCAAGTCCGTCCCAGCCCTACCGTAGGTCTTACTCAGCACTCACATTGCGGCGTTCCTGACGTGCAGTTTTCCCGGTGCTGCCATCAATCACCGACGGTGACGAGGAAAAAAAAGGTGAAGAAAAGTCTCATCGATTAGGACTAGACTTCTTGCGAGAGCTACACGCATTGCTGCGTTCCTGATGTGCAGTTTTCCCGGTGCTGCCATCAATCACCGACGGTGACGAGGAAACAAAAGGTGAAGAAAAGTCTCATTGAGTAGGACTAAACTTCTTGCGAGAGCTACATTTGCAATAATCTGACTGTGACGATCGTTTTCTAATTCTCCGAATCGGGAATTAGATCGACTGCTACGCCCCACTGCCTCCGTGACTCCGACTCGCCCTCATGGTCGCAGAAGGTCATCCGTACCTTTGCTTACAAATTCTCGACTGCATATCCTATAAATACCCCGGTAGCTCACCATCAAACCTCAGCTCTCCTTCTCCCTTGAGCTCCCCTGACAGCAGCGGCACTGGTTGGTAAGTCCCCGCTTCTCGCTGTGTTCCTTGCCCACAGTGACTGACCCCTGCACGGCTGTAGCACTGCTCGATTTTTTGTCACGACTTCCGCGTATTCCATCTAATCCTTCGTCGTCCTCACGATCACACACCCTTCCAAGCAAACATGCGCAACACATCGATTTTCACCGTCCTCATGGCGACTGCAGCTGTAGTCCCCGCGCTCGCTGCCCCACTGTGAGTGTTGACTCTGATTTCTTATTTTCCCCAGCCATGCTGATACCCTGGTCAGCGGATCGACCCCGAACGATCAGACCCTGTTCGCGCGAGGCCGTGGCAGCTACGATACCACTGACGTCCCGAAGCCGAAGCCCAACCCCAAGCCCCCCAAGGGCAAGCGCAGCTTCTTCGACGACGAGGAGCTCTACCTCGACTGATGGTTCCGCGGAGTGCAGCCATCCGGCTGGACGGACGTATCTTGTAGTACTGTGGTCGTCTGCGATTTATGTGTTGCCATTGTGTAGTCGTACTGTGACGTCGCTGTGCCGTATCGATGATGTGTGCGTGGCAGTCTGATCTACGTGATCGTGTGCTCTAGTCCATGCGTCTGACAGGTTACTATGCGTAGTGGTTGTGGCAAACTCATCAGCAGTGAGCTTTCTGACTTCAACAAGCACTGACTGACACCGACTCATGTGCATGCCAGGGTCATCCGTCAATGTTGAACGTTGACGGGCTATAACAGAAGTTCATCCACGCGCATGTCTACAGTCTCTGGGGAGATCATAAAAGGACCATTAGTACCAAGCCTTAGCCGTGACGAGTTCGCTCCTTCTACTCTGCCCGTGATCTCGCGCTTGTTCGAGGGCTCTACACATATCTGCCACGAAGGTACTACCAGGCGGCACCACAAGAACATCGCGAGCACAGGCACTGCAGCACGGGTAGAGAGTAACTAAGGGTCGTATTTTTCTGAGTTCACCGACGTACTGAGCCCACTCACTGGCGTTGTCGTCGAAGAGGGCGTGTGCTCGGTATAGATCGCGTCGAGCTCGGGGGACGGTTGCGCCCCGGTCGACTTGGCCTTGAGATACTGCGACGCCTTGAACGCGCGATAGTGCGACCCCGCCCGCCGCCCGCCAAGAAGACTGAGAAGTTGGGGAGAATAGCTGTGAATGCCAGGGTGACTGTAGTCTTGAATGAGCAGGGTAAACGAGGCCGGGAATATGCTAAACGTAGCCACGACGTCCGTTCAGATGCTGCGCGCCCGTCCATTGAGTCAAGCGTGGACGTGGAAGGTATGAAAATTCACCACAAGTATGTCTGCTAAACCGAACCGAGTGTTCCACGTACGACTGGCTAACAGCGAGGTGCGGACTGATGTTAAGCTCCCCCAGCACTGTCAATGAGGCGCTCGCCATACGAAAATACTTTGCGCTGCAGACAATAAGATATTCGACAATACGTGCGAATGGATCGGGACCACACCCTCCTGTTTTTGTCAGGTGCCCTGAGCTCCATATTCGCGTGTCTGCAACCTTGTTCAATTGTTCACCCACCGTTCAACTTGGCGACATGCCCATTCTAGAGGAAGCAGGGTCTCAAGGTGATGCTACGTGAGACACTCCACTGGTTGCTTCGCCCGGGAACGCGTCGCGAGTGGCGGCGCGATGATTCGTACAGAGTATTTGGCGGTAGACGAGATGACAAACCGCAGCGGACGCAGGCTCTAGCGGCGTCGCAAGAGTGTCACCATGTGTGTGGGCTTGTGTGGTGGCTTAGCGATGTCGATGCGCGTTGTGGCACTCACTGGATACTTTGTTGGCACTAGTACTGCATTGGCGAGCACGCTCGGCTACCTGGACGCCTTGACGCTTTGAGGCTTCCAGTTCTGTTGTTGGGCCCCACAAGCACGGCCTGCATTGGACGATGCGCAAGCGGAGGGCCCCCTCTTCGGGAGGATATAAAATTCTAGTTCTGGGTCAGTCTCGTGGCACATCGCCAGACATCGCCTAATTGCTCGCCCCTCGAAGCCGACTGATGAATGAACTCACTTCCTCCAATGCTGCCCCCGCTGCCACCATACCTGAGGCGGCGGGCAACACCGAGACCAAGCCCCTCGCCACCCCACTGGGCGTGGCGCTCTCACCCTCAGACATCCGCGTCCTCCAAACCATGGTCGTATCCCCAACCCAGCGGTTCACGTACCCAACTATGACCGCAGCAGGGTTCGTGGCGATTTACCCCAAGTTCTGCAAAGCGCACGGCATCGTCGTCGACCGTCACGCGCTGGCATTCGACGGCCTTCCCGTCAGACTGCACATCCTGCACACGCACGTCCTGCGTTGTGGCGGTGTACACCGGGTGCGCTTCCATCCACACGCGACTGAACAATAACGCACAGGTGACGCAGCGCAGCTTGTGGTCCGTCATCGGGGCGGCCTTGAACTTTGTGAAGCATGCGGCGACGGCAACGCTGCCAGCGCGGTCGGGCCGGGACGTCGCGGAGCACCTCCAGAAGATCTACCGGGCGTACCTGGCGAAGTTTGACTCGTGGTTCGTCAGTTGGGTTCGCACGAAGCAGTCGCAGCTCCGGGATTGCGGGAGGCTGCAAGGATGACGCCGCCGAACGGATACTTCCCTGGGACAGGACGCCAGCTTTCACAGATTCCACGGGAGAACACATACAGGTGCCGCCGAAGTCTTTCACCCAACACTTCGGACGGCAGCCGACCTTGGGAAGGGCGTAGCCAGCGCAAACGGAAGACGACGGGTGTTACTCACTATGATCTATGTATGCATATCTGAACATATGGCTTCACCCTTCGAGTGCGACGGTCCCACCGCGACTCCAGATGTGCAGGAACCACCACAGAAAGATGACGTACCTTACGCCGATAGCTGGACGTCTCCAGATAGGCTTGTTTTACAACCAGCAGCCGCCCTGCTGCGACATGGTATAGGCATGTCGTGATACATGGCAGGCCTCGCCCTGACCCTACAGTGTCCGCAACCCCACGCCTCAGTGCATTTTCCTATCCTCGAAGAATCTCTGCAGGACCGGCGCATGAGCGGTGCAGACCCCTCGCCACGAGAAGTAGTACGCACCCTCAGATGTCTCAGCTGCCACGCACACGTGCAGACGAGCACGATGATCTGCGCGACGCTATACCACACCGCGCGGGAGTTGGTCGACTCGCTGAGGTCACGGAAGTTCGCCTCGCGCTCGCGCTGGTACTGCTGCTCCCTGCGGATGTCCTCGAGCTTCAGGTTGAGGTCACGCAGCTTCGCGGAGAGCTCCGAGACGTGCGAGCGGTCGTGCTCCGCGTCCGCCTTCGTCGCGCCGACGACGATGTCGAGGTACAGCCGGACGTGCGTGCTGCCGAACCACGACCCGCCCGCGGGGTACGCGGCGGAGAGGCAGATCGCGTGGTCCCCCGCCTCGTGTGAGGTGAAGGTGAAGCGGCCGTCCGGCGGCCCGCGCGTCTTGACGACGTTGTGACTGGTCTCGAGTTCCTGGTGTGATGGCGGTCAACGTGGCACGGGTGAGAAGAGAGGACGGGACGCACATCGACTTCGACGAGGATACCTAGCTCGGGGTTCTCCACGTACGCCTGCGCCTTTTCCGACCATTCTAGTGCTCTGTAGTGGCCTGCGGGTGTGCGACCTGAGCACGCGCCAGTAGCAGCGGGGACAGCCACTTACCTTCTACGATGGTGTCGGTGGGCAGCTCCTCGATGAAGCAGCGCCGCTCGTTGGTGTCGAGGTAGAAGTGGAGTGCGTTGGTGAAGGCGGCGAGCGAGAGGAGCGAACAGAGCTGGAGGGGGCGCATGGGCGTAACGTGCGGACGATGGGCGTGTCTGAATCGCGTCGCCTGCCCCGAGCCTGTCCTTACAGGCCGTGGGACTTGATCTTTCCAGCGGGCGCTTCGCAGACACTCGATCGCCGCTTCACCTCCTCCTCCTCCTCCTCCCTCGCCGGGTCTTCGTCCAAAATGCCTCCAGCTAGATTCCAGCCGTCGTCCATCAAGAACAAAATAAAGAGAGAAGAGACTGCTCGCAAGCAGAAGAAGCAGAAGCGCCAGGACAAACTCCAGCGTCGACTCGCCCAGGCGAAGGTAGAGGCAGACGACCCTTTGGCAAAGAAAGTGCGTACCATCCCCGCCTCCCAGACACAGCTACATACTCACTCTGTCTCAAGAAACGTAAAGAACAAAACGTTCCGCGCACGCTCGACAACACGCGCGTGTTCGACCCCTCCTTCCTCACCGCCCAGCCGTCCACCTCCTCTCACGAGCCAGTCCCCGAGCCGGAGGCCTCTTCCTCTACCGCGCCCGTCGAGCACGGCCAGACGCACCCCCCATACACGCAGCCTGCCGACGAATCCCTCGCCGACCTCGCGCATGACCCCTTCGCGGCGTACTTCGCGGGCGCGGCGGACCCGGGCGTCCCGCCGAAGGTGCTCGTCACGACGTCGCCGCGCCCGACGCGGGCGTCGTACGACTTCTGCGACGAGCTCGTGAATGTGCTCCCTGGCGCTGAGTTTGTGCGGCGCAAGAAGGGGAAGGGATTCGAGATGGGCCGGATCGCGGGGTGGGCGGCCGGGCGGGGGTATAGCCATATGGTGGTGGTGAACGAGGATACGAAGAAGCCAAGTGAGTGGGTTTCTTGCGGCTGGTCTATGGGAGGGGTGTTCATGGAGACGCAGACGCTATTACTGTTGTTTACCTTCCTGAAGGACCGACAGCTTACTTCAAGCTGTCCTCGATCGAACTATCGAAGAAAATCCATGTGAGTTCACGGTCTGTATGCCCACCGAAGGCACACGTATTTATCCTTTTCTAGGGACATGCGCGTCCTACGGAGCATTTCCCCGAGCTCGTGCTGAATGGCTTTGTGACCCGCCTTGGACATACGGTCGGGCGACTGTTCCAAACCCTGTTCCCCCCTATGCCCGAGTTCCAGGGTCGGCAAGTAGTCACTCTGCACAACCAACGGGATTTTCTCTTCTTTAGACGACATCGGTGCGCATACTAACGAATGGGCATTGAAATTGATTGCTCACAGCGTGTCCAGGTATGCATTCCGGTCTACGGAGAAGGTCGCGCTGCAGGAGATCGGCCCACGGTTTACCTTGAAGCTGCGCTCGTTGAAGAAGGGGCTGCCAGCTGTCACGACCTTTGCGGAACCGAAGAAGCCGCTCGAGTTCGACAACTTTGACGAGGAGGACGCGGATGACGAGCAGGCTGCCACAGGCGAAATGCAAGTAGACGTTGATGCTGACAGCCCCGAAGAAGGCCAAGCCGAGGTACCCCCGCCGAAGCAGAAGGGTCCGAATGCGACGGACGAGCTTCTTTGGCAGTGGAAGGTGCGTGTTACCGTGTTTGGGTCTGACTTGGCACTCATGCGATGCATTTGTGCAGCCGGAGTTGGAGACGACTCGTCGGACGTTCTTCTTGTAGGCTCCACGCGTTGATACCGTACATGAGCGAAACAACATCTACTCGAGTACGTTATACTATGTTCTGCTACGCAGTCCCTGGCGTGTGTGTGTGGGCAGTCGCTGCGGTGGGGAAAACGCGGGTGCGCAAGTCAGACGCATGGCAGGTTACGGTTCGGTTTCGTTTCCCTTTTCCTCGGCTCGGACGCATTGCATCACGGTCTCTTTTACTTTGGCTCACCCGGTTTTCATAGACTCAGAATGGACTTGCATACGATACCCGGCTCCCTCGTGCTGTACCTCGATTCTCACGGCGCGCAAGCTCGAACCTGAAGGCGAAGGCGGCAGTACACCGTGGGCCGAGGACGGGCGAACGCTCTACGATGAGCTGCAGCTGCTGGGGGCCAGGTCGCGCGACGCAAATAGCTGTCGTCCGCTTCGCGACACCCGGGCGGGTGGATCGTTTCTCGTTTCAGTTCCATTCTTCCCCTTCCGGCCTCTAGTTCGTTTTCCTTCAGACTTGTTGCATGCCCTCTCCGTGCTCTCGCGTTCTAGACTCGGGACTCTGGCTTCTGGTTTCATTCCTGTTTCGGTGTTTTCTAGCTCCGACATGCATATATAAGAGGTGGCTCTGTGCTGTTCAATGGAACACATGTCTCCCCGAACTTCGACCTCCCCCTTCAGAAACTCCCGTGCGGACGGGCAACGCGAGAGTTGCGCGTGTGGTGTTCGACTTCGTAAGTTCTCGGTACTCCGCCTCGTTGTCGTTCTTCACCTCGTCCTCGTTCATCCCGCCTCGTCTCAATAATGCCTCGTCTCCACGGCCGTTGTCCATAACTCGTCGGCTGTCCCGTACAGCAGCTTCCTGTCGCCTATATGCTCGACTCACATAACCCGCCCACATCCTTGTCTTGGCGATCGGACGAGCCAATTTGCGACGCTATACGTGGGATGCGCGATTTCCTTTTAAGCCCTTCGCCCTTGGCTCAATAAGCGAGGTCCCCACTCTCACTCTCAACGATCTCAACCATGTCCTCCCCCCTCAGCGATGCGACCATGGTCAAGCCCCTCCGCCGTGACGTCTAGGAACGCGCTGAGGCTGCATGGGCGCTCGGGCAGTGGCCGACAGCGCGTGAGATCTGGGTTCGCGAATCCCCGTTCAGGCGCCCCTTCCGCTGTGGGGCAGATGGAAAGCACGTTGGACACGACCAGCGCGCAGGCGCAATGAAGCGGACAGGAGGCGGCGAGGCAGAGTGGAGCCCGGGAGAGGGTGCGGAGGCCGTGCAGATCGTCGCAGAGGGGGCAGCGCCAGCGAGGAGGAAAGTGAGTTCTTTCGTCGTATGACAAGGCAAGGAATAAATAGCACACCCCCGTGCGACCGTTGCGCCCGTCTTTTTCTGTGCCGGCCAGCCCGCCTCTGTCTTTCGACGAACAGCCACGACGCCATGAAGTGTCCCCTCAGCTTCCCTGTCATCGTCCTCGGCCCCGCGCTTGTTGCGGCGTCTGCGCACGATGCCGTCGCCCTTCGCGCGCGCCAGGCGACGACTTCTGCAGCGGCAGGCTCGTCGTCCACCTCTGCGGCCTCCGTCGCGGCCTCGGGGGCGAGCTCTGGTACTGGTACAGCGGTCATTGGCAGCTCGGCTTTAGGCTCTGCCTTCCCGACCACGCTCACTTTCTCCCTCCTCTCCTCGAACCCGACCGCCATCCCGCTCTCGGACATCCAGACTGGCACCGTCCAAAACCAGTCCACCATTGCCCTCTCCACGACCTACCAGGCCGGTGCGACCCAGACCTGGGTCCCGAACGCCCCGCCGCTCCCGACTGGTGCGTATCATCTTTACGTTCATGACGTCGCTAAAACGCGCCAATAGGTCTACCCGTCCCGTCCAACTACCCCAAGCTCGACGTCACGCCCCCGACTGACTCGCCCGAAGTGCAGCAATGGGTCCAGCAAGTCCTGACCTCGGGCGTCGATATCCCGGACATCCCGCCCACGAACCCGGGCGCATGCGCGAACAACACCGCCGCGGTCGCGAACGCGACACAGAACTGCTGGTGGACGTGCGGCGGGTGCACGCGCGACACGGACGTCGCCGAGTGCCCGACCAAGAACGCGTGGGGCGTCTCCTACGATGACGGCCCGTCGCCGTACACGCCGAACCTGCTGCAGTACTTTGCACAGCAGGACCTCCGCGCGACGTTCTTCACGATCGGCTCGCGGCTGCTCGAGCGCCCGGCGATCCTCCAGGACGAGTACATGACCGGGAACCAGATTGCGGTGCACACGTGGAGCCACCCGTATATGACGACGAAGACGACGGAGCAAGTCATCGCGGAGCTGGGCTGGACGAAGAAGCTGATCAAGGACACGCTCGG
Organism: Fomitopsis schrenkii; assembly: GCA_000344655.2. Taxonomy (NCBI): domain Eukaryota; kingdom Fungi; phylum Basidiomycota; class Agaricomycetes; order Polyporales; family Fomitopsidaceae; genus Fomitopsis; species Fomitopsis schrenkii. The sequence continues at coordinate 316,324 of KE504147.1, forward strand.
GGTGACGCCGATCTACTGGCGGCCGCCGTACGGTGACATTGACGACCGGGTGCGCGCGATCTCGACGGCGATGAACCTGATCCCCATCGTGTGGACGCGCATCAGCAAGACGCAGACGTTCGACACGAACGGTGAGTCTCCGTTCCTATATTAGATGCACGCGGGTGCGGGCGCTGACGCGTGGGCAGACTGGAGCATCCCGGGCGGGAAGACGGACGTGTACCAGGTGCTGGACAACTGGCAGCAGATCATGGGGAACTCGACGAAGATCGACACGGGCTTCATCGTGCTCGAGCACGACCTCTTCGAGCAGACCGTGGACGTCGCGACGGGCTACATCTTGCCGCAGGCGCTTGCGCACACCCCCAAGTACAACATGACGCCGATCATCGAGTGCCTCAACCAGCCGCTCGCGAACGCGTACCTCGAGACGAACGATAATGCGAGCCATACGCTGCCGCTGGGTGAGTACTCCCGGGAGCGTGGTGTGGTGTGGTACTGATGCGTTTTTGTAGCGTCGGTGCAGGCGACACACACGGGGCCGTATCCTACGGTTTCGGGTGTCTCGGGCACGGGGAGCGCAGGGAGCGCGGGGAGCAGCGGCGGTAGTGATGGCTCGGGCAGCGGCAGCGGCAGCGGTGCGCTCGGCACGAGTATCAACTCTGGTGCGTTGCATATCATTGGTGGTCTCGCACCCCCTGCTGAACAACCCGCGAACAGCGCTGCTTACCGCGATGTCGGGCGCCGTCTTGGGCGCATTTGCCCTGCTCATGCATTGAGCATCCTTTGATTGCATTGCATATAATCGCTCTTTTTAGTGCTCGTTATTGGTCGCCAGGCCGCGACTCCGCACGAACCTAGCATACGCACGATCTCACGGCCTCCCCCTATTTACCGCCACGCCGCGAATGTCCTATCTCCTCATTTATACTGCCCGAGACACTGCTGACTGTCAACCTTTTGTGTGTGGCGCACTTGGACTTTTTCCTCACTGCGCACCAATTCTTATGTTGCCGTGCTCACGCGTCGTTGTACTTTACATACCTGTGTTCACGCTCGCGCGTGTGTAATATGATGTGCTGTTGTTGCCGCTAGGGGGGTTTTGAGTCGCTTGTACTTAGAGGATGCATATACGTGCACATTAGCTGACGGTGCAGGGATCTTCGATACGATCACGCGATGTATGGGGCTTTGAGTGGCTATACTCACGTTTGACTAGTGGATGTATATGTACGATGCCGAACCATATCGCTGGAATTGCCGTGCGGTCAGAGCTTCGGATCGTGGTTTCCGGTCTCCCAAAATTGTGCCCCTGAAGAGGTTCAGTGATGACTTCCAATTACATCCCATCTAACAACAAGCTCCGAATACATACGGGTACAAAGAGAATACAAAGAGAGAGCACTCTCGGGCTAGTAACCTTCACGGACTCCATGGCATCAATCATCTCGATACTTCCTGAGTTGCTCTGCGAACCAGCCCGAGACGGCAGAGACGGACACCATAATGATCACCCAGAAGTAGCCACCCATGACGTGGTGCGAAGCCGAGAACGCGAAGAGCGAGCTGGTAGGCGGATGAGCGATGTCTGAGCCACGGCAGGTCTAATCCCGTCGGGGGGAAACGGGAAACGTACCTGACGATTGTGGGGGCGAATACGCCCGCGAGCGACTGCGCGAACTCCGCCATCCCGTTCGCGGTCCCGAGCGACGACGTGCCGGGGGTGTGGTCCTTCGTCAAGATCATGATAATCCTGTGCGCGCCCACCGTGTCGTCAGCACACTGTCGTTGGCGATAGGAAGGAAACAGGAAGACGCACGAGAAGGCCATGCACCCGATGCGCGAGAGGAAGAGCACGCCGCTCACGGCGGCCCACTCCGCCGCGGCGCCCCCGCGCTGCGCGACGACGGGGAGGAGCGCCATCGCGGCGAAGGTGGCCGCCCAGGAGCGCATGCACCAGCGGAAGACGGTGAGCGTGCCGAGGCGCCGCAGGAAGAAGGGCATCGCGAGCTTGAGGAAGATGGAGAGCGTGCCCATGATGCCAAGCGCGCGGCCAATCTGGTTGGGCTGTTCGCAGAGGCGGGTGAGCGGTGAGCGGTGAGCGGAGCGGTGGTGGGAGGCAGACGTACGGAGAGAGCGAGCCCGCCGTCTTCGAGGGGCGTGTAGGCTTGGAGGACGAATACGGCGGTCCAGCTGCCGGCGAGGTACGCGAGGGCCCCGCTGGAGGCGCAGACCTTGCGGACGACGGGCAGGGAGAGGAGCGTCCAGACGCTGAGGGGTTTCGCGGTGGCGAGCGTCTCTGTGCTTGGTTGCCGGACGGGAGATACGACGCGCTCCTCGTCTATGGGGAGGCGGATAGCCATCTTCTGGATCCCTCGCTTCGCGGGCAATGTCTAGACGGACGAACGCCATGAATAGCCTGGTGCATCTAGAAGTGAGGGCGAGGCTCACCTCTTCCAACACAAAGACGGCTAGCAAGAGTCCCGCTGCTGCTATCGTGGCTGTGATGAGGCACGGCAGAAAGTACGGGTATGTCCTCCAGAAGGGCGCATCGAACCACGGGCCACCGAGTTGCGTCGCTGGACTGGAGAATGTACCACCTATGAGCGGCCTAGAGGGCAGAATGAAACTATTGTTGCCTGTAGACGACGGCGATAAACGCACCCAACGGCAAACCCGACGGCGGAGACGATGTCGTAGAGCGGGAATGCAATGGCCTCGTTCGTGGAGTCTACGAGCTCCCCTACTATCGAGTGAATAGCACCAGTTGTCCCCGAAAAGAAGCCCCCTGGATGGTTCGCGTCAGCGGGCGTTGGGGACAAAGAGACGCTTGTGACGAACTCAGGAAGACCGTGAGGAGCAAAGTAGGGAATGTCTTGGATATTCCAAAAAGGAGGGTGAAGAGGCCGGTCAGGGCCGTGCCAATGACGACGACAGGCTTTCTGCCGTGCCGATCTTCAACTTCTGTTAGCCTGTTGGGAGACCAGCCGAACACCATTTACCAGAGAGGTAACCCCAGTAGTATATGGTAAGTAAATGCGCGACTGAATTGGCACTTCCCTAGAAGAATCGTCAGGTTGCAGGGTCACCGTGAGTGGGGACTCAGAACTCACGACAAGGCCGCTGTAATACCCGGTCTGTGCGCCGGATGCCTTTGCGAGATCCGCGACGAGCACGTTGATGTAGGGAAAGGTCTGCGTGCCGGCTATAGGGATGACCAGTTTGATGAAAAATACTACGGCTAGCTGGAGCTTGGGGAGGGGGTTAGGACGCGGCGGGACATGGTGGCGGAGCTCTGGCGACAAGAGAGGTTCACAGTCAGAGCTCGTTTCCGGGCCATCCGAGCGGACGGTCATGTTGAGGCTCTAGTATATGGGAGCCACGCTCGTCGAATGCAAAGGGGAGCTAGGGCAGTATGTAGCTCTCATGCCGTGTACTTATAGTTTGGGTACACGACGCGGATGTAGCGTGGCTGCGGCTAGCGTGCTCGATTGCGTGAATGACGATGACAGGTTCTACGCCTGGTAGCCTGAGGCTTGCAAACCTACTTACGAATAGGCTCTGCAGGCATCCCCGCCCCCGTCGGGCATTGTATCGTCAGTACACATCCCTTGAAGGCGTGATGGGCTAAGTGGCAGGATACAAAGAACATCTGCGCCGAGGAAATGGGCCAATGTGGCTCGTCGAGAATTCACACTCTTGCCATTTAGAGAGGTGGGAACCATCCTTACGTAAATTTCCAGCATCAAAACACAGGTTCGGGCTTTCAATTCGTCGCTGACCACATTTTACATCCAGTCCTCCAGCAAGCAAAAGTTTTCAGTCTCATTGCCCGAAGTTGCCTCATCGTTGTCGCTCGTACAAGCCCCACGTACATCTCGCCGTGTATATCTACGTCTGGCGCGTCTACACTCACCGCCCAGGCGTTAAACAACACGGCAAGATTGCATCCTCCGTCCTATGCAGATCGACTACCTTGCTCTCCTCCTCAAGGACGTTGTTTTGAATGGGCGGGACACTGCTTTTCACAGGTATGCTATTCATGAGTCATGTTGTGCACTAACGTCAGACTACCTCAGCCTACACGTCGCATCCGAGATATGTAACGAGCTTTATTTACTTCAATCTTCTGACAATGTACATTCTTTGCTTCTACTTCCCCAATCGTAACGAGTGATGATGAGCGGTAAGATACAGAGAGACGCAGTGCAGCTAGGTCAAGCGGACGAGAAGAGACCGAGGGGAGACGCACGAGTGGCAGGCAGATATATACGGTAGTGGTGGTGGGATGCGGTCGTTGCAGAGTCATAATACGCGGATACGATGACGTTGCGAGGAGGTGCGGGGGCAGAATCATTAGAATGAGCGCTAAATAAGGGGAAAGGACAGCAGGGCAGCGGGCAGATGCACGGGCATGCAATGCGACGTGGACGACGAACGGTTGGTGGACAGTCCGTCTGATGACGATATATTCTGGTCTCGGTATCTCTGTGCGTCAGTCTCGGCTCTGCCAGTGATGACAGGCGACGGGGTAGGTGTGCGAGGGGCGGAGTATAAGACAGCATGCATGAATCATAGGGGAGGTATGTGCATGCAGGGCATGTGGGGTATGCATACAACGCCGCAGCCTTCAGGCGGCACTGTACAGGAACAGGTTGTTCGTCGCTGCGATCTGTGCTTATCGTCAGCGTCATGATGATGCTGACGGCCCTAACGCCACTTACCGCTATGGTGTCCTCTCTCGGGTGCCAGCTAGAGTGGAGGATCTTCTTATTGAAGTCGAGGGTGTCCTGGGCCATATTATCCCGCAGGCCACCGGGCCGTACGCCGTTCTTAGCGCCGGCCTTGTTTCCAGGAAGCGGGCCACCCATCTTCTTCGCCTTGAATGCAGACTTGTCTGCCTGCAGCACGACGTCACCGCTGTCGTCGACGTCGAATACGCGGAAGTAGTTGTGATACGATCCCGTCAGCACATGCCTGCAGCACGCACATCAGCCTCACAGCCCATGCAGCTGAAACGTGTATGACACGCACTTGTCATCGCCACCCCAGGTGCACTCGAACTTGTCGAAGATGCAGTCGTTCTCGTACAGGTCACAGAGCTTCCCTCGTAGGTGGTCGTGGATGCTGATTGTCTTTACCGGCTTCGACTCCATGTTGATGTCCCAGATCTTGAGGGAAAGGTAGTCCCGCGAGAGGATGTACCGCCCATCGTGGCTGAACTTGACGTCGGAGATCGATGAGATAATTTCCGAGAAGAATGACCTGTTCGACGGGTCCTCCTCCTCCTCGAACACTGCCACACATGCTGTGAGGGCGTGACAACGGGCGCGCAATAGGAGCTACTCACGCTTCGCTGCTCGGTCACATAATGCTGAGTCCCGCATGTCAGCAAGCTTCATGTTGCTCTTCGAGCTCGAGTACACGAAGAGGCTGCAGTGGTGGGGATGGAATTCAGCGGCAGTAATGACCTCTGTGAGTTCTTCCATGTTCGCTGGTTTGATATCTACGATGTCTACGGCGATTGTCAGCGCGGGACGCATCTGCGGAAAGCAAGGAAACGACGCACTGAAGCTCCGGTCGCTGACCTCCAGGTTCCATAGGTTGATCCGCAGGTCATCGGCAGAAATGTACGTCTCCTGATCGGAATTGACGGATATGGAGTGTATGTGGTATGCATGCGCGTTGGAGTAGACCTTTCGTGGCACAGCCGCAGTAATCTGATCTTGTGGTGTCATACGAGGGAATTTGAGCTTAGACGCAACCTTTGGGGGGTCAATAGTTTGCTGGCCGTCGTGCGTGTTGGATTCGGAGACGACGCGCAACGACTTCTCGAAGACTTTCCAGAGCTTGATCGTTTTATCTGTGTTGTGGCTGTAAGTACACGACTGAGTGGAGGTAGTGCGACGCAATGCGCACCATTTGTAGATAGGAGGAAGTGCGCTGCGTTCTGTCGTTTGCACCACTTGATCTTATTGATCTTCTCTTCAATCTCGAGTGATTTGAGGTAGTCAAACTCGGGTTCGTGTGATTGGAACTCTGTGTAGAACTTGTACTCGCAGCCCTTTTTCTGTACGGCGAGGGCGGGGTGCGTATGTAGGGAGTTAGGACAGATCTCTGGGAGGGATACGTACCGACTCGTTCCGTTGGAAGAGAACGACGCGTCCGCCCTTGTCTCCTGTTGCGAGATAGTTGCCTGTTGAGTCGAACTCCACGGTGGAGATGATGTCGGCTAGCGGTCGACCACATCAGTTAGGCACGCAGGACAGAATGCCGCAGCGAGGACGGGAACACGGACCTTCTGTGATATCCTCGACATCGCCCTTGTCACCGAAGCACTGGGCAAAGCGCCATCCGCCGGAGCCTGACGCGTCCTGGTCCATCATGATGAGGAGAGTTTGCTGGGGATGGGGTGTGGCGGGTGACTACGGAAGGTACGCGGACGCGCAAGGCCGAGGAAGCGAAATGAGGAGAAGTGGTATGCGGTGTGTGCGAGTGTCTGGAATGCGTTGAGCGCGAGTCGATCGACGACCTGGGGCACTCGAGGCTGTGTGGTGCTATTTGGCCCCCGTGGCGTGCCCGCTGGCCTCCGAGTTTGCCCTCCGCACACTCTCTCGCCCTCTTCCAACGACCAGCATCCCTCCCCGCCTGCACTCGTCCTCACCGCCCAACATGCCCATTGCCCCCATCACCGGAAAGCTCAGGAAGCGCTTCTGGCTCGACCTCAGCGTCGCCCTCGGCATGGGCGTCAGCGCAGGCTATGCTTTCTGGTCAGTATCCGCTGCGTTTCGTCATGCTTTCCAAATCTGATTCCTTCTCCCAGGTATGGTGTTCACTTGAAGCACGGTAAGCAGCCACGACGGTTCTCTGTCGTCATTCTGCTGCAGGCGCTCATTCGATCCGTTCAGTGCAAAAGCAGGAGGAGTTCTACCTCAGGCTCGAGCGGGCCAAGCAGAGCCAATAGATCCACGTTGTATCGTGTCGTTCACAGTCACAATCCGCATCTAACTGCACCGAGTGCGCATCGTATCTTACCTGTTCCTGCGCGTGCAGACTCAATACACGACTACTCTTGCGGACGACAATGAAATGGTGTAGTATATATGTGGACAGTGCATAACGATAGACGTGAGCAATAAGTAGAGTAAACAGCGAATGAGTACCATGGTCTATCCTGCTAGTCCCAATATCAATACACAAGAGCCCGTCGCCCCGGCATGTGTCTACTTCGACAGAAGGCCCATACTCTTGAGCTGCTCACAGCTTGGCACGGGTTCTGCCTCGATCCTCTTCACCTTCTCCCAGTCCGTCCCGAGCCCGAACATCCCGAGCTCATGGTCCCGTCTCCGCGACTTGAGCTCCAATCCACGTTGGCATTGCGAGTACAACTCCTGCGTGAAGTAATGCTCGACGGTCTTTTCAAACCTGCTGAGCTCGGGCCCGGGTTTGTTGCCGTTACGTGCCAGCTCAGCAGCGACCGGGTGTCCCGAGAACTCCGCAGAGTTGACGTGGTATTTGACACCGAGACCTCCTGTTGTCCGTTCCAGGTTGTATCGAGTTGAAGGCGTGAACGCGAAACGCGGATCAGGAGTGCTAGGCATGGAGAAGAGGCTCGGGAGGAAGTTGAGGAGGGAGAACGCGAAAAGAAGGATGAGCGGCAGTAGCTGCATGAATGTAGATCGCGTGTCGTTTGCTTGTTGCGGGGCTTGTCGCATGTTGGTTCGCACACCCGTCGTTCTGAACCCACCAGGGCCAAATGAAGCCGAGAAGACTGTTCAGGACAGTAAATTGACACCTTTCTTGTCGAAAGGATATAAACGTACCGGGACCACCTCCAAATGTTGTACCGCCGAATGGACCACCGCCCCTGCCACCACCGAAGAACATGTTAAACAGTTCCTCAGGGCTGATTTCGCCCTCGAATCCACCACCGCCAAACCCATTGGCCGTGAATGTCGACGCTGCGCGGCCTGCGGACGGCATGCCGCTGAAGCGCGATTCTGGGTCGGACCCATGCTGATCATATACAGCTCTCTTTTGAGGATCTGTAGGGAAGGAGGTGAGATTAGAGGGCCACCTCACTACACGGACGGCTACCGACCAGATAGTACCTGGAATGCCTTCGACACCACTGTAGATTGAAGGTGAGTGCTAGAGACGCAACGTCGTGCAAAAGGGACATACTCTTGAAGGCCTCATCTGCCCCTGGTGCCCCATTCTTGTCGGGGTGTAATGAGAGCGCCAACTATGCAAGCAACTGTGAGCTCGTCTGTTGGTGAGGAGTGTCTCATATATACCTTGCGGTATGCCTTCTTGATTTCAACCTCCTCGCAGTCCTTCTTCACAGACAGGATCTCGTAGTACTCCGTGATCTTACACGACCGCACTCGCTTGACCACCGCTGCCTGCTGGGGTGTGTACTCCCGTTTCTTGTCCTCCGCGCCCTTCTCCGCGTTGCCATTCGCCTTCGGACCTCCCGCAGCTGCTGACCCTGTATGCCTATGGCGGGTACCCGATGCCGAGGGGTGCGCCTCCGCCGCCGAGGCAAACGGCTGCTCCGAGTCTGCGCTCGAGCTCGGACCAGCGCTCGAGCCGGATGACGACGCCTCGGCAGCGTCGCTAGACGCAATGTCGGACTCGATGACCTCGAGGAACTTGGTGGCCTCGGCCGTCGAGAAGAGCGCGAGGGACTTCTGGCAGAAACGGCGGGCCCCTGCGAGGTCGCCTGCGTTCCTGCGCCTTTGGGCGATGGCGAGGCACTTGAGGGCCTCGTCTTTGTTACTCTCCATCGTGGTTGGCGGGGGTACCTGCGAGCCGGGTAGTAACCACCGGGTGCGAGGACGGGACAGACGCGGTGCGGAGACGTGGAGATGTCCCTTCACTCGAAGGCTGAGAGAGGCACACACGACGCCCTATTTCTGCTGCTAAGTCCTAGTTGGGAAACTGCGTTGCTGGCGCGGTAATTATCGAACTGAGATCTCGATGCGGGGGCACGCTCGATCGTCCCGGTCGTTACGTAACTCTCGCTGACGGAGCGAGCACCTCATCTGCATTCGCACTCTCACCTCGACTCCCGTCATTGTCTCCCGACCCTAGCACCATCGGAGCTCATGTCAGTGCAGCCCAGCACGACTGACACTCAAACTTCTGAAGAGCTTGCTCGATTTCGTGAAGAATGGAAAGAGGAAGTGCGGAGGAAGAAGGCGGCCGTGCACACAGGCTCGTTGCAGACGCAGTCTGTAGGCCCACTAGACGCGGCATCCTCGAAGCAGAGTAGTCTGGAGGCCAGTGTGAAAGGTCACTCACCTGAAACACCGCGTGCAGGCATCCATTCCCCCCAGGCTTATGTCCAGCAGGTCCCCCGAGCAACAGACACGACGTCTGCGCCTCTTGGCCCGAAGCTACAGAGGGCGGTAGAGGTCTACCGCCGTGCTGCGGTCTGCGAGCAGCAAAGCAAACTTGATGAGGCACTCGAATTATACCGCACGGCCTTCCGCATGGACCCCAACGTCGACCGAGCATATCACAAGATCGAGGCACAGTTTTATGTCACCACGAACGTCCTCGCGACTCAGCAACCTGCGCATGCTACATCGGGCACCAAGAGTGCTTCAATAGACGAGGTGACGCACAACTTGAAGTCGCTCGATATCCATTCGGCCTTGGTACCGGTTGTGGAAGGTGGAGATGCGATTCCGCGGGGCTCGTTGGCGAGCATCATGGCAGAATGGCCTCATGAGCTAGAGTTCATGCCGGAGGATGAGCAGAAACCTGTCCACATTCAGAAGCTACCCGTGGAAGTACTCCTGGTGATGCTGCGGAAACTCGATACGACCACCATCGAACGATTTGCTTTGGTAAGCCGTAAGGCTCGTTCCTTTTCCCTCGACATGAGCATCTGGAAGTGCGTTATTCCCTATGATTCCAGAGCGATGCTGATTTCTATGCCTTCAGAGAATTTGTGAAGGCGGTCTGCAAGCCACCCCAAATACCCGACGACGAAGAGCTGGACGGTCTGTTGGCAACCTACTTGGGAGACTACAGGCGGCTGTATATTGAGCAACCTCGGGTTCGGTTGGACGGTGTATACATTGCAATATGCCATTACACGTATGTACATATCCTGTTTCCAATGGAGCGGATTTGTTTCAAGTTAGCGTGTAAGCGTTCATGTACCTCTGTCATATATCGTCATAGCTTGCGACGAATCCGCTCTACTCTGCGCCATGTTTGATATCTTTGACTTACTATTCCTTTCAGCCGTGCTGGACTCGGTGACAACGCTTGGATGAACGTACGTGAAAATGGTTGGCGTCCCAAGGCATGGTACTCACTGTGAACTAGCCTGTACACATAGTACAGTACCACCGGTTCCTGTGCGTGCTCACCGCTACTACCGATAAAAGCCACGTACTCACCCATCAGACAGGCGATTTTACCCTGACGGGCGGGTCATCTCCCTGTTGTCGCTGGAAGAGCCGAAAGAAATCATTCCAGCCTTGAAGCCCACGTTCAACACCAAGGTTCGTGGTGCATCTCAGTTTGGTTGCGCCGATCCTCATCCTAATACAGGGTCTGAGCATTGGCACATGGCGGTTGTCCGGAACGACGGTTCACATCGAGTCCCTGATCGACCCTCGCCCTGGTGTCGTCAATCGCCACGCTTTCCAGATGACGCTGGAGTTGCGCTCGCGGCCGCTCGGTCGTTGGAACCGACTCAACTTCCTCGCGTATGACTCAGTCAATATGGACAGCGGGGAGGTATATGCGGTGCCGTTGAAGCATGACCGTGGCTTTCACTTCTCGAAGGTACGGTCGTACTCGTAGTATTGACGGGGGAATTGTGGACGTTGGTCTGGATGTACTATTAGCTGAGACCATCACTAGACAAGGTTTCGATGGGGACTAAAGCGGGATGAGGCCTGAGAATGGCCATTGAGAACGGCGGTGCGAGGAAGCAACGAGGAACTGAGGAAGGCAGGGTATTGTTGACGGTGGCTGGGACGGGCGCCTGCGGATTCTGAGACGCGAGCAACGTGAACGCGGAGGCCTGTTGTTCTGTCCCGCCAACTCTCTCCCGCCCCGTCCCCGTCTCATCCTTGAGCCTGTCTGTTCGCCATCTCAGCGGCAGAGGATCCGCTGTGCCCACCCTCGCCAGTGTTGCTTATACCCCACCCACTCAGCAGCGACCCGAGCCTCGGCGGATCCTCTGAGCCAACGAACCCGTGTACTCTCCAAATCTCAAGTTCACGCCCCGGCCTCGTATCCTACGCTCCTCTTGCTATCGTGTCTCGCTCGTTCTTATGGTCTCTCTCAGCATCTCTCGTCCTCCTAGTCTAGTCTCGTCGCACTCCCGGAATGGTTTTAGTCATGAATCGCCATCGCCCTCGGACTCTCATTTCAACTCAACGTCCTCTTCCAGTAGTTCCTCGTCCTCCTCGTCCTCAAAACGGGACGACGGTTAGTTTCTGCTCAAGCTCACAGGATCGCTCATACCTAATTCCGCGTATTCAGAGGATATGACTATAACCGCTAGCCTCGCGAAGCTTAAGACCAATGGGCATAGTCATGAGTACGTGTATGGCTCCCGCCTCCATCCCTCACCAGTGTTGACGCGATGCATAGAAACCTACATATTCTTGCCCTCTCTTCTCGTATCACGGAACTGTCATACACCATCTCGGACATCCAAACACGCATCTTTGGTCAGTTAGGCAATGCACTACGGAATTTATCATATCTCATCCGCGTTCAGAAATCCAAGAGCTGCGCCACAAGTCGCAGTCTTCAGCCGACTCCAAAGACGCGACAAGTGTCATCGACCAGTCCCTCTCTAGCCTCGACGAACGCCTCGATAACGTATCTGCCGGTATCAAGTCTATCAACGATACCCTAGAACCACTCGTCAAGGCTGGCGATAGAACGTCGATAGTATCAGGCCATGTGCCGAGTGAAGAGACAATTTTGTTGCGTAAACATTCTGCAATGTTGTCAGAGTGGGAGGCGTTGCAGAAGGAGATTCAGGTTCTCAGGGAGGAGCTGAAGGAGGACAAGTGGCTCACTGTTTTCCGCACCGTCACGGATCAGGCGGACGGGATGATGTCCAGCTTGGAGAAGGCGGTCAATCGATGTCAGGTACGTGTCTTAGTATCGTGACGATTTGACGACCCGTTCACTGTGGTCTGCCCCAGGAATTCATATGGAAGGTGCAGACATCGCTGATGGATACAGGAACGCCATCCACGTCTTCTGTTCGGTCCGAGAAGTCCCCCATAAGCTATGGTTATGACACGTTCCAAACGCTCCTCGATTCCTTCGAGGCGAAGAAGAAGTAAGCGCGCAGCTAGTCTGCCCGTTTACTTGCTCATGCTGCCTACAGACATTATATGCCCGCAACTACGAAGGTGCTCTCAATCATCGACAAAGGAGTTCAGGATCGTGTCACCAAGAACGGCGAGTGCCTTAGACGACACGCAGAATCCACACAACGATGGCGCACTCTCAGAGAGCGAATAGCCCGGACTGATGCTGAGATGGAGCAAGTCCGACGTGTGCTCACAGGCGAGGATCTCAGTGCCGCGTCCAGCGAAGCCGGGTCAAGTACGTCCGGCACGACATCCAAGTCTCGGAAGAAGAAGGGCTTTCTGAGGACGCCACCGGTGGAGAGGCCGCCAAAGGATCGTACACACAGCAACAACGCGTTGTCACGGTCGATTTCTCCGTTCCGTAAATTGGCAAAGAGGTTGACTGGCGTCGGTTCATCCAAGTCGCCCCCAAGGGCTATGACACCTCTGACACCCTCGAGTCCCAAACGTGTACCGTCCTCAGAACCGGGGCGTACTCTTCGACATCGTGCTTCGATGCTGCATTTCATGGGCGGCGCACAGCCAACAACTCCCGTCACGCCCTCCCACAAGCACTCTCATAGCATGACACCCGATTCGTCTCCATCTGCGAAGAGGCTCGAGAGAATGGAGCTGAACACAACGCTGAAGAACAAACCCGCATGGAACAGTTCCACCAAAGTCGAGGGTGAGGATCGCTCAGGCACTGTGAAGTCGTCACCTCGTCGACCTTCCATATCATCGAGTACATACCGAGGGTCCGACGACATACCCCCTGTACCACCATTGTACAACCGCAGTGCGTCGCGCAGCTCCATGGCCTCCTCCCGGCCATGGTCGCCGGTGACGTCTTCCGTATCGACTACGCACACCTCCAGCACCCCATTTTCCAGCATATACCGACCCCCTTCTCGTGCAAATACACCTGGCCTTCCTATGTCTTACCGGCCACCGTCGCGATCGCAGGCGCAGACGCCTGGCCTTCCTATGTCCTATCGGCCACCGTCTCGATCGCAGGCGCACACACCGGGACCTGCCATGGAGCCTCGCTCACGGCCGAAGACGCCCAGCCACATCCCTGCGCCCTCGAAGTCGCACTGGCGATCTATGTCTAGGTCTCCTTCTGACACTTCGAGAGACGGCGATGACTCGTTCATGCAACAGATGTTTTCCCCGGGGCCCCGTTCGCACACGCCCGGTGGCAGCGTCCTCCCAGCGCGTCCGCCCAGCCGCTCTATGATCCCCATCCCGAGCGTCCAGGTGCTCTCTGCGTCTCGTCCGGGCACAAGCATGGATTCCTTCCGCCCTGACTCGTCCATGTCGTTCCGCGCCTCCGCAGACGGCGCGCGGACGCCTGACATCCTCAAGGCATTGCGGGTGACACCGCGCCTGTCTATGCCTCCGTCTAGTTTCCGCGAGTCCGCGAGTCCGCGTACCCCTTCGCGTCCACCCAGTCGCTCGGGCGCTGCGACGCCCGGAGGGGATGGCGTGCCGATGTATGAGTACGTCTCTACGAATCCGCGTGACCCCCTGGATATGGAGCTCGCGAACGTGGTGAACTCCCTTGCGCACAGCCTCATCATCAAACGCGTCGACCCGCCCTTGCGGGCGACACCGAAGGAGGGCGAGGAGATACGGGCGCAGTACTCGTTTGCTGGTCCACTTACAACTAAACTCGTGACATGTAAGCTAACGACGCTCGCGCGGCCGGGGGCAAGTGGTAAGACGAAGCGGGTAATGTGCCGCGTTGGAGGAGGTATGTGTATGGTCTCTTCGATGCTACAGTTGCTGACTTGTCTGTGCGCAGGTTGGCAGGATTTGCGCATGTACGTATTGAGCCGACAGACGTGATAACTGGGTCTTGGGCATACGAACACGGCCGATGCGGCCACTGTTCCGCAACATATATTCTCACCGTAATTGTTGACATGTCTCCTCTACGCTCCTTTATGCATACAACTCTGCATGCATTACTTTGTTGCACTGTGAATCGCATACAATAACATGGAAGCACCTTTTGACAACATACGAAGCACGGTATTACGGCAATGTGAGAGCAGACGGTAATGAAGATAAGTCAAAGCTAAGCAAGGGGGCAGGCAGTCACTATAGGTGGTTGAAATCATTGACGCATCTCAACGTCCATGGCGTCTGCATTGAGGAACTGAGTGAGGTCGACCTGTTCTCTGGCTTGTTTGACTTCATCCCATAGCGCGGTGAAGTGTGACCGCGACTCCGCGTCGGCCTCCTTGAACATCGTGCCCCGCGACGGCCTCCAAGCCACTGGTTCCATGGACTGGTGGATGCCCGAGATCAGCCCCTCCATCGCCCAAATATGCCTATGGTTCTCCAGCCCTCCGTCCTGCGGCGCGACGTCAAACGCCTGCTGGACGAACTGCTTCATCAGCGGGTGCTCGAGTAGTCCCGGGTAGTAGCGCCCACTAATGAGCGAGAGCGAAAGCACGACTTCGTGCCCGGGGCCGTGGATGCGGCGGAACTTGAACCCGTTGGGTGGCGGGGGGAGCGGGTACGGCACCGAGTTCGCGGGGTGCGAGAGCTGCCCGCCGACGGTGCGCGGCTTCTTGCCCAGACCCTGGGTCGTCTGTGCCAACACGGCTTGCGCGGTGTCCTCGATGGGCATGGTCGGGTCGGGGTTGGGCAGTGGTGGGGGCCTCAGAGGGGACGGCCCGGGCATGAACGAAGGTCCCTCCAGCGAGACGACGTCCTCTACATCGGTCGCCCTCTCCTTCCCCTTCCCCTTCCCGTTGGCCTGCGAAGGGGGCTGGGGCTCCTTGACCTCCATAGGATCCTCCCATCCCTCGTCAGCGAGCTCGTACAGCTGCCCGCACGCACGGCACTCCTTCGTCGCACCCGACCCGTCTTCCCGCGGAATCTCCACGACGAAGAGCCCGTCGAGGCGCATGAACAGGCCCTTCTCCGCCGCACCAGACTGCGTGTCGCTGAGCTCCTCCGCGTAGCCCGCATCGCGCATGCGCGCGCGCGTGCTCGCTGAGGGCCCCGCCGGCGGGTAGAACACGTCCGAGCCCGCCGGCGCGAATTGGCAGCGCGCGAGCTTCAGCCGCACGAGTTCGTCGGTCCAGATGCGCTCCGCGCCCCACCAGAGGCCCTGGTATCGCGTCTGCGAGACAATGCGCGGCCCGCCGCCACCACCGGGGGGCCGCGCACCGAGCGCGCGTGTGCGCGTGGAGTCCCACTCGGCGTCGGTCATGTTGGAGGGGCGATAGAGCCCGTCGGGGTCGAAGGTCTGCGCAGTGGCTCGGGTTGAGACGTCAACGGCGTTGTTCTCTGCGGCTTGGTTCATCAGCGCGTGGAGAGTCATGCCTGCAGCTGGTGCCTGGGATGCAGAAGGCGCGTCCTGGCTTGGGGGCGGTGGTGCAGTGTCGGTTGGGATGGTGAACTTGCAGTCCCACTCGTCTGTGGGACTCCAATAGCCAGCAACGCTAGATGCAATCTGGATAGCGAGCGAGTAAGGAATGATGGCCTCCCTGAAGCGCACGGGGTCCTCAACGGCGGGTCCGTCCGTAGGAGGAATGTTGGGAGCAGGATTGAAGGCGGACACACGAGTCAAATCCGCGCCCATCTCCTCAGCCCTGGACTGCATCGTTTGTGGAAGGATATCTTGCAGACGGCTGACTAAGTCCTCAGGTGGTGTGTAAGCAAGGTAAGGCAGGACCTCCTTGTCAGAGGCAGCGCAGGCATGCGTAACCGCGAGGAACTTGACGTTGTACGAGTACCACTGACGGACGTCCCAGTCCGGGGCCCCATCCGCACTGGCAGACACTTGCGGGCCTTCGCCATCAAAGGGACTCTCCGTAAAGGAGCTAGACTGCCGCGTCTGCGTGTGTGAAGGGGGAGGCGACAAGCCTTCTGCAACGCTCTCGCCCTCTTTCCCTACTGCGTCAGCGTGGAGATCTACACGCTCAACGATGCCAGGCCAGAATTGAATGCATTCCTCTTTCAATTCGCCGCGTATGGGCGGGTTGAGCGCACACCACACCAGCTCATGCTTTCTATGCCACCGCGGCGCGCTCTCGCGGCCAGAGACGAGGAGGTATCTGATATCCTGGTCGCGCTCCGGGACAAGCGCCTGATCTGGTGCCGCACGAGATGTCTTGATGGGCTTAGGCATATGCCGTACATGGGCGTACGGCTTCGGCTTGCGGACTTCGCGATGGCGGCGAATGTTCTTGGAGGGGCTACTGGGGATGGATGACGTACGCCGTGCACTGGAGGGGAGGTCGAGGTCCTGCGTAACGACGCGCTGCGGCTTTTTGGCGCAGTATTTGCACTCGCAGTTGGCGCGATCCATGGTTTCGTCGGTCATCAGCCAGACGGCGTGAGGTATAAACTCGTTCGCGGAGCGGAAGCGATTGACGAGGGTGGACCCTATGGGATGTTGAGCGATCGACACTCGTCGACGGACAATTGACCTACCGCACAAATAGGGATCATGTCGAGGAGAACCTGCAGGTCCCTTGTTGTGATCGAAGAACTGGTACCCCTGAGGCCATTCTTTCAGAACGTATCTTGGACCCTCTTATGTGCTGGTGAGAATGCGCGAAACGCGGACGCAGCGGGGTGCACACACCTGGGTAATTGAGCTTGATGGCTACCTGGCTACCAACCGAGACACGCCACAGAATGCTCGACGACTCATCGAGTGGGACTGGACGCATGAAGTTGACTTCTCCTTGAGAGTCGACGACCCGCTGAGTATTCTTGGGGAGGAGTTTGGCATCCCCGTCGGAGCGAGGGAAGACAATCCATTCTGGATTTTCCGGCAAGACACGGTGGCCACCCAACTTGCGTTTCGACATGGTACGGTATGTGATCGAGGTTACGCCAAATCCTATCGTGCAATCCGCTCGTGGTGAGTATTGGCTAGACACAAAGAAGGTCGGCCTTCAAGTGCTCACAGAGGAAACGTTCAATGAACTTGTATCGAGGCCAAATGCACTGTCGTGTTTCTTCTGGCCGCCGCGGTGTTGTATATGAAGTGCAGGATCCCAGTATGCGGCAGCGTCTGCCCACGAGGGTGGACAGGTATAAGAACGAAGGCGCGCGCCCGTCGAGCGGCGGCTCGGCCGGTGTAATAGGCGCTCCTGTCTTACATTCGGGCGCTTGTGCAGTCTATTGAGCGCGATCACGTGAACACATCGGCACAAGCCGCACAACACCTTCCTCCGAATACACTTAATATAATCCATGTCGACAATATTCAGACTATATCGATGTCCGTTTTATTCATATCCGAAGACGCATCAATCACAGCCGCCGACAGCCAGCGTAAAGCATTATACAGTCGAGTCAAGGACTAGTACTGGCCGACAAACAAGAGATGGGCTAATTGGTAGGCATCTTCAGACAAGTGGTGCGCAAGCCGTCTCCTGCCCACTTCGCCACCTCGGTTAGCAGGCTCCGCTTCTTGTCCGCCCCTGCTGCAGACCGCAGCTCGTACATGGTCGCTAGGTGCTCGTGAGCTAAATAATGTATTGTCATGATATGCAGCTTACACAAGTTGAACAGAAGTGGCTCGGCTGCGAGTGTGGTTGAAGGGGATATTTTGATCGCTTCCTCCAACAGGCGAATACCGTCTTGTATCCTACCTTGGCTGAGATACGTAACCGATAGGTTGTTTATAGCCTGATGGCTGTGTCAGATTGGCCGTCTCTATCACAGCAGAATGCAGTATCGGATGATACGTACAACGAAGTTCTCTGGATCCGCATCCAGCATCTTCTTCAGCTCTTCCGTCGCTTTGGTCCAGTCCCCGTCGGCAGCAGCGAGCACAGCGGCGTTCATGTGCTTCAGCGACGGGTCCGCTGTCGGGTCGTTCCAAACCTCAGCAAAGTGCTTCGTCGCCTTACGGATATACCCGCCCTGCATGTATATCCTTCCGACCGCAGACTGGAGCTGAGGCGCCGTTACACCGTCCGGCTGCTTGCACAGTGGCTCGAGCAGCTTCGCGGCCGCAGTGAAGTCCTGTCATCCGAGCATTATTCATATGCCCAGGCAAAATATGCAGTCAGCCTCAAGCACACCTTCATTTCGATCAGCTGCGACGCCATGATGAGGCAGATGCGCGCGCCGCGCTCCTTCCACATCCCCGACGTCATCGAGTCTCCCTTCGCGTCCGCCGCGCGCGCCTTCGTCTTCGACAGCCCGAGCAGGCCCACGAGCGCGTCCACGTACCCCATGTGGTCGCCCATCCAGTACTTCAGCCGTGCATGGAGCACGTCGAGCTCGAACGGCACCTTCTTCTCGAATAGCCATTCGCGCGAAGACGCGGGCTCAACGCCGTTCAGCACCGCGAAGAGGTTCGTGCACTCCGCCGCCGTCTGGTTGAACAGCCGCAGACGCGCGAGGCAGGAGAGGCGGAGGTACCACAGCTGCGGGGCAAGGGTGGGCGGTCAGTGGGCTGAGGCGGGATCACGCGGCCGGACAGGCGGTCGACACTTACTGAGAGGACCAGGTCAAGGTCTTCTGGGTCTGTCTCGACGAGGCGGTCGCGCGCCATCTTCGCGAGCGCACGCCAGCTGTTCGTCATCTGTGGTGCGCTTACACGTTACTCAGGACTCAGCTCACACATACTCACGACTCACGACGAGCATGTTAAAATCGGCGCCCTGCCAGTTGCCGCTCAGGTCGCGGTGCGGACGGCTCTCAGGCGGGATGAATTTGATCAGCAGCGTAGTCAATGGGTCCGTCTAATCGTACAGGGATAATAAACATGACGTCCGGGCAGCCACCAGGTGAGCGTGTAGAAGGAAGAAGAGCCTACATTAGGGATGGGGAGGAACATTGTTGGGAGAACGAGCCCGGGGAGGTAAAGCTCGGGCGAGTCTTCTTCGTCTTCGTCGTCATCCTCGGCCGCTGGCGGTGGCGGCGGAGGAACAGCTTTGTTGAGATCGATAGAGGTGTTGGGCACGTCGGTGGGCCATGTTGGTGGAGGTGACTGAGCGAGGGCGACCTCCTCCGCAGCAGCGAGGGACTGTGCGGTCTCGTCGACAGACAGCCCTCCCGCAGGCTCCGCTGATTCGTTGGGTGGTACTTCAGAGGTGTCGGATTCTTCGGAGACGTCCTCGAGGAACGGGTCGGGTGCTTCCGGCTCTGTGGGTTCCTGCGATACTGGACTTGCTGCTGCGAATTCCGTCGAGTCGGCAGGCTGCTCTGACGTACCGAATTGGGGCTCGTCGAGGGTAGACGAGCGTTCGTCGTCACCGGGGGCAGAAGAATCCGCTCGCTGGGGTGTTACTTCGTCCTCGTCCTCGTCCTCGTCCTGAGTTTGTTCGTCTTCCTCTTCGTGTTCGGGGTATTGTGTCGGCCTGGCGATGTGCTCGGAGCTCGCAACGGTGGACGCGTCTTGCGTCGAGCCGTGCGATAAATCTGAGAGGTCGATGGACTGACCCTCGGGTAGAGCGGAAGTATAAGAAGAAGCGTCACCAGACATACTCGGTTGCACCTCCAAAGACGCGTCGCAAGATGAAGAGTGGTCTACGGCGGTCCCGAAGATAGAGGAAGGCGAGCTGGAGAAGGTCGACGACGACCTGTGTCGCTCGGCTGGTTGGGTGAGGTGCGAGGAAGAGGTGCTGTGGGAGGAGGAGGCAAGAGAGTCGGAGCTGTGTTTGGGGGAGAGGTCGAGATCGACCGCGACGACGGGAGGGACGAAGGCCTCGAAGGGGTCTGGTGCCGTGGCTGTAGGCGGCGGTGGCGGGGCCGGGACGAGGGCGGCAATGGCCGGGGACTGATGATGATGGGATCGGGCAACGATCTGAATCGCGCCGCGGAAGCGCCGAACGATGGTGCGGACGCCCTTGACCTGCATCCCTGCAGCAGGCACAGGCAGCAGCGCGACGTCGATGGGCGGGGGCGAGTCGATCTTCGACTTGGGCTTCGAAGGAGAATGCAAGGGAGTGGTAGGTAGGTGCAGGCTGATGTGTTTCATATTGGTTGTGTGCTTGCAGGACGTGGGTGGGCACCTACACGTTTATATGGCACGCAGTGGGCGTGGGCGTGCCGCTTTCGGTGCCGCCCTCGGATGCCTCGAATTGTAGCGAGAGCGACCTCGACAATTGTTACCGGGAGGCTTCGGAGCGATGCTCCTCCCTCCTGTGCACGACATCATATATGCCACTCTGGACCGCGCTCATCGCAAAGAGACCTGCATCTAGACGTCGCGCCACCGACATTCCCCGACCTCTTTGTGCGGGGTACAATTCATCTGACTATAATGTATCGCCGCTGTTGTGGTCTGGCCGCACTGATTTAATGATAGCTCGTGTCTAGCCCGGCGCACAGAGCTCACGAGGACGGTATCCCCGCGGTGGGCACAAGGACATGCACAGTTCGAATTCATTTAGTACCACCGGTCTGCCGGTGCGCATCTGTTCCTCCCCGAACCGACGGGAGGCTGCTCCAGAATATTCGTACCTTAGCAGCAACGCCTGTGTAACGCGTTGGTGCAATAGTCCTCGGTAGCATTCAATATCGGGTCACGTACGTAGTACGTATACCGCGACAGCGACTGCGGGGGGCTAGCCATCTGCGAGGAAGTATGACGTGCGCAGCAGACTCCCCATGCAGCAGCGACTTATATGAGTGGATAAGCGTCATATCATCGTGAATGCTACTCGAGAACGGGGTGCTGCGCGCTTGCTTTCTTTTGCGACTTGGTACTAGGCGAGCAAGGCTGATATGTCGCCAAGAACAAACAATGCCATACAATCAGAGTCCAATACATTCGACACTGAGACTGTCATATTGTTCGATTCGGCAACTAGCCGCTTCTGAGCGCGAACTCTCCTCTCAATCCTACGTCGTCTGTCTACACCCGCTGTCTGAGACCCGAGTCATCACATTATGTACATGGCCTCTTGCCGGTAACAAGTCAAACAACTCGCGATCGTCCGAAGCGCGTCAACCTTAAGCTTGCGATGCCGTACATAGTACCACATACTATCGTATACCAAACCAATCACACCATCGGCAATAGGCATACCGCTGTGCTTGCACTGGAACAGGACTCGGACTGTGGGGGAAGACTTTGGATTCGTGGGGCCGCTGGCAATTGTGAGTACTATGACTAGTAGGCCTGGCTTTGCATCCGGGACCACGAAAGTGACAATGAAGGTTTCTCATAAGGCTTAGAGAAGACTGTCAGCCCGGGCATGCCAGTGAGCCGTTACATTGGTATTTCGAAGCGTTTACAATATCAGTGAAGACTGACATAGCGTATATGCCAATATCTACTGGTCGTCTCTGCGTTCATGAGCATGACAACCCAACCACGCCTGCTTGCAAGACCCTCCACTTCATTTCTAAGGGCTTCGTCACCGCCATGTTTTCGCGCCCCTGAGGGAGACCATCCTTCAGAAGTTGAATACACCAGCGCATCGCGGAATACGACAACGACGGTGAATCGATCGCCTTTGTTGCAGAGCCCACAGTATAGCACTTCAGCAATCCTTCCTCGGACGGGATCCCGTGTGGTCTCCAAATTGGGGTGAAAAATAGTTTCCAGCTAGCGCCGTGCACCGGTCGTAGGGTGGAGGACGTGTATGTATGCCAAGGGATCGTGCCCCTCGCCGTCTCCGTTATCATGTTGACCAACTGCGGCAATCGCGTCCAGCGCAGCAAATTCATGAATACTGTGCAGCCGTCCTCCCACAGGCTCGCCATCGTATCGCCATGGCCTCCGCGTCGATAGCATAGATCGACGTTTGGCACCCTTGCTGGACCGGGTGTAGGCTGCAATCTGCCTCATAGACGGCCATGAGGAAGACGCGTTCGTCAAGAGGTGTGGTGCACAATGGCTCTATATCATCGTAGCCGGAACCGACAGCTACGTGTACCGTGAAACTTGCATCTGGTTCGGGGATGCTGATGATGTTGGATCTTCTATAACACAGTACGTCCATTGTTTTTTTCCATACACCACGGAGGACGTTGCGATGATGTCGCCGTTTGGCATCAGCGCCACGGGAAACAGAACACCGGGTGTGCTCAGCCGCTCTTCCTTACGACTGGCCAGGCAAGGAGGGAGTCTCAGGCCACCGACTATGCCAGCAGTTCTAGTAACGTTGCACAAAAGAGCAGTGGTACGACCGTAGGGCGGCGCACGCTCCTCGTCTTCTTTGACAATGACGAGAACCTTACCATCGTGACACTGCAGTGTTCCTGTTCACTTCGATAGCCATGGGAGGGCCCCATACAACTCGACCTCACGGATACGTTGTCCATTGGCGAGGCTGAAGACCAAGAGGCACGCTGAATTGTGCCCTGGCCCTTGATACGCGATAACGACGATGTCGCGTTCCGCGTCAATGACAGGCAAGGGTCTACGTGCTTGGGTTCTAGGGCGGGATAAAGAGGTGCGATATGGTGAGACCCTTCGTCTGAACGTCCGGCTCGCCAGAGTCGGCATCCGGTGAAACGGAGCCCGTGTCTTCTACATTTACTAGGTTGACCATACCAGCTGCCCGTAAGTGCTCCGCAGATGGGCGTACAACCCTTGTCATGCGATGAGTGAGAGTCGGGTTGGTCACGGACAGCCATATGATGTGCATGGGTCCGTATGCATCAACCTGTGGGCCCCTCGACTTCGTTTTGAATACCGATGACGTAGAAATTATGAGCATCACGATTGACACCCCTAGACCCACAGAAACCTTGACGACAGCCTCAGTCAGCACTGGCACGCACCTAATCCGTGGGATAACAACGAACTCACTTGGACTATACTAATCTATAGTTGTGAACATCAGGAGAATGGGAGTGCTGATTCAGACCTAGCACGATTCGATAATACTCACCGTGAGACAATACATCGGTGTATAACCTTGAGCTAAGCTCGAGGGGAGGACAAGAACCTCTGATTGAGTGTCTGTATCTACCAAATGCCCGGCTACGTCATTATACACAAAGCATCAATATACCTGTTGAATGCTTCATCACGTAGCATTGGCGTACCAGACCAGTAGGTCATCGCTGTCATCCTGTCTGACAAACGCAGAAGCTCTGAGCCAAATGTTCGAGGTGATCCCACCTAACGTAACACTTACTCAGTGCACCTTCGAAATCTGCTAGACTAACTGTCCCGTTCAGATATGTGTCATTGAGTAGCTGAGGAAGGTATCTGATATTGCCGTCACGATCAGTAGACTGCACGTGCACGTACGTATTCCCGCAGCTGCTACTCACGAATCAGATGTATCTCCCTCTGGAATGGACCATTGAATTTGCCCGAGTTCCAGCCATAAAAGGTTGACGAAGTTGGCGCCATCGATATTATCCCACATGGACGCCCACTATGTACATTCGTCAGGTCAATGCGGCAGTAGCGGATGAGGTCTGAGAGCTACGTACTGAATCAACCTCGGGATTGATGTTCATTTAATACTGTGTCGAGTCGCTGACAAGCTCGGGTTCCCACACGCTACACTGTGAAGATGCGTGCACATCACCAGTATTGGGGCTACTGGCAGTCTGGATAGGCTGCCTTGTACTGCCGTCTATGACAGCCGTGCCTCTGGTCAATTGCAATGTACAGCCCAGAACCTGGAGATGATAGCTGCTGTTACCTTCCGAAACGGGAGGTACAGTCAGGCAACCGTCTCGCTCTTCATGGATTCTAGTCATGGATGATGCTTACTTGCAACAGTCGATACTAGCTGGCCCCCGTCAGTGGTTACCTGCAGTGAAATTAAGAACAACACATTCCGACCCTGTGCGCTATACAATCAGTGAATCCAACGAAGAAGTGTAGGCCCAAGGTACACACGAGTGGTAGCGAGACAGGAACCACATTAGATGACAGATCAGGTGCCGTGAACTGTTCTGCACGAAAGGAACTGTTGAAGAATGGGTTGTAATTGAGCGCCGTCACCCATTCAAGGCCTGCGACCATGCCTTCCATGACTTTGCAAGCAATCAGCATGATTTTATCATCGGAGGGTATATCTACATACCAGCCGGGTTTGCGTTTGGTGACGGAGCCAATGAATTGGCTAGGAACTCGAAATGATATGATCCATAGGATGCATTCACCAGTAGACGGCCATCAGCTGTTTCAACAATCGTGGCATTGGGTAGGCATCCGCAAGTAACGTTCGGTGAGGTTGTATTCACAGTCACTTCGGCTAGGTCATTCGCTTGTTCCACGACATCATATATAGTGCTGTCTGAGAGCCCTATATATGAGAGGTAGGGTGTTGTAGCGATGATCTCATTTAGGGCGTATGCATAACTGAACAGTGACCCCTGGGCTCTCAAAGCCCGTGGCGAGCTGTAGCAGTCAAGTCAAAAGATGATCCCCGTATCAAATGCAATGGTGATAACTCACGAGGAATTGAAAAGAGGAAAACCCGCGGTTGCGGGGACAATAGCATCCTGATCGAACGGCTGCTGGGAAAGAAGTGACGGGGTTGTGATGTGCAGAGCAGAGATGCACGCGAGATAGAGTGTGACTTCAACGATCCCGAAGGTGTAAGATGGAGATGACTTCTGTCCCCACAGGTTGACGAGGGCTGGTCCCAATCCCGTCCAGGACGATGCGACGTCTTGCACTGACGTCAGTGTATGTTTACCAAATACGAGACTACGCAGTGCGAAGTACTGGCTGAGGATTACCAGTAGCGCAGTATAGGGCTGCGAGCCAAGTCGAGTGATCAGTCTTAAACAAGTAGTCAAGGGATGGAGTGCGACTGATCAGACTTACGATAATGATGGCTTGTGAGGCAAGCGACATGGAAACGGAAATTGAGGTAACGTTTTCGGCCGAGAAGACGACAGAGGGTTCGGCCTCAGCTGCCCAGACACAAACGAGGACGAGGTGCGCAACTGCGAGAAGAGCATGGAGGCCCACACATATAGGGCGAATAAGCGTATGGACGTGATGGCACATGAGAAGTCACAACGGTGGCACCTCTCACCCTCGCAGATTTATATGCACCCGCCATTCGGCAGTGCAGAGCCAATTGGGACAGAGTACAAGTCGACGTACAACTGTAGAAACGGAAAAATGCGGACAGAACAGTCAATGCAGTTTCACTAACGCACCACGAACAAAGACAGATCGATGATGCGAACGGCGATGGGCGCAGCCACCTTCAGGTCGACAGTTTGACGTGCGGCATTACTGTCTTCACCAGTGTCCATCATATCGCATAAAGCACCAACGTCGGGCAAAGGTAGACGTCAAATACTGCGCTGGCGACTCACACCATCTGGGATCAGTACCACGCTGGGATATCCAACGATAGAAATGGAGATCCAGGCAAGCATGAAGTCGATACCACGTAGCTATTATGTTACAGCAACCATTCCACGATATAGTGCCGCTGGAAGGTGTATCTTCATACTTAGATCAACAGTAGCTATAGGTTGCCGAGGAAACGGAAGTCTTGCTCGGTCGACATTTCATGAATCTAGTGCTGCTGTGGACAGGAGAGACGAACACCCTGAGTTAGTCTCGTGGAAGCGCACCGCAACGTTTAAGTAAACGGGAATGCGCACTTGTACTGTCGCACCTCATATGATGAGACTTGAAATGCACTAGTATCGCTGCAGTCTTCAACACCGCCAGCTTCGGATGTTGAGTATGAGCAGAGTGTGAGGAGGAGATTTGCGTTTCAGGAACGAAGGCGTTGAACGTTGAACAACAACGCCAAAGCATGCCACCCGCTCCGCCGCCGTCAGCCGCCGGGCCTGTAGGACTCAAGTAAAGTGTTGAGCTCGCCATGGATGGCTTCGACGACCTCCTTTCTCGCTCCCGCGGCGTACTCGAGAACCCTTTCGAGGACCCTTTTGCTAAGCCACGCTCTATCTCACCGGACCCATGGGCTAGTTTCGGCCAACCTTCCGTAGCGCACGGCGACGAGCACGCTGCTTTCCTCGGGGCGCGTAGCACGACCCCAACTATAGAAACGCATGGCTTCAATGATTCCGAGGGGTTTCAGTACCCTGCCTCAGAGCCGAGTTCTACAGAGGATCAAAGGGGGGACGAACACTCAGAAGCTCAGCCACAGTCGCCCTTTACTGAAGACCGCACCGAAGAACGTGAGTTGCATACACCGACACTACCTGCGCTCGCAACTCCTGGTTTCCGCGAAAGCGTACCAAGCCCAATAGACGAGGTCAACAAGCATGAGGAACAGGATCCACAGAGGGAGCCTTCACCAGCTCCTGCGCAGTCAGAACCGCCCGAATCACCTGCACCACCCGCTACAGCACCTGCGACCTATGGCTCGTTCATAGGGCACGCCTCACACCCATCCAGCGCATCTACCTTCCGCGCCGAACTCGCACACGAGTCCCCTCTCGACCGACGCTCTGCCGTCGGCATCGAGTCCTCCTTCACCGGGCTTTCGATAGGGGGCGAGGCCTTCAATGGATGGCAGAGCGAGGCAAGCACATACCAGGCAAGCACGTACCCAGCATCTCCCCCGACACCTACTGCTCCAGCCCAAACGAGCCGAAGCGACGATTCAGACTCATCCGACGATGACCGGCCTATCCTGCAGTCGGCGAAGCTCGCGAATCGCATGTCTTTGCAGGCAGTAAGCATGCATGTCGTACTCCATTGCTGTTTAACACTGATGCCTTTTCTGTGCAGTCAAGACCAGCGATGCAGAGGACGGAGAATGGTCTTCCGCCTGCTTTCGTCATCAACGTTGACGACCCCCAGAAGGTCGGCGACCCTATTCGCGCGTACACCATGTACACCGTCCACACCAAGGCACGCTCCTGCTACCCCACTTACCACACAGCACACTCACATCCTCCCAGACATCCTCACCTCTCTACAGCAAATCCCAGTTCTCCGTCCTGCGGAGGTACTCCGACTTCCTCTGGCTGTACGAGACGCTCTCGCAGAACAACCCGGGTGTCGTCGTCCCTCCCGTTCCCGACAAGAACCCGTACCGCCGCTTCGACCAGGACTTCGTTGAGCAGCGCCGCCTCGCGCTCGAGAAGTGCATCCAAAAGATCGCGAACCACCCCGTGCTGCAGAAGGACCCGGACTTGAAGATGTTCCTCGAGAGCGATACGTTTGCACTCGATGTGAGTAATATACTGCCTCCATCCATGCGCATGTACCAATGGAGACTGGGTTGGTTGTAGGTCAAGCATCGAAAAGCGGAGCTTGGCCAGGAGAAGGGGTTCATGGCATCTCTCGGCCAGTCACTCGCCGGGCCCAGGTTTCATGAAATGGACGAGGTGCGCTCAGTGGCTTCACTCCCGCTTACACACGCTCATCCCATTTTGCAGTGGTTCGACAGGCAGAAGGCCTACCTCGACAGCCTCGAGTCGCAGCTGCGCGGACTGGTCAAGGCCATTGACCTGGTCGCTAAGCACCGCTCAGGTGAGAACTGGCGCTCGTGTTAGACTCCCTCTACTTGATGCACTGACGCGCTCGTGCGAGACTAGAGGTCGCGACTGCTACAGGGGAGTTCGCCCAGGCGGTTGGGGAGCTGGGGTCGTCGGATGTCGGGCCCCAGCTGGTCACTTCGTTCGCGGGCCTGGCAGACGTTCATCGGAAGGCGCAGGACGTGGAGATCGCGCAGTCGCATGACGATATGGTCACCATCGTGTCTACAGGTGCGCGGCCTTTCAGTACCAACATCGCAGCAGACTGACGCGTACATACAGTGGACGAATATGCGCGCCTGATCAACTCTGTCCGGGTGAGTGTTCTCACCGTTTAGAGTGTTTCGCACATTCTCACCATCGCATTGGGTAGATGGCTTTCAGCTCGCGCATCAGGACGTACCACCAATGGCAGTCCGCTGACGCGCATTTGAGGAGTACGAAGCAGCGACACGAGACGCAACGCGCACAGGGGAGGATACCCTCAGATCAGCTCAGCCGCTCGCTGTCCCTCGTCGCGGATGTGAGTACCTCTTTATTTCATTACTTTCTTGTCCTCACGTTGGGTGGCGTTCAGGCGGAGAGGCGGGCGCTGGACGCGAAGACGGACTTTGACCAGGTGTCGAATCTCGTCAAGAGCGAGGTCGCGCGTTTCGAGCAGGAGCGAATTGAGGACTTCAAGAACTCCCTCGAGGCCTTCTTGGATGGGATGATTGCGCGGCAAAAGGAAGTACGTTGCCTGTATTTATGGGCTATATGCGGACCCGGTTGACGCTACTTTGCAGGTCATTGTCGCCTGGGAGAACTACCAGCAGAAGCTACTGAAGATTGCTACGCCCGCTGGCCAGCGTCGAAGTATCGACTCGAACGCCCCGTCTGTATCATAGTGCTGCTTCGTACAAACACTACAGGGATACTCAGATGACTAGATACATGCTGCGCCACTGCGTAGTGCTCGGATCCTGGCACTCCTGCATGAATATGCGGTCTATTAGGATGCGAACCGGAGTGTACATGTAGTGAGATGTGTCATGAATGCATATGATCGTTCGAATGTCCACCACCGTAAACCGATGCAACTACACACAACCATTCTCCTGACCGCAACGCGTATCACTCCCAGTACCGCGGCATCTTCGCCTCTGGCTCGTTCCCCGCGACCTCCAGGAAATCTGACGGCCGCTCGCGCTTCAGGTGATTCCGCCGCCGGTTGTTCAGCGGCAGGCGCTGGTACGCCGAGTCCTGATTCGCGGGCTGCTGATTCGGAAAGGGGTTCGTCCACTGCTGGCGGAAGTCCTGTTGCTGGTGGTAGCCGCCGCCCTGCATGTTGTTGTTATAGGACATCACGCCCGCGGACGAGCTCGCGGCCTGCAGCGTCGCGGCCATCGCGGCGGCGACCTGCGCCTGCTGCAGCTCCATCTGCAGCTGCTGGTGCTTCATCTGCGTCTGCTGCCGCACGACGGGGGGCAGCGAGGCGTTGTTGAGCATGATCTGGATCTGGGAGATCTGGGCCTGGAGCTGGGGGATCGTCTCGGCGAAGATTTGCGACATGTCTATCTCCCCACCGGGCTGCTGGTCTGAGTAGTACTCCTGGTCGAATGCGGCGTTGTCGGAAGGTTCTTGTGCTGGTGCCTTTTCCTGCTGGAGGCTAGGTGAGACATGGATCGTCGTGCACACGAGCTGTACAAACCTTGCTTGTGGAGGGCTCCGGCGTGCCACTGCTCTTCGGCTCCTCTTGGGGCTCGTGCCTGCTCTTCTCGATCTCTTTGTCGACGTAGTCTCCGACCTTCGTGCGCATCGGCTTGTCCACAAGGAGCTTGTCGAGGGATGTGATCTTGGTACCGCACTTGGGACAGGCGAAGTCGCGCTCGAGCAGGTGAGTCTGCACACATTCTTCGCAGTATAGGGTACCGCAACACGGCGTCTTCACAGCATCACGGAAGAGCTTGTTGTCTATGGGACATACAAGAGAAGGGTCTGATGGAGTCCGCTCCCGGATATCCGCTTCCGTCAAGCCAGGCTTATGTTTGGCGACCTGCTTTTGCCATGATGCACTGCAGGAGTGTCCGTGAGATGATGATGGCTCCTCCAAAGTAGATAAGCTTACACGTCAGGCTGCGCAACAACGTAGCCGCCCTCAGGTGTGACCATAACTCCTTGACCAAGCTGACCGGTGGGCGACTCAACAGCCTTGAGGAAGCTCCGCGGGATACCCGTCGTGCGCTTTATCCGAGGACGATTGTCATAATCACGATCGTTGTTCGTCGGACAGTCCTGGATCCAGTGACCTTGCCAAAACATGAGACGGCGAATAAGACCAAAGCGGGATTTCTGCAGACCTTTTTGACCGCAGCGATAACAGACATAACTTGCAGGGAGAGGCCTGTCAGACTGATGGTGATGGAAGGGCTTGCCTCCTCGCCCACCCCCGCGCGGCGTATTGTGAATGCGGACAGCGCTGTAGAACGGTGCAAATACGCGGGAAGTGCACCAATGAAATCGCGTCCATTAGAAACGTCTACTACACGGACAAAGAAACCGCTCAAGCGCGACACCAACTGCGACATCTTTTCCTGGGTCTCCTCCCAGTTCTGTGTTTGGGCCTGGAACATGGCTGCCATGGCAGTGGCCTCGTCTTCCTTCGTGACAACCGACTTGACGGTAAGAGCCTGCACAGACGGGTCACACGACATGCACATGGACGTCTCAGATGAACGCACCGGTGTGACTGGTTTTGAGAGTGACGAAGCAAACTTCTCTTCCAGTTTGCCGTCAAATCGCTTTGAGATGTTACCTGCTCTGGACCAAGAGTTGGAGGAGCCGGAGCCTCCGCCGGAACGAGGTGAAGGCTCCTGCGTCCCTGTATTCGGCATCGCATTGCCGATATACATAGCAACCTTACCCTTGCCCGGACGGACAAAGACTCGTTTAACAAGAACTGAAGACGAACGAGGTATGATGTGGGAGTCATCCTTGAATTCTGCAGGCATCGTGAGGATGGCTTTCCGGCGCGAAAACGGCTCTACGCACCTTCTCCTGAAGAGCTGTCACAGATGACCAGGTCGAAGTCATTTGCTTTCGCGAGGTTGTTGGCTAAGATGATCTCTTTCTTGAGATCGAATACAGAGATGCCAGTGCCATCAAAGGTCACCCTAGACTCGTCCCTCTGAGACTTGAACTTGTAGAATACGGACGATGCCATTAGACAGATTCGCTATGGATTAATGGCAGTGCTAAGTAGTACAGAGGGTGCCGCAGGCGGGGTTGGAGGAGACGGGGACGGGCCAGGTGGAGGACGGTGAGGAAAGCTGTGCCCTAGACGCTCAGACGTGTCCAGCTATTGAACCCTTTTCAGTCACCTGACTTAAAGACCTCAGGCGCCCAGGCACTCATAGCAACGGCCCAACGGGCCACCGCCGCAACTTCCGCGTAATGTCGTACTTTAGCAACCTCGAAAGTACTGTTGTGCGTTCACTACTGCCTTTTCCCAGTGATATTTCGCATATATATAATCCAGACACTAATAATGTACAGCGACGAGTGACTTGAAGTGTACTATCAGTAGCCTGAGTTTTGCGGCAGCGGGGGAAGTCATTACCTGGGCTGCAACACGGATACACTCCGGCTCTCTACTATCCCACGCCGCCCCAAATGGTCTGGCGACTCATACAGGCTACGCTGCGTCCACGGTCGAAACGAGGAGGCGACCATGATGTACGAGATAGGGGTCCACAACTTGAAGGTTCATGATACAGGCGTATATCCAACCATCCTTCTTCAATGGTATTGCCTCCTGCTTCGTAGGAATAAGAGGATGTCTGACTTGAGAACGAGCATGAGGAATGGGTACTACATACTCTGGCAGTGAAGGTGAGGTCATCATGCACCGGTCCGAACCGCCGAGCCCTCGTACGTAAATAGTAATTTTGATGGGAAGACCCTTGGAGATATGATTGTGGCGCCTGAACGCCTGAACGCACGACTCGGACGTGGCGACGACGGCGACGGCGCACTTGCCAGTACTTGTGTCACAATGATCTATATAACTCAGATCAACTACTTTTTGATGTTGTGACCGCACCGCGATCGCCCGCCATAGGCACGTGATGTACGGCCGGGGGTAGTTCGTCTTCTCCTCCTTCTCCCCTTCTGAGGCCATCAGCAAAAGTGCAAGTTGCTTAGTTAGGGCTTAAGTGACTTGATAAGATCATCAATACTGTTAAGTCTGTCAAGCACATTCTCTTGAATAAGCAGATCCACTTGCTTGAATAAGACCAGTGTGCTTACCAAGGACAAGTTTAAGGACAGTCCAAGCCAGGTTACGAGAGACGTTAAGCAGAATAAGGCAAGACACGCAAGCGAGGAATCGGAGAACGGTATCGATTTGACAACCATCATAAATACATCAGCGAGAACATTATTGGATAGCCGCAATAGATGTACGAGTGATGGAAAGTATGTACCGTATACAATAAGTCTCACCTCGATGCACCTACCAAGCCAGATCAAGAGAGGCTTGGTAGTCGCCTACACGGAAAGAATATGAAAGTACACTGTGCAGAGAAAGCGACGTACACTCGCCTATTCTTCACTGGCCGGGTGGGATCTACGTGGCATGCGGGTGAGTCATGGCGAACACGTTGTCATGCATACAAGCATGACACACTTTGGCAGCCATGCCGCATCCCCACCCGTCAGATGCCGCTTGCACTCGTCGAGACCATGCCCGAATATGCACATGCCGCTCCTGGCAGGTTCGTGCTCACCAGGAAGACCACGACAAGTTCGAATGTCTCCATTCGTGCGAGCGCATTGATGCCGCACTAGCTCGCGCAGAGGGGCCAGGTTGAGGCGGAAAGTGGAGCAGTTCAAGTGGCGGCGCGTGCGTGCGCGCCCAGTCCGCCACACTCGTAAGATGCAGGTAGAGAGTCTTGAGTGCGGCGGTGAGAGACACATGAAGAGGCGCGTGAGGCGGAGGCGCGTGTCTGCTGGCAGTATCGTGAGCATGGACGAGGGTGAGCAACCTGGTCTTCATCGGAGCCGGCTTCGCTCACACTGTGCCCACGCCCACACGCCGAAGTCCTCAAGCTTCATTGGTTCTTGTCAAGCACGGGCTGGATGAACTCTGAGCGCCGTGCTACAGCAATGTGATTGAGTACGCCGGGACGGTGAGCTCCTCGCGAGCGGCGGGAATGACAACGTCGTGAAGGTCCAGGACGGCCGGGTTGGTGACATCACGCCCGGGAGCGCGCGATGGATGAAGCGAAATCATGCTGTTGCGTTCAAAGTGAGTGTCTCCGCCGCGCAATACCACTGTTTGTGCACTGACCCAGGCTTTACAGGCGATCACCTCCGGCAGAGGCATGTGCACAAGGTCACGACGCCGTCGCAGGTCGCGATACAAGAAGCTTCTTAGCACGCACGGGTACCCGACAGATATTGTGATGGTGCACGTGTACCCGTCGATGAAGCCTGCCTCCAAGATCCGCGACGCGCACGACTTGCGCATGCTCTACAGCGCGATCAGCCCAAACGGCGACATCATTTTCACCGGCCGGGCAACGAGAACCTCAGGTTCTGGCATGCGTGGGGGGCCCCGAAGGCTGAGAAGGGTAAGGATGAGGGGGGCAGCCAGATGGGCACCGGGAGCACGAGCAGAATTATTTTGAGTATCCGCTGACTCGGAGGACGTATTTGGTGGTAACAACCTTCTCATGAACATACCATTCCCGTGGCCTCGGTGGCACACAGAATATCGATCCCTCCTTCACGGAAACGATGCATGGTCTTGGCCTTGTAATTTTTGTGGCGCAGAGCATGGAGGTGCCCTACTCTTTCCTTCAGGTTCTCAGGGAGTAGATTCTTGAGTCGAGAGTAGGCACGGTATGAGGTGTCGCAATCATTGAAGAAGATGACAGTTTTGTGTAGATTACCGCCGTTCAGGGCCTCGTGAACCACAAAGTCGAGAGCACTGAGATTATTCGCGCTACTCATCTGGACGACGATGGGTGTGATGTTCGCGCGGTCATTCCCAAGATTGACGAGGTAAGTCGAGTGGCTATGGAAAGCGAGCTTGCGTTGGATATCGGCCAGAGCGAGTGGAGGAAGAGTGGCAGACGCAGCAAGGAAGGGGACGCCTGTAGGCACAAGCGCACGCAGCCGGCTCAGCTCGGCAAACTTGGGACGGAAGTCTGCGCCCCATTCCATAATACAGTGAGCTTCGTCAATGATGATCGCAGCGACACCTGCAGCGAAGTCTGGAGAGCGGAGGAGCTTGGAGAAGTGTGGATGTTCGAGGGCCATCTCTGGACCCATGAGCAGGACACAATACTTGCAGTCCTGGATCTCCTACGTGGCACATATAGTCACAGATCGGATGGTATATTGTGCATCATACCTTATGGAGTGCATTCGTATACACGTCCCTGTTGATTGCAGTCGCTGTCACACCCATGTCGCGAAAGCGCTTCGCCTGACAAAATCGTAAGTCTCCAGTCAGACGTACAGAACGTCACGATCTACCTGGTCCTGCTCCAGCTCGTTCAAGGGGGATATGACCAGAACCATCTTCTGCTTCGTCTCGTCGACCAGAAGTGGCATTACAAACGGCATCGTTTTGCCCGCGCCGGTCCCGGCGATCACGATACAGTCGACGCCGAGTAACATAGCCTCGCATACATCAACTTGCCACTTGTAAGGCTCCTTCCCGCCGAGCGCGTCTGAAGCCGTCTCCCGTATTGTACGCCGCTGGGCTTCTGAATCATATTTGCAAGATTCGTGCGCGGCTGCACGCGCGATTGCTAGCGCATCCGCGAACTGGTGGCGTGAACCTTGGCAAAGCACCATTGGCTCCTGAGCGATCTTTGAGGCGATGGGCATTGCAGGAAGTAGATACGATTCAGACGAGATGGGATACAAGGAGCAAGAGTGCTACGCGGCTGGGGACCTAACAGTAATGCACGAAGCTCAAGAACTTGAACGTACGCGCGATGCGTCGGGTCACGGGAGCGAGCCAGGACGCGTCGAAAAGCCGTTCCGATATCCCTATATCGGTAATTATCCAGCTGTGCCGGAGCCTTCCTTACGTAATACCTTAAAAAGGAGATGCGTTAAGCTGGATAGGGGCTATGACATCATCTACATCAGTGTTTGTCAGCATAATCCCGGGATACCCCGTGCTCTACGCAGTGCGGAACGTACTCGACCGTCATCACATCGTCGCGCATCGTCGCATCGTCGCATCGTCGCATCGTCGCATCGTCGCATCGTCCACTCTTCGGTGTCTTACCCCGCCATCATCTTGACTACTATCTGCGTGCGGCACGCGGTTCGCCAAGTTCCGCTGGGAAGACACGAGACGTCGTCCTCCTTGCAATCTGTAAGCAGTAAAGGATCCGAGCCAACACAAGTGCATCCCCGCCCTACCTCTGCTGTACCGGCACAGGACAACGTCTCGACGGCTACGCGTATGTTTCCACCGGCGCCCGTTAGCAAAGACGACATGGCAGGCATTGTTACAGGATGGTGTGACGCAACTAGTGCTAGCGCTCTCTCCGAACAACCATGTGCTGTGTGCGGCGAGCTGGTCCTCGCGAGTGTCCTGCACTCCGTACCTGATACTTCCATTGACCTCTCACCGTTAATCAGGCCGGATGTTGTCGCCGGCGTTCCAGTCCGCTTTTGGGTGGTCGGCGAAGTCGCACATGATGGTGTATCGCTAGTCGGGATGAGAGGAGAACCTTTGCCGATGCCGTCATTGACCATTCGTCCCATTCACCAGGGCCAATACAGGATGTGGACCAGTTTCATGCGATCGTTGGGACATATATATCGTAAGCACTGTCATGGTTATCATACATGGTATTGACGTGAGACATAGCACCTGGTCTCGAGGCTACAAGCGGTTCATTCACCACAGGGCGTAGCATGGTCGTGAGCGGTGGCAAGGTAAACCCAGTTTGTGCGTGACTACAATTCACTGATTCAGTCCCATAACTAGATTATGCCCTTCACTGAATGTTACGACACGACTACAACGCTCGCACAATATCCGACAATGCCTGAGTGGCCAGCAGTATTCGTAGGCCAAAACGACTTGGTGGTGGCGGAGGTCCGCATCATACGACGCCTGATTGATGACACTTATATAATCGACACTGAACTGCGTGCGGTTTCCATGCTCTATAAGGCCCCGCAGGGAATGTTGTTCGACGGGGTGTACGACGGCGGGGAGGACAACGAGGTGTTTGAGTATCGCACAATAATGTGGTGTAATATCAGAAAATATGGGTTGAAATATTGAAAGGGCATATCGGACCCTGCCGGAAGCGGCGAATTACACACGTGAGTTTTTAGGCGCCTGAGTGAGACCCCCCCGCCTCAGCGAAAGCCACCAGACGTTATAGGTGTGGCTGTTCCCTGTGTTTTTCAATCTCCGACTGACAGCTACCAAAGCTATGACGTCGTTCGAGACTAGGTAATCGTGGGTCCACCTAGTCTCGAACGACGTCATAGCTGTCTGTCGGAGATCGAAAAACACAAGTCACAGCCGCAGCTATAACGTCTGGTGGATTTCGCTGAGGCGGGGGGGTCTCACTCAGGCGCCCAAGAGCTCAAGGCTTTCGGACGCGTTCTGGCGCAGTACACCGAAAGGTCTCATATTGCGTAGCACTTCCGCTTTTTGTATTCCATCTCGTCTCAATTGTATGCCGGTCGCATCAAAGATTGCTGGAGCCGACGGCTCTTAATGTCGCGGACAATCTGCGTAGCAATGGCGCATGCAACTTCATGGCGGTTCGGCTTCAAACCCGCTGTCGCCTGACTGGTTGTACGGGTAACAGAAACTCTAGAGAGGAGGCACAAGATCGTGGTTTGGAGAAAACATATTTTTTAATGATGCATGGTCTAAACAACGCGCACTCGGTAGCATGCAGTACAGAGTGCGAGGCTGGCCCTAGCTGGGTGTGGGTCGTGTTGCATCACGGGCGCCTGAGTGAGACCGCCCCCGCCTCAGCGAAAGCCACCAGACGTTATAGCTGCGGCTGTGACTTGTGTTTTTCGATCTCCGACAGACAGCTATGACGTCGTTCGAGACTAGGTCCACCCTCTTGGTCGATTATTCCGATCCCGGAACGCCCAGTCTGTGGCTTGGTGTTGTGTCCGGCCGCGCGGCCCGCGCCGCATGCCTTGTGAAGAGGACTCATCTGGCTTGAATTGGGTGGGCAGGGGACATCACCGTGACGAGAACTCTGTTCCATCTTCTGGAAGCAGCAGCCTGGACTGGCACTGTGGTTCAACGATAAGCCCTCTGTACCAGGAATGGAATCGAGGTCAGCTGCACATATCTCATACCGCACTGTTCCTTCGCAGGCGGCACTGCCTGTACTAGAAAAGCGATACCCTTGATTTGTATCCCGAGTCGCCATGGTAATGGAGGTAAATGACTGGTAACCATGACATACATCACTGGATAGTGGTTAGGCGCGAGGATATTTGGGTAAAGACAACCCTGGAAGTAGTATGTTCGGACGTATTGATCATGTCACAGGTACCACCCATGAGTACTGCTCTATGAAAGGCGCCATAAAGTTGACGACCGTGCTCGGACTCGGCAAACGCTTCTACTCACCGCGCGGGTGGGCTGGGGGTGGACAGCACGAAGCCGTTGCGTACAAAAGGCCACTATGTAAATGTTATCTACGGGAGACCCTCAAGTGCAGCACAGGTAACAACAGGAGCCGGCCTCTGTACGTCTACGCCTTAACTTCTGTGAATTGCGGCATCTTTCTGACACCTGCGTACTATATAGCATGTACTCTCACAGTTTCAATGCGAGCTTTCCAACTATATGCGGTTACGGCGGCTGCAGCCGAGTGATCGTAGGTGATCGTAGACAAATCACGCCGCGGAGTGAAGGCACATTTCGATCAGCATCACCCTCGGTCCTCGTTGCCGCCATATGGCGACACGCGCACAAATTGCGAATGGCACCCCTTCGGTCACCCCAACGGCCCTTGCGGCAACAATATCCTGAAGACCCATGTGGTCAAGCATATCTGCGACGTTCATCTCCAGTTGGACGTTTGTTCTTGCCCAATCTGTGGGAGGAACTTTACCCGGCACGACGCATTTCGTCGACACCTCAACAACCCCAACATCCAGTGTGGGCGCCATATGCTAGTACAGTGTGAGTATATTTCGCATGCCGCTGGTCTGTTTAAGCTGTACTCTAAGTGTCTTCTCATCAAGCTTAGGGAGAATTACCATTGAACTCGTATCATTACCGCAATTTGGAATTTCCAGCCAACGATATAGCGACAGAGAGGTTGGTCACTACGCCCGAAGATCCTGGAGGCTGATATTGGTGTTGCATATTGATTCGAGGACATACGGCACGTGCACAATGGTTGTAGTAGAAGCACCTCAGCCAGTATGCATGTTTGTCGTGACTAGTTACTAGTAGTACGACTCGGAAGTTTCTAGTAAAGAGTCGACATTGCATATGCTCCTCCGTCCGGAAGAGAACCTGCCGCTAAGGCATACTGCAAGCAGGGTACGTTTTAATGGTGATATTTTCACGTGGAAGCTGCGAAGCAAATTAAGAGACATCCGGGACGGTGTTGAATTCATGCAGTATAAGTTTAACTGAGACGCGCTCTGCAGCACGCGTACACGTGATGGGTGGCGTCGAGTGTCACGGTGCACTGGTGGAGAGGAATTCGGCTCCTCGACTGCACACAGCACACGTTTTGATCCAATCTCTATGACCTAGCTTTTCCTCCTACTTCCTGGCTTTGTCTCCGTTATCAAGCGCTGCGCTTGCGACCCCGAGTCGTGTATTTGGTCAACGGAACGTTGTCGCGCGTGCTGCAGAAACAATCAGGTTTTATCCCCGGCCTGAAGACCCTGCTGTCCATGGCTGAAGCCCAGTCGGAAAGCCGGCCTTTACTGTCGACCCAGGCTGTCGACGAAACGGAGGTGTATCCCATACTACACATGATTCGCTCGGTGCGCCTTGACAGTCTGTCTCTGCCATCTCCGCCGTTCTCACAGTGGCCGCGGCGTAGGATGTCGCAGTGAGCATCTTTGCCCTGCCGCAACAATGGTAGCTCATTCACATTTGCTAATCTTGGTCTTCTCTCTTGAGTAGCATTACATAGGTACGTACGCTGCCCCGCGTTGCTATGGAGTCGTGCCACCTAATGCGGCTCCTCTGCTCAGATACACCTCTTACGTACGAGGCGGTGAGTCCTCCATCATTTAACTCCTCACGGACTACCGGGTTTCTTTCCTGCCATTTCGAACCTAGTCGGCGACAACGCAGCTGATGTGCTCTGAGTAGCTGACAGCGCCGGACCTAACATATACACTCGTTCGCCCACTCGAGGAGAAATACAATGGATACCAACGCGCAGGCAACCTGTCCGTCGTCTTCTGCCTCCTCGTGAACTGCGTCTACTTCAGGCGGGACGACCACCTCATGACCGCCTCGCTCTCCCGCACGCGCGCAATGCTCTGCGAGATCCTGGCTATTCGGGCTCTCTCGGCCCACGCGCACAACATGCTGGACCTCGCGTTAGCGATTACCACGAGCTGGCCAGTCTACTCCGGCGCGCCGCAGGAGCTGATCGAACGTGCACGGGAAGAACGGGACGGCGACCTTGAGGAGCGAATTGGGAACGCTATTGAGATGGCGATATTGGGTCAGGCGAAGCGCTTTACGAACAGCTCGGCGTGCCAGAAGGTTATTGACTGGATATGGAGGTATGGGCGCCATGTTGGGTCAGTGGGAGTGCGTCGCTGATGAGCGTAGCGGGAAGATCGTATACCAGGCCGACAGCAGCCGTTCCATCCTGTCAGATGTATGTGAGCTAAACAACTGGAGCGCTGTTGACTGATTGCCCGCTGCTCCTCAGACGTACAAACGCACTCCGGTGCACTTCTACGACCCCCATAAGGCCCCGCTGCTAGATCACTATCGGTGAGTGTCCGCCACAGAGGGTTTCCCTGCTCTCGTTGACACCGCGCTAGTCTGAAGGTGCCGGCCATTCGCTCAGTCCTTGAGTTCATGAAGTCGGTGTCTCCTTTTCTCCATTCCCGCGTATTCTTTGCGACATTGATCTCGTTCGACGCGCCCAGCTTCTTGTCTCTGTTCACCTTATTTGTCGTCGCCCTCGAGTTCAGTGAGACGGAGCGCATCAATGCCGCCGAGGGCATATTCATGGTGTACTCTCTTGGGTTCACACTAGAGAAGATAGCGGCCATGCAAGAGCATGGGATCAAGGGTGCGTTCTCGAACCAATCGCGATGGCCTGGTGCTGATGACAGGGCTAAGTCTACTTCAAGGGGACATGGGTGCGTCGCTGGGTGCTCCCGCATACGAGTCAGCATAAGTAGCATTGACGCGCCGTGCAGAATGGTTTCGATTTGGCATTTGGTGGGTATCCCGTCTGGTTCGAGTCATCGAGGTCGCTAAAACACAGAGGCAGTCACGCTTTATTGCACGTACGCTATACTCAGATGTGTCGGCGTCTACAACCGTCGTGAGTCGTTAGCGATCGCATCGGTGTATTGAGTACCGACGGCCATCAGACCTGTGGGCATCCCTGGCTGGGATGGACATCCTGGCGTGCATTGCCGTGCTCATGTTTCCCCGGTCGGTCTTCACGTCTTCGCCGCACTGCTAGTGAGGCTGACATGACTCCAGGCTGGCCTTCGTGACACTGAAGGACAACGTCATGGTCCTCTCGCTGCGCGCTATGATTGTGCAGTTCGTCATCCTGATGGTCATCGCTGCGTTTTGCTTCGGGGGATTCTTGTACGCCCTGTGGACGTGCGTGATGGTCTCCGCACTGTGCCGGGCGCCCAGCTGACTGCATTCGCCTGGTCAGCCTGAGCAGAAGCGAAGCAGGGTGAGCGGCGACGCTTGTCTCCGATGCTATGCCTGCTGCCCGCTGACGTCATGCGCTCTAGGTACACTGTTGGGTGAGTGCCGCAAATCCGAGATTGATGCCGGGGCGAATCATATTGATTCGCTTGCAGACAGATAGCCTGGTGGATGCTCGACCTATGGTTCGGGCTCGATGCTAGCGGGTTCGACAATGCATGTGCGTAGGATAATGCTACGGCGTTGCGACACCGGAGAACTCACCGCCGTCACTAGCCAAGTTTCACCCTATCTTTGGCCCGACGATGATGGTCACGTACGCATGCTTGAGCAACACGCTTCTGCTGACAAGTACGCCCATGTCCTTGTCAAGAGGCACCGTATTGACTCATCTCACGCCATAGTTCTCGTCTCGGTGCGTACCGTGAGGGTGCAGTCTTCCAGTAGTACCTCACCCTCCTGCAGATACTCTCGAACACATTCGCCACTATCAACGATGATGCAACCTCGGAGGTACGGTGCTGTCATTGTCTTCTGCATTCACGTCGCTGGATCTTTGCGTGAAGGCTATGTTTCGTCGCGCCGTTTTGACCATTGAAGGGTGAGAACGTTATGCATCTGTGTGTTTACTTACTAAAACCGTCTGGAAGGGTGAAGGCCGACTCGCTCTTCTCATACCAGCCGCCCATCAATCTCGTCGCCCTGTGCATCATGCTTCCAGCGAGCTACATTCTGACACCCAGATGGTTCCACAAAGTACGGTTTGTCCGCTCTGCATGTCCACATCATACTGATGATCCTACGTCAGGTTAATGTCTTCATGATCAGGTATTCGATATGGGCTCCATTACTGAAACGATGCACTGACCTCGTCTTGAGGCTCACAAGCTTTCCCATTCTGTTGCTCATCGCCTGGTACGAGCGGCAGGCCAAGGAAAACCGCACCGCCACGTTCAGCGAGACCATGTCGAAGGCGGCAGACAGGGTGTTTGACACGCTGCCTCGCTCCATCAAGCGGATGAGTGCGTATATGCGCCCGGACGTCCCGCCGCCATGACTGAATGCGAGTCTAGCGTTCTTCGAGGGCCTGAGTGGACCCGACGCAGACATCGACGCGGTCCGTACCGGCCACCCCTCGGCTCTCCGTCGACTCACGCCCAACCTTCTTCTCTTGCCCAGATATTCGACATCGGCGACTTTTACGAGAACAGCGCGCTCGAGATGGAGGACGCCGAGCCGTCCGCGCCCGCGGAGATGCCCCAGCGGCGCTCCTCCGCCTTGTCGCGGCGGCGCCCGTCGCACACGCAGTCGCAGACGAGCACGCCGGCGCGCTCGACGCTCTCGCTCTCCCAGAAGAGCGAGCGCCCGAGCGGGCCGTCCGCGATCCCGCTCCCCCGCGCGCGCTTGAACTCGATCGCCACGCGCGGCGTCGACCTCGCGCAGGCGATCGTGAGCCCGCTTGCGCAGGTCTTCCAGCCGCTTGTGGTGGATGATGACCGGGATGGCGACGCGGACGCGCTGAGCCAGGACGGCGGCGGCGGCGGAGGCGCGCTGGTGAGCTACGGGCCGGCGTCGCGGCGGAGGTTGACGTCGATGGCGAGGAGGCCGACTGCGATGGCGCATGGCGACTTCTTTGGGGCGGCGGCGGGCCAGGCGGGGATTTCGAGGCGGTCGCCTGGGCAGGCGGTGATGACGAGCCCGGGGTCGAGGATGGGGATGACCGGGCAGGCGTTGTCGTCAAGCCCGGAGACGAGGGAGACGACGCGGACCCCGGAGAAGGAGAGGGATGCGCGGTCGGGGCAGGGGCAGGGCTCATCCCGTTTACATGAGCCACTGGAGACTGCGGCGGAGGAGCAGGCGGAGGGGGCCCCTTCGCCGACGGATCGGCGGTTGGAGGAGATTGAGAGACGGCAGCAGCGGATCGAGGAGCTTTTGGAGAAGCTAGTCGCGAGGGCGCAGTAGGCATGTGCGCAGTATTCATTCCATATGACTT
Source organism: Fomitopsis schrenkii (assembly GCA_000344655.2). Lineage (NCBI taxonomy): Eukaryota > Fungi > Basidiomycota > Agaricomycetes > Polyporales > Fomitopsidaceae > Fomitopsis > Fomitopsis schrenkii. The sequence goes on from KE504147.1 coordinate 358,931, forward strand.
GGGACGCTGTTTGTGGAGATAGACCTACTATGGATACACCTTTCGGACTGACGCAACTAGTATCGTGGATCTAGAACCAATGGGGACGTACAGGATGTGGATAGGTATCTCGTGATGACAGCAGTATGGCTGTGGGTTGAGAGGCTAGTAAGGTATGTCTGGCTATAATACATGGCATGATTCAGCAGTCGTAGTCAATGATAGTCATCGCATGACGTTGTTCCTCTATGAATCTGATGTGGATTCTGTACCGGCCTCTTGTTTCTTCTCCTGATTGGCGATCCGTATCCTGCGTACAGAGATATTTGGTTTGACACGCAAAGTCGAAAGACATCGTCGTATGGCATGATGCTCACCGATTCCGTGCCATCAGGACCCGCACGGTCCTTTCCCTCTCAATTTCTGTCATATTTGGCCAGTTGGCGATACGGGACAAAGTCTGTTCATGTCGGGTGGGTTGCATTCACCGTATGTGCAGGAAAAAGCCAATTGATGCTTACCCCATCACTGTTGACGACCAACGGACCAAGCGCATCAAACCTGGCCCCCTGCTCTGAACCGATCTGAACCTCGGTGGCGACGTCGTGCGGCTCGGGTGCGGGGAGAAGGTGAGTGGCTGCGTGCTCCTTGCTCATGACTAGGACTTAGGGGAGGCAAGAGGTGTGTTTGCAAGTTCGTGTAGAGGTCAAACAAACTCAGTCGAAAGCCTATATTTGGTGGACGAGAGTGCCCGATCCTTCGAGAGTGACGCGGTCACGTGTTCGATGTACGAGAGCGCGTCGCCACCTCCGCGTCCGCCTCGTCCCTTACATGGAAAGTCGCCGCTGGTCGTCCATTATACCCTCGCTTATATTCAGTGTGTTTCCCGCGGACCAACAGTAAGTCGAGACATTAACGGCCGATGCCAGCCCAAGCTTCGTCTGGTTCGTAACGTCAGTCTGAGACACACCCCACCAGGCTCGATGGCAATGCCCTAGTCCTATAAATTCGCAAGGGAAATGCGGCTCCAACAGAAGCACACCTGCTCTCAACACTCATACAAGCCACCGCGTCCCCCTACCTCAAGTCCAAGATGCCCTTCAAGTTCTTCACCCCGGGCTCGAACTGCTTTGGTATGTCCTCCGGTAACCGCAAAGCCAAGCCAGCACATGTAAGCCTCCCAGTACCCTGCCCCTGCACCAACGAGGCTGACGCCCGGACAGACGTTGTCGTGCAAGCCGACCAAGATCACAGAGGAGCGCATCGATACGGCATGGTCCACCGCACAGGACGCTGTCGATGCCGACCATGTTCACGTACAACTAGTCTACGACGAGGATGGTCACATCGTGAGTCTCTCCTTTCCACAGCTGAAATCAGCTGGCGTACATACTTTGTTTCGTCAGGTCTCTTGCAAGGCCAAGCCCGTCAACCACGTCGAGTCCGAGTCCCTGGTCATGGGTTCGTCGATTGACGGGAAGGCGTCGTACATGCAGAGCAGTCTGGTATCAGAGTCGGTATATAGCACACAGGAGCTCTCGACACACGGCTCCCACACCGTCGACCTCTCCGACGGCAAGAGGCATCCGCCTTCGTCGCTGAACCTCACCGTCGCCACGCTGCTAGTGCGGCCCTCTGCTCCCCCCTCCCCCGCGCTCTCCGTCACATCGACGCTCGTCGGCGATGTCGCGCCCCCCAAGGCGAAGGAGTTGCCGGACGTCACCGACTTTGAGGCGATCAAGGTCCTCGGCCGCGGTGCGCAGGGCGTCGTGACCCTCGTCAGGAACAAGTCGACCGGGCTCTGCCACGCGCTGAAGAGCGTCAACGTCACCAAGCTCGGGGCGGCGCTCTACATCCGCTCGCTCGAAGAGCAGGACGTCCTCAAGCGCCTCGCGGGCATCCCCTGGTTCGTCGAGCTGCACGCCTCGTTCTACGACCGCAAGCACTTCTTCTTCGCCACGGTACGCGTCTCTCGTTTCTTGAACGCCCGATAGCTCACCACTCACGCGCCCGCGCAGAAATACTACCACAATGGCACGCTCGGCGCACTCATGGAGCGCGGCCGCCTGCCCGCGCCCGAGGCGCGGCGCCTCGCGGCGGAGCTCGTCTTCGTGCTCGGCCTCCTCCAGCAGAAGCGCGTGCTCCACGGCGACATCAAGCCGGACAACCTCCTCCTGGACAGCCGCGGCCACCTCGTCCTCGCGGACTTCGGCATGGCGCGCTGCTTCGCGGCGCGGCGCGCCGACGCGCCGTGGCAGGGGCTTGCGGAGGCGTTCGTGGAGGCGGGCGTGATGGCGGGGGCGGACCCCGCGTACGAGCGCGCGGACATGACCTGCCGCACCGTGGGCACGCCGGTGTATGCGGCGCCGGAGGTGTGGTACAATGAGGTCACCCCGCAGTCGTACCCCGCGGACGTCTGGTCGGCGGGCGTCGTCATCTTCGAGATGCTCTGTGGCCGGGTGAGTGTGCTCTTTACGTCTTGGGCGCGGCTGGGGCGCGGCTGACAGTGAGGGCGTGGGTTAGCTTCCGTTTGGCCCGCACAACATCGCGGGGCACCCCCAGGAGAGGTGCCAGAACACCGTTCGCCGTGCGCTCGGGTTCCCGGAGGAGCTCGCAGAGGAGGTCGACGACGACGCGCGCGACTTGGTGCGCAAGGTAAGGGGCACCTGCCAGTAGCACACGCGAGTGTCTTCTGATCCCGTTGCAGATGCTCCAGCTCGACGCGAGCGCGCGGCCCACTATCGCTGCTATCAAGCGGCACCCTTACTTCAAGTCCATGTGAGTTCTACAGCCAAGCGCACTAGACCGGAGGACGGCGCGCTGACCTCTCGTCGCAGCAAATGGGCCGAGATCGCCATGCGACAGGCCGAGGTGTCCACGCCCTTCCCCAAGCCGGGGCTGCGGCACTACATCGAGCGGGACCCCGCGGCCGCCCTCCCGGCGCCGATGCCCTACGACGAGCTCGCACCTGAGGACCGCAACCCGTGGTCGTGGTTCCCCTGGGTCTCGCCCGACATGAACGAGCCCCACGAGGAGACGTACATCGCGGTGAACCCCGCGCCGGACTACTCTGCGATCGAGGACACGTTTGTCCCGCCCGTGGTGGGCACGGTGAAGGCTTCGCCCTCGGATGGTGCCGCCCCTGGCCTTGCTGGCATGTGGGGCGCGCTGAAGAGGAAGTTTGCCTTCGCTGGTTGAGGTTGAGGTCGTGGGGTGGGATAGGAAAGAGGTGATGTGGTTGAGCCGGAGTGCAGCTTGAGCTTGATTGTTCGCTGCGATGCTTTGGAGTTCCCATGTCGTCCTGCCCTTCCCCGCCCCGTTCTGCTTCTGGTTCTTTTGTTCTTGAACTGATGCTCTGCTTTGGCTTGCTTTCGTTCCTCGCATGTTCACGCCTAATTTATCGCTAAGTTAAGATCACTTTCGTCTCGCGACGAGCCAGATAGAGGGAACCAGCCAGCGTATGATTAAGGGCACACGACCAACACGTATAGTAGCAATTGTTCCAAAGGCGTGTCAATGGGAAGCAACTGAAAGAAGGCACATACCCAGCTGTAACATTCTATCCAAATACTGGCGGGAAAGCAGCCCGATGCAGCATCTAGAGTAGATACCCCGGCGATACTCAGGGTCATGCCCCCACCTCACCCTCCAGCCAAGTCCACAGCTTCGCGCCCACCTTCTCGTTGTAGGCATCTTTCCTGGGGCGTGCTATCTGGGCCCACGGGACAACGAACTGGCCGTGGCGGGAGACTGATCAATGAGAACATCCGCACAAGGATAAAGTGTAGGCGCACCTCGCCGTTGTGCTTCAGTGCGTCGGGCATTGTCCCGGCCCATAGTTGGCCGAGAGCGCCGTATTCCACTGGGTATAGTTTGAGGAATATGTCCTGTGAAGCAAGTCAGTGGAGGGAGAATGTGAGAGAGCTGAGTGTGCTACTACTCACGATGAACTTGAGATCGGCGGGCGAGGCGTATCGGAAAATCCCCGTTTGGATGTTACCTATGGACGTGAGGATGCTTCATTCGCTGTAGTCTTTTTAGAAGACTGAACAAGCACGTACCAGGGTTCACTGATAGCGACAGAATACCCTGTTCAGCATATCGACGGGCGCATTCATGGGCTAGAACGACTGCCGCCTGAAGAATCCATGGTCAGGATTGTGCGCTACTCAGGCGACGGAAGACACGAACGTATTTGCTTTGGAAATACATTAATGCGTATCCCGCTTTCTTGCGTGCAGGCCCGTCCCTGAACGTATTGTAGTGCAGAGTTGCCATGTAGGCCGTATATGACGACAGCCAGATTACGCGAGCGAAATGGTCCTCAGAGGTCTCCTTGCCCGCCAGGAGAGCTGGGAGGAGTAGCTTTGTGAATAGGAAGTGTCCTGCTCGCCGGGCAAGCGTGAGTTAGAACACGATAATGTACAAGGAAAAATAGCCTGACCAATCACGTTTGTTCCGAACGTCATATCATACCCATCATCTGTAAGCCAATCAATCGGTACGGTGGAGACGCCACTGAAAATCCATGTCAGAGCTTAAAAACATTGATATATTACCGAGGGGGTCCTAACGCATTGTTGTACAGGACATGGAGCTCCGTCTCCTTGCTGCGCGGACTCAGTACGTGTGGGAGGTAGGCAGAAGGGCATTCTCGGCATACCTCAGGAACTCGGCGGCGCTCTTCCTAACGGACGCTAGGTTTGCCAGATTGAGCTCTAGGTAGATCGCCTCTTTCCCCGTCTGCTCCTTCAGCTCCGAGATGGCAGCACGAGCTTTGCTCTCGTCTCGAGAGGCCATATAGACCTTGGCATTATGGCTGAGGAGGACCTAGCATCGAAGGAACAGCTCAGCGGGAAGCAAGTGCAATGACGGATACGCGACACACCTTCACGGTTTCACGCCCGATACCGTTGTTGCCACCTACAACCAGAGGCCCCCCGTCAACTGAAGCGAAGCCGCCGTTCCCGGGACACGTAGTACGTACCGGTGACTATCACAACCTTGCCTGACAGATCAGGTATCTGGTCTACGCTGAACGTCGGTTCCGGAGGGCGGCACTGCTTGTGGATGGTCCTCCAGTTCCTCAACATCTCCCATAGCCCTGCCATGACGATGTCTCGAGGGAGAATGCAAAATGGGAGATGGGTACGGCAAGGGAGATGTGTGAGCACTCTGGGGAGTACGTTTCAGGTTTTGTTTGCGAATTGGCAGTGGTCCTCAAGTTAGCGCGTTACGGAAACTCGATCTCTGCGGTCCTTACGCGGATCACCCCTGCGTCTGGTCCCACACGCAAAAGGGCCGGTGCCGGGAGAGAGTTCGTCTAGAGGTGTCATGGTCTGAGGATGAAGCACGCTCGAAGGGCGCCGCTAGCTACACCGTAAGGAGACCCGCAACTCCGCGCGTGTTTCCCGCCTGTGGCGCATGCGCAAGAGTCGCCGGTATGCGATCCGATTTCAGCTCTTCCAAACCAGATCACGACTTCGTCGAACGACGATCTCAGTGCATACTACTCAGACACCAGTGCGGACACATCACCCGTGCGTTTGCCTAGCTCCAGTGTAACGCTAATACAAGCTACCTACCCAAGCACGCTTTCATCCGGCGCGAACATCTGGAAGTTCCTGTTGTACGTCCCCGACGCGAGGTACTTCCCGTCCTTCGACAGGTCCACCGACATCACCTTCCCGCCGTCCGTCGGGAGCGTGCGCAGCAGCTGCCAGTCGTCCGCGCTCCAGATCTTCACCAGCCCGTCGTAGCCCGCGCTCGCCATGTACAGCCCCGCGCGGTACTTGCGCTCCTCCGCCTCCTGCGCGCGCGCCTTGTCGTCCGCGTCGCTGCTCATGTCGACGTCCTCGGCGGGCGCGAGCGGCGCGTAGCAGACGTCGGTCCCGTGGAAGAAGCGCACGTCGGCGACGTTGGAGAGGTGGCCCGGGATGGTGTACAGCGCCTTGAGAGAGCGCATGTCCCATATCCGGATCGTGTCGTCGGCGGAGCCTGTGGCGATCTGGTAACTGCCAAAGGGTCAGCAACCCCGCGATAACTAGGATGCAGAGCACGAACCCGTTGGGAGAGAACGCGATGGACAGAATCCCTTGTACGTGACCATCCAGCACCATCGCAGTGCGGCCCGTCCGAAGGTCCCATACGCGTCCGATGGCATCCAAACCCCCCGAAGCAGCCAATGCACCATCCTCCTGGAACTCCACTGAGTAGACCTCCTTTGAGTGGCCCTCTTGCAGAAGCAGCTCCTTCGACGTCGCCACGTCCCACAAGCGCCACGATGTGTCGAAGCTTGCACTGGCGACGTAGTCACCGCTCGGGTGGAATGCTACTCGGCATATCCGGTCTGCATGGCCTTTCAGCGTCGCTAGAGGTGTTTCACTGAAGCAGAATGGGTGTGAGGAATGGCTGTTGTACAATGAGCCTCGTACCTATTTATGGACCACAGATTTACGTTCATGTCGCCGGCACCACTGACCAAGTTTACTGTATCTCCGCTCTGGGTCAGCGTTGCTTGCGGATGCCACGCCACGCCTCCGACTCTGTCAGTATGGCCTAGAGGACTTGTCAAAACATGAACGATGCCGACATAAAGATCGGGGACGAGCCTCGCAATGTTCGTATTGGAGTGCAATTGGGTATGTTCCACAGCTTGACATTGCCCGACCAACTACCCGTCACGAGAATTTGGCTATTGGGGGAGAACCTAACTTGTGAAATAGGTCGGTCGTCGCCGATTTGAGATCCCAGTTCCGCGACCCGCTGCAATTCAACGTCGATGAAGCCCAAGAAATAGTTAAATTACACGAAGACGACGCACCCTGACTTCCGCGAAAATCTTCTTGCGAATGTCAATGATACGCCCGAGGGGAATCTTGCTGTCTAACCGCTGCTGCGCCACTCTTTTTTGAGCTCTACATGGGATCAAGAACACGCAAAAGACGCAGTAAGCACCTTCCTGTAGTCCACCTATTGGTAGGGGAAATCCAACCTGGGCAGAGAGTACTCCGCTATTCGCCTACGCGCCTCGAGGAGCTCCAAGGAGCCTGGTGTGTAGAACTCTTCTACCTATACACAGTCAATACGTGGCTTCCAGGCTGATGTAATGCACATACCTCTTCCTCACTCTCATCTGAGCTCGAATCTTCGTCTACTTGCATTGCATCGTCTCCTCTTGCGGCGTTTATTTGGGAGAGGACATAGATGAGGCGGTCTCGTCTGTCCGCAGCCTACAAGGACATAAATCATACAGTGATATAGACATAATAAGGCACTCACACGTTCACCAAAGAGGGTGATAGGTTCGCCAATTTCTCGCAGCCTTGCCTTGACTTTATTATCGTCGGTGGGCACGGCAAGGCTGCGCGCTTTCTTCTTGCGCTCGAGCTCGTCGAGGAGCATCCTGTTCTCCTGACGCGCGCGCTCAGAGCCAAGGTAGTTGCCATCGTCGATGAGCGTGTCGAGCGTAAGCTCTGACATGGTAAGAGCAAAGGACTTGGTGGCTGAGTCGCGTACGGTTACGCGAAGGAGTGGATACGCGCTGTAAGACGCTTGTTGTGTTCTATTTGCCAAAGGCCCTAGATCTGGAGGGCGATCGGCCACGTGTGCGCGGTGAACAAGTAACGGTCGTGCCAGAGTTGAAGTTGCACATTGTCTTGGTCTGTCTCTCCTCCACTCCTGTCTGCCCCCCATGTCGGGCTTCGCCTCCCCCGCCAACCTCAGGAAGCGTCGAACTCCTGGTCAACCCTCACCAGCATCCTCCGAATACACCCAGGACGATGATCAGGTCGAATTCTTCAGTCCGGTGCGTGACACGTAGGGCTGTGTGCTGTGTGTACCGTGCCAACGCGTATATATCCCGTTTGTAGAGAAATCGGAGTGCGGCCGAGAGGCTCCTCGAGACTGAGAAAGCCAATGTGGCCATGGTCGGGATCCTCACCATACTCTCGTTCGCCTTCCGTTTCTACAAGATCAACCATCCAGACCAAGTAGTGTGCGTTGGTGACCTCATACACCATGCCATCCCCTCCCATTGACGCGTTGCTCGTTTGATGCCTCAATGTACAGATTCGATGAGGTGCACTTTGGCAAGTTCGCGTCGTATTACATCCGGAGACAATACTACTTCGACGTACACCCTCCACTCGCAAAGATGCTCTTCGGTCTGGCCGGCTGGTTTGTTGGATACGACGGGCACTTCCTCTTCGACAACATCGGAGACAGTTACACCGAGAACCACGTTCCTTACGTCGGCATGCGGGCTCTCTCGGCGTTCATGTCTAGCATGACTGTGCCTGTTGTCTACGGTATCATGAAGGAGTGCGGGTACTCAACCATCATTGCGGCTTTCTCGGCGTGTCTCGTCCTCTTCGGTGCGTCGAGCTACTGTATAGCGGTGAGACGGATCTCTAACGCGTCTCGTAGATAACGCGCACGTTGCCCAAGGACGCCTCATCCTCCTCGACGCGATCTTGATATTCTTCATCTCCATGACCATGTACTGCTATGTCCGCTTCCGCAAACTGCGATACCTGTATGTTCAATTTTCTCTGATCGGCTCAATATACTGATAGGCTCACGCAGCGAATTCTCTCCCGAATGGTGGGGGTGGCTACTTGGCACTGGTACATTTATGGCTTGTGCATGGTCTTCCAAGGTCAATGGCATCTTGACGGTCGTTGCGATCGGCATTCCTGTCCTGATCGACCTCTGGGACATCCTCGACGTTAAGAAGGGGCACAGTATGGTTTGTGTCTTGCTGCATACGTACGGGCCTTAATTTAACTGTCCTGTCTCCAGGAGTACTTCACGAAACATTTCATGGCAAGGGCGACGGGACTGATTGGGCTACCTATCTTCCTCTACCTCTTCTTCTTCTGGATTCATCTCACCATCTTGACGAACACGGGTCCGGGAGACACCTTCATGAGCCCGGCATTCCAGGAAACCTTGGAAGGCAACGAACTATTACTGAACAGCCAAGGTATGTGGGGTTGTACTCATCATTGTCTATTTTAGTCATAATTTGTCCAGAGATCCACTACTATGACACGATCACTATCCGCCACCGAGACACGCGAGTGTACCTGCATTCGCACCCAGAACGCTACCCTTTGAGGTATGATGACGGTCGTGTCAGTAGTCAAGGTAAGAGAGAACTATACTTTCCACTTGTATATGCTTCATATTCTATGCAGGGCAGCAAGTCACCGGGTACGGGCACGAGGATACCAATAACTACTGGCAGGTCATCCCCACGAAGGCGCTTCCGGACACCGGTCGCGGACGTATCGTCCGCGAAGACGACGTCATCCAGCTGCTGCACGTTTCCACGCAGACTTACCTGCTCACGCACGACGTTGCCTCGCCACTCATGGCCACGAACGAAGAGTTCACGACCTGGCCCAAGGATGACTATTCGCGCCACAATGACACGCTTTTCCGGCTGTCGATTGTCAATGCGGAGGAAGGAGAGGCGTGGAAGAGCAAGTCTGGGCACTTCAAGATCATCCATGTGCCAACGAAGGTTGCAATGTGGACGCACCCGAAGCAGCTGCCGGAGTGGGCATTCAACCAGCAAGAAATAAACGGGAACAAGAATGTGGCCGAGAAGAGCAACATCTGGTTCATCGACAACATCGTCGAGGAAGAGAGTGAGTTTCCGTCGCGCCCCCCGCATACACGTGATCGCGTCTGACTCCCCACAGGCGGGACTGATGTCGGGAACCGCACGAACGTCGGGAACCAGAAGCCCAAGAGCCGCAACTTCTTCAAGAAGTTTATCGAGCTGCAGCTGCTCATGGTCCAGCACAACGCTGGCCTGACTGCGTCGCACCCGTATGCGAGCACCCCGGTGAACTGGCCGTTCCTCCTTACTGGCATCAGCTTCTGGACACAGAACGAGGACCAGAAGCAGATCTACCTGATCGGCAACATCATCGGCTGGTGGGTATGCGTTGTCGCTGTCTCGACCTACGTCGGCATCGTTGGCGCAGACCTCCTTGCCCGCCGACGCGGCTACTTGCCTCTTGATGAATGTGAGTGTATTCAAGGCGCCTCTAGAGTGTGTACTGAGGATCCCGCACAGCCATCCGCAATCGGCTCTGGAACTCGACGGGGTTCTTCGTCGTCTTCTGGGCGGTGCACTACTTCCCGTTCTACATCATGAGCCGCCAGCTGTTCGTCCACCACTACCTCCCGTCGCACCTCGCATCCGCGCTGGTCGCGGGCTCTGTGCTCAGCTTCGTGCTCTCCGAGACGGTGAACTACCCGATCTCGATCCGCGGCCCGGCGACGCGCCTCAAGCCGTCGACGTACGCGGACACCGGGATGAAGGGCCCGATCATCATCGGCCTGTTCGTGATCGCGATGTTTGTCATGTTCTGCTATATGTCGCCTTTGACGTATGGTACGCCAGGGTACGTCTCGCCTGTTGGTGCTTGCTTCGTTGTCGCTCATGGCCTCTGTGTAGATTGGACGGCCACCAAGTTAACGCGAGGCGGTTGCTCTCGTCGTGGACCCTCCATTTCGCGGCGAAGCCCACAGACCTGTAAACAAAATTCCCTCGATTTGATCTGGATGCGTCTCTCGCTCGCTAGAGGAAGGGGATGGTTATGTTCAGTCGTATAGCTCTGGAAGCAGGCCCGCCTGTTTGTACGTAATGTTTAGTCCGTATTGTATCACTCGTCTCGAAATGCTTTCTTGACTTTCAACTTGAAGTGGGAACGCGTCGCCAGCTTCACAGTCGCAAGTCAACGGAATTCATGACAATCACGATTGCGACACCTCGGGGAGATACTAACTATGTGTGCGTTGTATGGTACATTGCAATAAGCAGGGTACAAGGATACGAGCACATCCAAGCGAGAAAGCTGTCGTACACGTCTCAATACGCGCTGCCTGTCATATCACACCATTCTTGACCTGGGCGCCACCTATTCGTGAGAACGGGTATGGAACAAGCACAGGTAGTAGCCATACCTTTTGCATGAAACCTGATACACGGCCTATATCCACGATCTGCGCCTCGCTCTCCACCGCAATGAGTAGGTTGTCCAGCATCTACGAAACAGAATCATTAATACGTTCTACTCAACAAGCGTACCCTTCTAACGAACGCACCTCCTCGACCTTGTCAATCGGCACGCCCGTACAGAGCGCCACAATTTTCTTGCACTGGAACTCCTTCTCCGCACTGGCGCCCTGCAACGATCGGAGCCGCGCGTCCATCATGCGCTCCGTGCGCTCATGCCACATCTTCATCCGCCGCAGCTTGATCAGGCTCGCCGCCGAGTCCTGCGCGGGCACGGGCGGCTCCGGATCCAGGTTGAACGACAGGTCCACCGCGCCCGCGCCGGTCATCGTCGACGCGAGGCCGCGCACGCGGAACGCGGGGCCGGGGTCGACGCCGTCGAGCGCGGTGCGGCCCGTCCAGTCGAACGCGTCCTCGTCGTCGAGCGCCTTCTCGAGGTTGCGCACGCGCTGCTGCACCTGGTCCATCTCGCCGCAGCGCTGCATCCACTGCTGGATCTGCTTGCGCTGCTCCGAGAGCTCGCGCGTCGCCGCGCGCAGGTGCGCCTGCGTCACGTCGAGCGCGTCCTGCTTCGTCTTGATCTCCGACTGGAACTCGTTGCCGAGGGTCTGGATCATGGTCGTCATTTCTGCATGGACACGTTAGGCACGGTGCGCAGGGATGGCGGGGAAGGGCTCACCTGCGAGGACGTCATGGCTCTTCAGAACGGGTGCGGAGGGCCCTGACCGTAACGAGTTGAGGATGTCTTCACCTCGGGGCCCAGCTGTCAGCTCCTGCAACGGCAAAGGTTAAACGACACGTGCAGCACACCGACCCGTTGACCTACTTCTGTCTCGACGCCAAAGTCACCCGGCCGCAGGCCGAGATTGTTTGGCAATATGCGGTTCGCGCCCACATCCAGCAGCGTTCTGACCAGACTCCGGTTACCGACCAGCGCAGCGATGTTCAATGCAGTGTCGCCATTCTCATCTTGCAAGTCCACAATAGAGCGGAATTCGCCACCCTGATTCTGGGCGATCCAGTAGAAAATCTGGTCGAGGTAGTACCGCGCGGCAGACGCGCGCCCCTTCACGCCGGCACTCGCGACGATATGGTGGAGCACGGAGCGGCGCGACGAGTCGAGTGTGCGGATGGACGGGTGCAGCGCGGCGACGAGGAGGTGGAACGTCTGCTGGTCCGCGTTGTGCGTCGCGAGGCACGCGCGCACGAGGGCGGTCTCGCCGTTGTAGTTGCCGCGGTGCACGTCTGCGCCGTTCGCGATGAGCGCGTTCACGATCGGGAAGCGCGCCATGCTCGCCGCGAGGTGCAGCGCGGTGTGCCCCTGGTCGTCCAGCACGAGGTCGACGTCCATGTTCAGCGCGGGGTTGTCCGGCGCGATGTCGCGGATCTGGTCGACGATCGGCAGCGGCTCGTCCCCCCGGCATATCGCGGTCACGATGGCCGCCCGGCGCGGGTCGCGCAGGGGCGCGGCAGCGTCCGTGGTGCGCGGGATGTAGGGCTTGGACGCGAAGCGGATCTCGAGCACCTCCGGGTCGGGGTGCCCGTCTAGCGACTTGCCGTTGGGCATGAGCGAGTGGGAGCTTGCGGGGCGCGAGACCCCGTTGGCCATTGCGGAGGTAGAAGCACCCATGTCTTGTGACCCAGACAACGCTGGGTCGATAGCTGCATCAGGATGCAGAGGTGACGGATCTAGTCGTGGGCGCTTGGAGGGCCCCGCACCATCCATCTGCGACGTAGTGGAGGATGGACGGGAGTGGTCCCCCATCTGGATGTCCGGGGAGCCGGCGTAGCGGTGTGCCTGCTGCGAAGGGGGGCGCGGGGAGGCTGCAGACGAATCACCGTCAACGTCGGACCGGGATCGTTTCAAGTTGGAGGGTGGAGGCGTTGGAGATACCGTGACTGTGTGCTGTTGGTACGCGGCTTTACACGGACTGAGCTGGTACTTCGCAAAGCGTGAAGTTATAATTCCCTACCTGAAGTAGAAGGTGTGAAGAGGCCTTGGGCACGACCTTGATTTAACAACCGTAGTGCGGAACCTGGCATGATTGGTGGTGGTTGCAGGCCAGGTGGATTGAAATTACCTGACAGCACCGTCAGCACTGACCAATGAACATCACTGAGCGAGATATCAGAGGAGGCTCAAACATGAAGACTACGCGACTACTGATACTCTATAGACTGTCCCTTCCAAGCTCCAGGCTGCCTTGTGGCGATCGTACACGCAAACATTGTGACAAACCGTTGAAGAAACGGTTGCATAGAAGCAGTGGCACAGGTAATGGCGACAGGGCAGGCAGCTCGCACTAGACACGGCTGGAGAGCGACCGAAGCCCCGCAACCGTGCCACGGAAACCAGAATGACGTGCCGGTCTTGAGTATGAAGCACTGACCTGATGTGATATTGGGCAGCCCGGCTGGCAGTCCCCCCAGGGCGTTGGCATTGGGGACGAAGTCAAAGAGGGGGGCTAGTAAGGGTGCAACGCCATACTGCAGGGCGATATCGCGACCCCTCTCGAGGGGTATCCTACTACGCGTGAGTAGAGAACGGGCGGAGGGCGACGAGGTGACACGGACCATGTGCCTTGGTATTTACCGTACCCACCCTGGACAATCTCGTGCTTGCCTGGCAGAATTTCCTTCTCGAGGATCTTGGTGCGGCGTCCCTTGTCTACACCAGCTACTTTGAGAATTTGGGTCGCGTTCACGTAGGAGTCTGTGCGGCGGCGCATGACAGCGATACCGCGGACCATGCATTCGTAGACCTATATGCGGCGACGCGTTATAACGTGTCAGCAGCAAGCAAAGGGGGCTACACACCTGGACGGATGAATAGACGGCATTGTAGATTTTGACAGGCTGCTGCTGGCCGGGTGCGCGGGCGACGGCCTGCATGGGGAGGACGGCGTCGCGGGGGATGGGGGCGTTGTCGTCGGGCGGAGGCGGATTTGCGTGCGGAGGCACTCAGAGTCTCACGTCCGAGTCGTCGCGCGCCGAGACGCGCTTCAAAGCGTGTTGGCGGAGCTCCAATTCAGCCACCGCCCGCGTGCGCCTCCACGCTCCCGCCACCACCGCGACCCCTTCCGCTTACTTAAGCGACACGCTCACGGCCCGGGTCCCTCGTCGTCGTCGTCCCGCCTGCGCTGGCCGTCTTGCTCCCGCCGTCGCTGTCGTCCTCGACGGCCTGCTCACTGCCTGTGCCACGCTGCTCGTCGCTTTGCCGTCGCGCGCGCCCGGAAGCGAGTCCGACAGAAGCATCAGCGACAGCCCCCACGTCACGCGCCGGACACGAGCGCAGCCGACCGCAACGCTTGCCTAAAGCGGCCTGCCACAGGCGACCGACTATCGCGCGCGCATCCTCGAAGACACTCTGCGGAACGCAGGCCGCTCTGTGCCAGCCATGTTCAACGCCCCCAGACCACAGCAGCCTTACGGCGCGTCGTCTTCCAATGGCTTTGGCGTCAACAGTTTCATGAGCGAGAACCCGCTCGCCTCCTCCATGTATGACGACGGACTCGATCCCTGGAGTACTGCCCCCAGTCCAGCGCCCCCGCACATCCCATCTTATACGACTACCTCTTCCGCCGGCCTTGGTTCCGTTATTGGTAAATGTCTATGGATGCCGTGTGAAAGCGGATTCTGATCTTTGCGCAGGTAATGCGACTGTGCCGCCAATATACTTCCAGGCATTTGCTGCTGTGGACGATGATAACACAGGCGAGACATCCGTCAGTGCACTGTCTCGCGTTCTTCGTACATCAGCCCTCCCTGCATCTACCATCGACAAGGTGCGTCTCCTTTGTCTTCTCTCTCGTCTGTGACTGATTGTGTATCGTCACCTCAGGTCGTGAGTTTGGTCAGCTCACGACCCCGTGTATCGCGAGTCGAGTTCTATGTCGCTCTCGCGCTTGCTGCCCTTGTACAAGGTGGTAAAGGTGCGATTGCTGCTGCACCAGCCCTCCTCTATGCTAATACCGATGCTGTCCAGACGTTAGCATCGAGCAGGTTGCTCGGCTGGCACAAGATGACGCACTGCCCGTTCCGACTCTTGACCTCAGCGCGCTCGCAGCATCAACGTCAGCTTTCAGCCCTTACTCAGCCTCCGATGCTACACGGAACGTTGTAACGCGGGGCTATTCTGCCGAAGACCCTTGGAGTGTCCCCAAGTTCCCCTCTGGCACCGTGACATCTCCGCCTGCCCCGGCCCCAGCCCCTACTAACGGGGCTGGTAGCCTCGCAAACGGTGCACCCTCCACCATCTCAGGCTCAGGGCTTCCGAAGGAGTGGTGGCGCAAGCAAGAGACGATACATGTGAACGTACTGGGGCAGCAAGGCTTCCTGTTGAACCGATACCTCGCGTACGAGGTCACAAGCGATGTGAGGCCAATCAGCGTGAGTATCATATATGTGCTCATAGACGTACCCAATAGCGAGGAGCACCTGTGCCTAGGCGCTACTCAGAGTTCGTCTTCCTATGGGATTGTCTCGTCAAGCGGTACCCGTTCCGATTGCTTCCAGCATTACCTCCGAAACGAGTGGGACGTGAGTGATGTCAGCGTTTGTAGAAGTGTGCGACTGAGCCATCTTCTGCAGCGGATGAGAACTTTTTGGAACAAAGACGGTTAGCGCGCGTACATGGGCCCCACATCCTGTGTTTGCTGACCTGCCAACAGGAAAGGGCTCGCTAGGTTCCTGACCTTTGTGATGTAGGTGACGCAGTGACTAATGCAACGACTCGCGGTTGACCAATGCACATATCAGTAACCACCCTATCATCAAGGACGACGGCCTGCTTGCCGTCTTCCTCACCGAGCCCTCATTCGAAAACTGGCGGAAGCACACGCCCATCTCTTACGACGAAGAGTCCGTCAGCAAGCGCGTCGACCGCCTCGAGGAGATGAGTATCCCGAGCGACCTCGACGACAAGCTGAAGTGCGCCGTCTCACTGTTTACCCCCGCGTCTGCCCTCGCTAATCGCCCACAGCTTCGTCCGCGGCAAGGTGGGCTTCCTGATCGAGCACTGGCAGCGGATCTGCATGCTCGCCGAGCGCATCATCCGGCGGCGCGAGGCAGAAGCGGTACGGGTCCCTCCTCTCGTCCGGCGCGCGTACCTCCCGGCTCACTTCGCGTTGCCCCCGCTCGCATCCTCCCCCTCGTCCGCGTCGTCCGCGTCCGATACGGACTCGCTCGCGTCCTCAATCTTCGGCGGGCTCGCGCGCGCGCGCGTGCGCGACGCACAGGCGGACCTGTCGCGCATGACGAACACGATGAAGAGCCTGGTAGAGGTGAACGAGCGGTGCTGGCGCGGGGACGAGTGCGAGCTGTGTGCGGGCGTCAGGCAGGGCCTTGTCGGCTCGGCGACGCACCTGCAGAAACATTCGGATATGCTGGAGCATAGGGTATGTGGCCGTTGTGTGACGGGGTAGGCTGCTCGCTGATGGCAGTGTAGTCGCGCACGATGTTGTACTCCACGCTGGAGGCGCTAAAGGTAATTCGCAGGCTTCGTGTCAGCGTTGTGTGGAGTCTCACGTCGATCTGTAGGGTCAACGAGATCTGTATATTGCCCTCCGGGACTTGTTCATCCGACATGACAGACTGTCCGGAGACCAGGTCGACCGCCTCAAAAAGCGTGTTGAGAGCAATTCTATGAAGCTGGAGGGAATCAAGCAGGCACATAAAGAGGGGTGGGAGGCAGAGGCGGACAAGTACACCGTTCTCATCGAGAAGGACCAGGCGGCGATCGCAGCGGCGCTCAACCGGAGAATATTCGTCCGAGCATGGTGAGCGATTCCCACTGACTGAAAATTCCGTGCGCCTCGGGCTCATGCCTTCTTATTTTATAGTATGTGGCACGAGCTGCGCGTGGTGCTGCATAACCGCGAGAACACGCTGATCTCGCAGGCCGTGCAGGCGTTCGCGCGGGAGGAGCTCGACTTTTCCGAGTCGACGGTGGCGAACTGGGCGGCGATGGTGGAGAATGTGGAGAGCATGCCGTACGAGTGAACGGGTGCATGCGTCCCGTGCTGGTGTAGCGGGGAACTGAACGTTGCTCTATGACTATGCTGCTGTGTTATGCAAGTGCTTCTTATACCATACTCTAATTGCATCGATTTGTTTGACGACCCGTTTTTTTGCAATCTATACGACGATATTATAACTGCATATAGCGGCGCTTGAGTGACACACTGACACACTGCGTGGCTGAGACATTTGTCGAATACAAGCAGGATACCTGTCGCGCCTTTCAGCATTTGGTAGTGAGACGGTGCGGAAACATGACCAGTACTACTCATTACGTTCGGCGGCTTCAGCGATACTCGAGACTAGTGATACAAGATAAGCGAAAAAATAAGTAAGCAGTAGATCAGCAACAGAATAAACAGGAATGCGCATAAGTATTTCAACTCCACCCCATATAGTCGCCCCGTCCACGACCTCTCGGAGGACCGGAGGGACCACCCCCGCCCCTCCCCCTCCCTCTACTCTTCCACCCTGCATCCCTCGGCCGATCATGGCTGTGGTCACGGTTGTGCACGCGCCCCCCGCCGGTGTTCCGTCCCCTGCCTCCTCGATGCCCGCGGTCGCCGGGACCGTCATATCGGTCGCGCGGACCCAGCCGGTCGCGCTCGTAGTAATCTTGGTGCATATCACCTGGATACGGATGCGGGGGAGGTGGGCCCTGACCAGGGTACATGTTCGGAGGTGGCGGCTGGTACGGCGGCTGGTAGCCCGCAGGCTGGTTCAGCCATGGTTGCAGGGGAATGCCCTGTTGAGGCGGTGGGGGCGGGGACAGCTGCATGGGGATTCCCAGAGTGGCAGGTACCGGAGGGATGGTCGGTGGCACTATGGGTGGTGATGCGCCAGATACGGGAGGCTGTGGTGCGAGGGCGGAGGAAGAGAGCGTACGCAACATTAGCTGGATCTGCTCGGGGGTCAGCTGCGCCACCTCCGCAGCCAGAGCGGCGTTGTTCTCTGGCAGTTGCGTCGGTGGCGGCGCCGCTGATTGGGTTTGGGTTTGATTTTGCTGGGTCAGGGATGGAAGCAGATCTAAGAGCGCTTGAGGAAGCTGCACGGTAGGCGCCCCTGGCACCGGAGGATGTGGAGCAGGCGCTGCGGGTGGGGGAGCGAGCTTGCCCTTGTTCAGCACCCATACACCGATGAGGTAGTTGGATGTCCGTTGCTTCGGGAGACAGAGGTCGTCAAGAAGCTCCATGTAGTCTGGAATGGGCTCAATGCTCAGAAGGGGTATGATGTACAGCTCTCGTCCTGGTGCCCAATCTTTCGGCCGGTTTCCCCAAGGGAAGACTAGACCATGTCGCCTGAAAAGTACAAAGTCTGTCAATGATTGCTTGGATCAGCGAGATATAGAAGTCTTACCCTTTCGCTATCAAGTGGTCGATAAGGAGCTTGAAGCCTGTACTCTCGATGTCAGGACTGGGCTCGGGAGAGAAGGCCACTGCCATGAGCTCCTTTGTAGGGTTCAAGCGCATCTGTGTGAGGTACTGCGCAGATTTATCCACGGGAACACGTCCGTCGATGCGAAGTTCCTTCGAGGGGAATAGCGTCTGCCAGAGTGGTGAATCGCCTCCCAATGTTCGTCCACCTGTTTGGCGAGCGATGAGCGATACGTCTTGAGCCATCACCGAATCGAGTGGCATGCTTAACTGAAATTGATACGTCAGTCCTAGTCTCGCAGAACACTGAATTGAAGCCGTACCGTGCCCGTCCACACTTTTGGGAGAGCCTCGAACGCATTACGCAGTCCTTCAGGACTATCGTCTACCACAGGAGGCAGAGCTTCGGCGGCAGGCTGTTCTTCCTCGTCCTTGCCCAGGAACATGTCAAAGTCTTGATCGTCTGCAACCTCCCCGAGGGTACCAGGCCCAACGAGCGACTCCGCTTCTCCATCGTGCATGGGCACATCGTGAGGTTCGGGCGTTTGCCCCTGCCCAGACGCATCGCCTTTGGGTGTCCACAGTGAATTGAGATCGAATGATGGGTGTGACGCCGTGTCAGGCCTCGCCATAAATGGCGAGATCCCTGTGGACGGGGTAGGTGCTGTCGGACTACGCGGTGGGGGAGCCTGTGTACCGGGAGGCTGCGAGGCGAAAGGCGGGGGCGTATCATCGCCAAACGGCGTAGACGTGGGCGCAAAAGTGGGGACATCGCTCGGTCCGTCCTCGTCAATATTGATGAGGTCGGCAAGATTCAGCTCGCCTTCTACAAGTGTCTGGTAATCCGACGCAGACGGTACGAACAGCGGATTCACGGGGGGCCTGCCCATGCCGGGCACTGACGCGCCCGCATTCACATCGGGATGCGACGCATGCAAGGGAACAGGAGGCGGGGCGCCCCACGTCGGGGTCTGCGGAACAACGGGCGACTCAGGCGGAACGGAGCCCTGTCCATGCGTGCTCGCTGACCGTGCACGCTCGGCCTGGAGCCGCAAGCGGGCCTGCCTCTCGCGCTCGATCCTCTCTTCCTCTTCCTCCTCCTCACGCGCATGCTCAGCATCACGCGAAACACCATTGACATCCTCGATGTTCTCAATACCCTTGTGCGTGATCTTCGCACGCGGGAGCGTCTGTTTCTTGAGGATAGAGTGGGCCAGCGCCTCCTCTTCTGCATGTCTGATGGACTGCTTCGTCTCCTCGTCAGCCAGTTCGGTAGAGGACATCGTGGATAGTTCATTTGGAGAGAGGTTCGACGAGGCTATGCGCTTATGAAGTAGCACACGGTCAGGTTTGCTCAGATTAAACGTTAGCATGCGGAAACGCTCCCTGAACGAGACGGGTTAGAAACAGAAACGCAATGTCAATATTCTTGCAAAATGCAACTCACTTATACTTGCTTCCCACGGCGCGCTTCCCGTTCTTGTCAGTATCAGCATACAGCCCGAAGATACACTTCTCGAGGTCAGCGGCAAAGTGTTTTGCAGTCATCTCCAGGTTCTCCTTCTCTTCGTCAGTGAGGTCTTGCTGTTCCCTGCTCGGCTCCAGAGCCCTTGTGTTGTCGTGCTGGCCATCGAGGAAAGGATAGCGGAGAAAGATAGGACGGAAGAGTTCCTCAAGCTTAGTGAGACAATAATGTCGTGCGGGATCTTCACCAGAGGATGCCTTCGCACGCTTCGACGGAGGCTCAGTGGTGGTTGATTGCCTGCGCTTGGCCGCGGAGCTCGCTCCCGGAGATCCAGACTTGCGGACATTGCTGTCTTGCGTACTGTGGCGACGCAGTCGATGTGTGGTCTTGGCTTTTTTGTTTGACGGGTCGGAATCGGAGTCAGACTCGGATGAAACAGACACCCTGCGCGTACGACGCTGGTAGAGGAGTGCCACTTAAGTATACGCAGTGGCGAGTCAGTAGATACGGACGTACCTTGACGGTCACCCTCGGCTTAGTCTGCTCTTCTACGTATTCATCCCCGCTCCCGTTGTCCGATGATGCGGAGTTCATGTCGCTATCCTTGCTGCTGCCTAGACGTTCGTGCTTGGAGCCGTTGGTGACTAGTTCGAGGCCATCCACACCTTCCCAGTTCACTGTGAGATGGAACCATCAGCCACTATCCTTATGTGCGTAGAGACCCAAATAAAAGGCACACAAGAGTAAAGAAGGTAGAGCCATGTGGCGCAATGCGAACACGCTCCGCGAGCACCGCCCGGTGCACAACGTAACCACTCTCATGGGGGCAACGGTACAGCCTTCAGCGTAGAACCTCACAACAACAGAGGTTCCCCCCACAAGGACGGTCCTGCATCGCAAGTCCGGCTTCACGCAGAACACGGACATCGGCCACGTCCTCCTCCGACCGCGACGCATATACTTGTGGGGCGCATCCACAGGTACCAAAACTGATACTACCTATACGCAACTAATTTGACGGCCTCTTAGGGACGTGGGCGGAGAACGCAAAAGTATTTACATGATACGTAAACGAAATACATGGACAAGGACATGGTACCAGGACAGTCGTACGTGCCACATGAAGATGCAACAAGTCAAAGTACTCACTGATTGTTCGCAAACCCGTGCGTTTGGCGCACGAAGGGCATATATACGTCTCTAGAGTATGCACGGGTTCAATCAACATACTGCACACAGGTCAAAGGTTGCAACTTACGGATTTCCTCCGCGTCTCTCTCGTGCAGCTTCACACAACGGAAGTGGTACCTGGAATGTGCCTGTACGTTAATCCACTGCCTTCGAACGCCCTCGGCGGGAGGGAGCTGCCGGCACGTACCATCCTCTGCATTCCTCGCATCTTATCATGGGCGATCCGTCATCGGGCTGGCGGCAGAGACAATGCGATCTTGACGCCTTACTGGTCGTCCGAGGCCTCTTGTTTTGCAGTTTTGGCGGGCCTGTGTCCGCATTCTGTTTGCTACCTATATTTTCCGGCTTCGACATTGCGCCTCGTTGCGGGGCGGCACGATGTGAGGAACCTGTGGTCGTCGTGGAGAGGAAGATGGAGGGAGATGCACAGCAAATTGAATCAGCGTTCTGAACGCCCAGCCGTTCCCACGGATCGCGTGACCACGTAGGATGCTCAGCCTCAGCGTCTAACCTGGAAGGGTCCTCATAACCTACTCCACCATTGCTACGTTATGCACATCCCCTTCTTAGCGAAGCCCTTCCCGCAACGATTCGTGCATGCACCCTTTGGGCCTTTGCAAAGAACTGAAAGCACTCTCCTGATATTCCCAGACTGACATGAAATTCCTGGCTTCTATTGCACCAGAATCTGCCCGCGTGCAATGCGGCCACATCACTGCGGCTTGTGGAGATTGCAGCAAAAGCCGCATGTCAGTGAGTCTCCTTCCCCTTCCGTGAAGCACTCACGGCATGGTACCCGAGAAAGTACCGGCTCTGCTCTGTGATGCGGTACGTTTCAAGGTGCGTCGATTGGCTTATTGCATCGCATTTCTTCACGTCCAGCACACCCCGCACACCAAACGGATATTGATGCCTTGCATGGATCAAGCTGGCTGTGGACTACAAAGGACATCTTGCATACAAATTCAAGGCCGTGTCTACAATTTCAATAGCAGTGATCCTTGTGCTCGTCTATCACGGGTTGACGTCGGGCATTGGCAACAACAATACTGATATCGGCATTCCCCAGAAGTAGCCGTGGAAAGGAACGGTGATGTAAAAAATGATGCCAGGTATGTACAGTACACTGTAGCTCGTTATCCGACTTGCAGAACTCTTCGGGACATCTCGACCAACACAGATAACTGAGCGGCGTCGACGGTTTGCGTGTGCGCATTGCAGATGCGTCCTAGTGCATTTATGCTCGGCCTCGATCAGATTATCGCCGTTGTCCCATATGCATGCGTTACTGGAGGCCGCATCAACGTCATGATAGGTCAAGACCAGCTGTCGGGACACCATGCATGGCCGTTTGATGACTGTTCGTCTTTTTGGTAGGCAACTTCCATCCGTCGTTGGCTTCGGGTCTGATATAACGTAGGCTGCCGCGTTTACGTGGGTAGCAAGATATAACAGAAACACGGCACGCTTGGCCCTACTTATCAGCTAAGCACCTCCTGGCAGGTCTAGCAGACGCTGCGGCAGATCCCTGCGCATCCCGCTCTCGTGAACTAGCGCTGTGCATGGTGGTGCGTATAGACATGCTTCCGAGGTTCGAGCCTACTGAAGATAGAAGAACTGAGCTTGAATGAGTAGACGCGTGACTGCGAACGTGTTCGCCATGGTTCGTGATACTGCCATCGCAGCCATCGCACGTATCTATCCGCTTGCTTCTCTGAGATCGAGAACCCTCCGAGGCATATGCTCCCATCCGTGCGCCGCACAGGTGTCGCCGGCTGACAGTTCGTACGTTGTGCCACGAAGTTAGGGCGCCCCTCGGGCGGCTTGATGCTCCCGGAAGTACCACACTGCGGGACGGTGAACCCGACGATTGAATGTGCTGCGTTCGTAGGCACGAGGCGGGTCTCCAGCACTGAGGAGCCCTTATCAGTATGTGAGCGGGCTAGTACGAGTAAATGGAGAGCCATATCCTGACATATTGCTATAGGTGCAAGGAACTGTTTGGGGAGCCCTTAAGATAGACCCAGTACACTTTCGACTACTATCGGCGCCAGCGCGACAGCACGTGCATCGCTCCAACCCCAACCCTGGCTGCCACTTATTGCGCGGACCGATCTGTGGATTTTGAAGCGGTGTCCCTCGATGGTCGCTGTGTATCCGGTCACTTCATTGCATGCAGTGATATTGTATTGGAATGAGAATTGGAGGATCAGTGTCAGTTTGACTGCAAGCCACGGCGTAGTATTACTTGCACAGTGCAGTGTTGCAATGTTCCTGAGCATTCGCGCTGTGTTCTGCAGGTTCCGCAACTTTTGACAGGCTCAACGATTTCACAAAGATTTCAAGAAGATTTCAATGTATTTTATATATCAAGTCTTCATTGCCTTCTGTGCACTGCTTGTATCAGTGGACAACGTCTGTCGCCACATGCGATGTATGAATAACCTCAGAAAGGAAATGGCGAGCCATGATTATGTAATTAACATACGGAGATCCTCGCGAAGATCGCGTGGGATCACTTCTTCGACGGCGATGTTTGGATTTTGGAAACTGTCAGATTTTCCTAGTGCTTGATTTAAAGGACTTGACAGTTTTCGTTTTTTGTCTAGTGGCCACTGAATATCTGCAACTTACGGTTTGCACCGAACCCCGGCCAAAGCTCGGCTAGGCGCCGAAAAGGCGCGCACGTGATGTAGTCGAGAGTGTACTGGGTCTATCTTA
>KE504148.1:0-49452 GCA_000344655.2 Fomitopsis schrenkii
TCACGATAGTGCTCCGGAACCATCTCCTCGAAGGATTTCTTAGGCTTCGCTTGGTTCGCTTGTGCAGCCAGCTGGGTCGAGTACGTGACTCCAGCGCAGCACCACAACTCTTCCGAAACGTTGTCTAGAACTCCGCGCTTTTTCCATTTGCGCCGGAGTTTCCTCATCCCTCCGATCTTCTGGAAAAGGGGTTCAGAATCACTGTCCTCGGGTAGAACCTCCTCAGGTTCTCCTCCGAACGTGACCTTCCCCTCTCGCCAGTCAATGGTGGGGTTCACTTCTCTTAACCACGGGATACCCAGTATCACGTCTTCCGTACTAATATTCTTAACGAGAAACTCTACTAACTCATCGAAGTTACCTACTTGCAAGCGCAACCTAGCTACATGAGTAATAGTACCGGTTTTGTTCCTTGAACCATCTATGTTATACAAAACTATAGGATGTTTCATGGGCCGTGTCACTATGTTATTCCTACGTACAAAAGAAGCGGAAATGAATATACCCGTGGCGCCTGTGTCGATCATTGCAGCCACGGTTTTCTTAGTAGATAGTCCAGAAATATCGACGTCAACTCGAAAATGTGTATCGCGATTCTCAGACTCGGATATTGTACAACTGCGTATGCTACCGAAGAAATGCCAATACTTGTCCACGGACCACGGAGGGGCTGCCTCACTTTGTGGTCGCTCTAAAAATACTTCTTGATCGCCTCCAGCTGCTCATTGAGAGCCGCCTGCTGCGCCATGAGGGCCTTCAAGGCTTCCTCAGGGCCGGGCACTGTGGCGCCGAGCACCGCACTCAACTCCTCCGCCTTGTCCTTCGCATCAGCTGCTTCCTGAGTCTGTGGAGACTTCAGGTCTATGATGTCGAATGACTCCGACGACGAGGTTGCGGCAACCTTCTGCTTCTTGGGCAGTCCCATGTACCGCCTCATGCAAACATTGGCCTTGTGGCCGGTTCCACCGCAGTGGTCGCAGATGTTGCGCTCATGTCCTCTGTCCTTCTTGCTGTGACCCTTGTCACCACATCTGAAGCACCTGCTGGTCATCGCCTTGAGGAAGTCGGTGCGCGACTTCCCGTTGCCCTTGGATGCATCGATGTCCATGGCGTTGGGGTCTTTGGCGGGGGCGGAGAATGGAGAGGCCGAAGTCGAGGGGACCGTGCGGGGAATGAAGGTGGAACCAGTCGAGCGTCCTTGCTCGTGCGCCTTCTCGGCTTTGCGCTGCCGGAGGCGGGTGTCGAAGTCGATAGCGACCGTGATGAGCTCGTCGAGCATCTTGGTAGAGCGCTCCGTGGTGGGGAGGAGATCCTTGATCTCCGACGATAGGTGTTCGTAGAAACGATCACGGAGATCGCTATCTGAATAGCCGGTGCGAGCCATGACCTCGCGGAACCGGGCGACATACTCAGGGACCGAGAGTTTGCCCTGATACAACTTTTTCAACGCCTCCTTCATGTCGGCAGACTCGTCTTGAGTCTCGAATCAAAGTTTGAAGGCGGTGGTAAACCCGCCCCAGTCGGCGAAAGCGACCTGATCCGTTACCATCTTCTCGATGTACGGGGTGGCCCAGACCGCGGCCTCATCCTGTAGGAAGGAGAGAGCCGTCTTAATCCACTTCTGGTCATCTGACCTCCACTTCGTCTCCGTGCCCACTGTGACAGTATGATTGAGCTTCGTGCCCGACTCTTGGGCGTAGAGTGTGAAAGCCGCGATGAAGTGGCGCGCGTCCGGCGAGGACTTGCCGTTGTACGGCGACGGCTTCTGGATCAGCGACTTGTCGTTTCCTGACGTCGAAGCGGGACGGTTCAGGAGGGTCTGGAGCGCGGTCTGCGTCTCCGTGGCAGCGGTGGTGAGAGCGGCGATAGCCGCCATGATTTGTGCGGGGGACATCGACATGTTGTCTTCTTCTGTCTGGTTGGGTTACGTCGAATTCGATAGGTTCGGGTTCTGGCTCTGGTGCGATGAATCGATTTTCTTCGGTACACCTTTCGAATCGTTCGTCAGCGTCTGGGATTGCAGGTGCGCTTAGACGAAAAGGACAAGGCTGGGTTGCACAGTATAGCGACCCGCTCTGATCTGCCACTATATGCAGGTCTTTTCGCGTTTCACGCTGATGAGCGTGGATCAGCTCGGAGCAGTCCGTCATGCTCGATTTGGTTGGGTACTACTTTTCCTACAATGACGCCGTGAGCCGAGCCTCCGTATCACGTCACGATAGGAGAAAGCGCCACCCGGCCGCGTCTAACATTACGAAGTCTCTTATCCTATCACAGGATACTTGGCCCTCAGGCGCGCATAGCTCAGTGGAAACCGCAGGTCTGTGATTTACGCTTAGGGGGCTAGTATTAGGCCGCAGGTCACAAGGACCGCTTTGACACCTCATAGCACCGCCTTAGCCACACTGGCTGACCATTGGTACGCTCAGTCTCCTCGACCTGTTGCGCCCACTTGACGACTGGAAGCACGAGCCCAGCGTCATACACCAGAGGTGTCCGAATCTTGCCGCATTTTATCCAATTTCCTGATCCGGCGTCCCATAGGGAGCGGCCCGGGGCTCAAGTCTAACCTATGCTGCATACCCTTGGCAGGGCGCTTGCCAAGGCAGAACACTCACGATGGGGATCGACCCAGTGACCTGTGCCCAGCCGGAGGTTGAACCCCGACCGACTCTGAAAGCTCTGTGGATACGCGTGCTCACGGGGTATCCTCGGTGTAGAGAACTACGCTAAGGGAGAGATTACTACGCTACCGGCTACTGCCGGGCGGACTAAGCTTAGGTGCGATCGATCTGTCTTATCGATGCAGAGACTAGGTGCGTACGCGTCCTTCAGAGGCGTCGCAGGTAGAGATGAAAGGTATCTCGTCCTAATGTCGCGGAGCTAGTCGACGCGCACAATAGAAAACGGGAAAGGTCTCGCCGGGATTGACCCCGTACGGACAAGGCTAAGTGAGGATGATACTCACCACTTGTAGTGGCAGACTTGGACGTCGATGCTTCACACGGCGTAGCGATACTAAGATCAGCTAGCACTCAAGTTAGATTAGAATATACTAAGTACAACTGATGTACTCACCTAGCACTCAAGAGGACGAGATGAGTGCTAGGGGAGCGAGTCTCTACTACTTATACCCCTCAGGTTTAGGGCAGGGCTCCTACATCAAGGTGTCGTCACATGCGTGAGGCAATTACGCTATTGGCTAACTACCGATGATGCGAGATGGCGCGATCTGTCCTAAGTCCGGTCTCGGGATATGCGTCAGCGGGTCACGTGCTACAAGGTAAACCCTAGTCCGTGGTTACGTCACGTGACTAGTCAGAAGGCCGTTCCAGGCGAAAGTTATCGAGCGTATAGTACAAGTCCATGGTACAAAGCGAGATAAAATAGTAAAAACAAAGTAAAAATTAGGGCCTAGCCGTGCCTACCACGACAATGCTCAAGGACATCATCAACAGCAGCATCAAGCTGGAGGAAGCTACTCAGGCTCTCCTCTTGATGTCTAAGGTTCCAAAAAGTTATTCAACAATGGTGTCTGCTATCATGGCATTGACTAAACTCAAGGAACTGAAGATCAGGACTTTCATGAGTAATATAATCTACAAGGAAACTCTTTGCTGGTCCAGTATGGGACAATCGGACAATCTGCATCAAAGATGTCCCAGGTCAAAATTCACAGCAGCAATGGTCATTGCTTGCATTGCAGCAAGAAGCATGACTTGGTGAATTGCTGGACTAATTACCCTCACTTGTGCCTGCCTAAGAAAGGTGGCAGTGACAACAAAGGGAAGGGGAAAGGTAAAGGTGGTCATGGCAACAGCAACAAGAAGGTGAACACCACAGTTCATGCTATGTCTGATGGTAACAAGGTTACTGTGTCAACTAGTTTGTCTTCTGGGTCTTCAAATGGTCAAGGTGCATCAATAGTCAAGGTTAAGGATAACTATACAGATACTTCCTGCACAATTTGTCCTCCTTGCAGGGCTGGTTCTTTGGTAGCACAACCTCTTCTTGAAGGTAGGTGCTTTGAAATTCCCACCATCCCCAGCAGAAGCCTTCTCTTCCTTCAAGACTTCAAGCAACTTGATGACATCAGCATCATTCCAGTAGGCCTTCTTGCCCATGACACACTGTGAGAAGAGGCAGAGCAAATGCAAGCAGTGGCATGGAGTTCATAGACAAAGACATCATCAATATGCAATGCTTGCCACCAGCCTGCCATCACATGGTGTCCCACCTTCGGGTTTCCCTGAGTGGCTGACATTGGCAAGCAAGCAAATGTCTCTAGAGGACTTACCAAACAGGCCCCTACTTACTTCTGGCTGAATGATCTGTGGGATACGAAGATCAATGATGTGCTCTCTAAAAATTACATATGCTTCCAACCATGCCCATGTAACCACTGTCTGCTATCCTTTTCAGGCCCCTGACAATGGGACAGGTATAAGCAAGGCACCTCATGAGTTACTCCAGAGTAGCTCTCGAGCATCTGACCTGTGTTTCATCGTTGGCAATGTACTCTCGCCTCTTTCGCTTATCGTCCTACCTGCCCCTCTGCTATGCAAACTCTGAGCAATATTGTCAGACACACCTACTTGAGTCCAATTCACGACCACCAGATATTGGCTCATACCTCCAGTGCAATATTGCACTGCAGCACCTCAAGTGAACGCCATAAAGCAAGCCAAATCACCCTCGTCTATCTCCTGCTATCATTCTCCGCCGTGCACGAGATTCCTCTTGGGCAGTGCAGCCCAGACCTGAGCCGCGACTCCCTTCATGACATCATTCCACCCCGTCTCGCACTTGCTCTCTTTCATTGTCTTGTCTGAGGCCATGAGAACGTGTGGGATCCCGGCGTCGCCGCCCCGGCTCACGCTGGGCGTGATCGGTAGCTCGCCGAGGACGGGTGCACCGAGGCGCGCGGCAGTGGCGCGGAAGAGGTCGGGTGGGCCGTATAGGTGGTGTGGCGTTGAGCAGGAAGGGCACGTGAAGTAGGACTGATTGAGAAGGAGGCCGAGGATCTGCGCGAGGCGGGGTGAGCGGAAGAGAAGATCGGAGAAAGAGGAGGGTCGTACGGGGACGGAGATCTTGCGGAACATGGTGACACCCTTGCGGACGTCGGAGAGGGCGACGTCTTGCGGGGTCGAAACGATCACCGCGCCTGCAGCCCAGCCGTTCGCGATTAGCCCCATCACATCCCAGGCGGAAACTCACCGTCGACGTTGACGAGCTGGCCGAGGGTGAGGGGCACGTCGCCGGTGCCCGGCGGCATATCGATGACGAGCACATCAAGCCCGGAACCGCGCTGTTCGGGCCCGTCGCGCCAGTCGATGTCGAAGAGGAGCTGTTGGACAGCCTTCTGGACCATGAGGCCGCGCCAGACGACGGCGGTGTCCGCGCTAGAGTCTGCGTCGGGCGGGCGGGGAAGGAGGAAGCCCATGGACA
This sequence comes from Fomitopsis schrenkii, assembly GCA_000344655.2. NCBI lineage: Eukaryota > Fungi > Basidiomycota > Agaricomycetes > Polyporales > Fomitopsidaceae > Fomitopsis > Fomitopsis schrenkii. Next base: position 5,449 of record KE504148.1, read on the forward strand.
TGCACGGGATGCCATGGTTCCTTAAAGGTATGATCGCGCCGCCTAAAACACCTAGTCAGTACTCAGTAATCGCCAGCGGATGTGAGGAAGTGGACCTTGGGTGAGTAACGGCTCGTCCGCGCGGTCAAGGCCCATGAGCTTCGGTATGGAAGGCCCGAAGATGTCAAGGTCGAGGATGCCGACGCGTGGGCGGGCGGGGTGCATGGCGAGGGCGAAGGCGAGGTTCACTGGGCGGGCGCGTCAGCGAGGTCGCGTCGAGTGCGGAGAGGGACGGGCGGGCAGACCGGCTACGGTGCTCTTGCCCACGCCGCCCTTTCCGCTAGCGACGGCGAGAACGGCGCCGACGTGGGGGATGGGACGTTTCTGGGGTGGCCCGGTGCCTCTGCGGGGCATCTGAGGCGGGGTTGGGGCATTGCGCCTTGGGAGACCCTGGGGGAAGTGAGCGGGGGACGGCGCAGTGGTACGAGGAACACGCACGAGGGGATTTTCGTGCCTTACGACGGCGGAAATGGACAAGTGCCGACGAGCGAGTCGAGAATGAGGTCGAGGGCGCATGGTGAGGGCCGCATTGTGGCGGAGGAGCAGAACAGCGCGGCGGTGGGACGTGCCGATGATGGCGGCAACTGCCGGCCAGGGGGTAGAGGCGGGCGTCTGTTGGACGGTGGTTTCTTCCTTCGCCCTCTACGCGACCCTCTTCACGACCAGCGCGACTGGCTGCACGTCCTTCCTTCGCGACCCAACACTCACTCCCAACAACACTCTTTCCAGCAGCCATGTTCTCTCGCTCCCTCGTCGCCTCCTTCGCTGCTCTCTTCCTAGCCAGCGGTCAGTTCCCTGCACTGCCTCCTGCCGTCTCTTCCCGCTGACTTTGTCCCTCCTCACTCTAGCCGTCTCTGCCCAGACGTGCTCTCGTCAGTACACTGTCAAGGCGGGTGACATTTGCGACAGCATCTCTGCTCAGCAGAACGTCTCCACGTACGTTTTCGCTACATTTTCGCTCCTCCTCCCGCGCTCATGCTCGGTCCCCCGCACAGCTACCAGCTTGCAGCCGTGAACCCTGGTATCGACGCCCGCTGTGACAACCTCACGCCGGGTGAGGTACTCTGTCTCGGCTACGTCGGTTCCGACTGCACGACCACCCACGTCGTCACCGCCGACCAGACTTGCGATGGCGTCGCCCAGACCTACAGCATGAACACCACCGTCCTCTACCAGAACAACCCTCAGCTTGACGTCGACTGCAACAACATGTACATCGGCGAGGTGCGCATCCATCTACTCGTGCTCCCGCGTTCGCCATTTGACCGTGATTTTCGCACAGGTCCTGTGTGTTGCCGCCGATGGCTCCGGTGTTCCCCCCGTTTCGTCTACCGCCAGTTTGACTGCCACTGCCAGCGTGACTGCCACTGCCTCCTCGAGTGCCGTCGTCGCATCCGCGACCTCGGCGGGCTCTGGTTCCCTCTCCACCGGTGATGACGGTGACGACGGTGATGACGGCGATGACGGCGACATCCCCTTCTGCGACGAGCTTTAGTCGGCAGTAGCCAACACCCGCACGGTGCCCATACTGCGCCGCGGGAACCTGCTGGTCTTGTTCGCGCATCGCTCTTCCCGGGCCTGTACACCATCTCACTAGTGATGTGTACTGCATCGCCGTCGCGTCGATCAAACGTCCACATACCTGTTCTGCTGTATCCGTGTTCCGCATATAATGTGCTGTCCTGACGCGAGCGTAGGATACCTCTCGATTCGTTGCCCCTTACTCGTATCGTCTATCTTGCTGTATACCCGACACGATCTGTCTGCTAGCTAGTCTGCGCGCCGTCTCGGGTTCTTATCGACTTGAATTGATTTCAACTCGCCGGTTCCGTATTAACCATCGTTGTATGTGTGCTGTATCCGTGGCTCGATTGTGACTGGGCGCTGGGATGACGCAGGCCGAGGCGCGACGCGTCCCTGCACCCGCACCCGTCCACCACCACGTCCCTGCCCGCACCGGCTCATGTCTTCTGCGCTTCTCTCGCTCTGACATTGACCACCACCACACCCATGCAACGCAGCATCGCCCACGTACCCCGCAGGTCCACTCCCGCCGTACGCAGACGAAGAGCGTGTCCAGCGCGCGTTCTGTCCTCGTCCGCCCTCTCGCCGGTGCAGAATAACATACCCGACTTGCCCGTGCTGGCGCATACAGCCCTCGGACATGCGGCAGGTGTAGCAAAGCCTTCAAAATTTCAAGGCGAGGATGCCGACCGTGTGCAACGTGTGTCAGAATTCACGCACTGGCACGCACTCCGAAGGGCGAGCGCGCCCACTCTGCGTGACCTCGCCGCTCTCAGCACGTCCTCCGAGCCTACTACGAAATCGAGCTCAAACAGCGAGCCCGAGCCACAACATGACCCAGAGCCGGAGCAGAACGGCGACGGCGAGATATCAGACCAGGAGTGGGAGATTCGCACAGGTGCGTCTCGCTCGCGCGCTTCTACCCTCCGTGGGCGGGCCCACGCGTACGAGAGGAACTGATACCAACTCACAGCGTTCTTCCCCTCATGACTTCTTCCCCTCTGCACGTTGCACCCAAAAAAAACCGCTGCACGGCGCTGCACAGGCCGCGCAATATACATCCTCCAGCAGACGCTCCCCGGCTTCTTCCACACGGGGCTCATCACCGCGTTCGAGACGCCAATCGTGCCCCGCGCGCCGGACGCGCGCGGAGACCCGCACTGCGAGGGGCGCACGGAACTCCCGGACGTCGAGAGCATCTACAGCCGACACATCCGCTTGAAGTACACGCCGCCCCACCCGCTCCCCGCGCCGTTCCCGAGGACGTTCACGATCGAGGGTGCGTCTACGTCTGCGCGTCTGTGCGGGGTGGGTGCTGACTCGGATGGGCGCATGCGCAGGGTCGGCGCTGTACCTCGCGTCGAGCGCGTTTCTGAGGCACACGCTGAACGCGCTCTATACGGACCTCCAGGTCAAGACCACGCGTGTGCGCGTCCTCGGCTCCGGCTCGTCCTCAGGTGGGTACCTAGTCTCCTTCTGCGCGATGCAATGTAACGATGTAACTCGCAGGACACCGCGGTGCAGATGGCTCACAGCCGGACCCCGAAGGCGGCACCACGCGCAAGCACCGATCCCCGCGGGAGAAGAGCCTCTTCATCAGCCTCAGCGTGTCTGGGACTGCACGCGTGAGCGGCGCGCGCGGCGGGTGGGACGTGTACGTGCTTCCCCTCCCTCCTCACCCCGGCGACTGACGCACAGTGCCCGGACAGGAACTCGACGTACCGCTTCTCCCCGCTCACGGGGCTCATCCTCGAGCATGAGATCGATAGCATCGAGCCCGCGCCAACGCAGGCCGTGTTCGACGCGCTCCGTGCCGCACTCGCGAAGCTCGGCCTCGCGAGCGGGGACGACACCCAGGCACCGGGCGCACCGGGCGCGGCGCGGGTGCAGCCTGTGCCCATGCCCGTGCCGCGAGGGTGGAGTCGTCATGAGCGCGGTGGATAGAATGCTGGCTGTGAGAAGGGGAGCGGGGAGGCGGCGGGTGGGCAAAGGACAGGTAGGGAACGGAGCGGATTTGGATGCAGGACTCGGCATGGTAGTAGACATATAATGGCTCGTCTGTCTTAGACCTCGCATATAGCGCACCATCACCACTCAGTAGACGACTTCTAATACGCAAGCAATGTATTGCTATTGGCACCTCTGGTTCTGCAGTGTTCATGTGCAGATCATCCACATTTGGGCTGTTATACATATAGGCAGGCATCACATGACGACAAGTGCATCTCAACTTCAACACGATCAGTACAAGCAACAACGATAGCACGACGAGATGATCTATCCTCCAACATCTACACGTCCACTCATACCTGCCATTACATTCAATTGTCATTGATATTGCCTCACTGGCCACCAACCGTGCCCGTCCACATGTCGACCATGTCGATGACACAGTAGCCATTCACGGGCACGTACTGCTTCGTGATCATCTTGATCGCCTCCTGCGCGACCATCCCCCCGAGGAAGGCCGCAGTATTCGGCACATCCGCCGTCGGTGCACGGGCACTGGGTGGAGGAGTAGTCAATCAGGATTCAGAGACAAAAGGGCGTAGAGAGGGAAGAGGAAACGTACAGCTCGCCAATGGCGCTCTCGAGGTCTTCTGGGAGCTCCACGTTGTCGCCGACGAGCTTGTGGACTTCGGCGCGGAGAGCGTCGACGGTCACGGCTGACCCATCTGGAGGGAAGATATGTTCGTGACTACGAGCTGGGGACATTGTGCATGACCTGGACTGACCTGGTGCCTTGCTCAAGAGGTTTGACAGTGCGGCCAAGCCGAGATGTGTCGCCGTTTCTCTCGGGAAGATCGACAACGACGACGCTGCGTAACAACCGTAGTCAGCGCAACGAGCACGGTGCGCGCGCGAAACGCAGGGTGCGTACCGAGTGCCTCCTTGTCTGCGTCCCACTCGCCCCAGCGGTGTCCACGAAGTACGCGGATGTGGTGCGCGTTCTTGACGAACGTGTCGACCTCCTCGTCCGAGATCGCAGGCGCGATCTCCGGGAAGCCCTCCCTCAGCAGGTCCTTGAACTTCGCCTGCCCGCCCGTATCAGCGCCGTCAGATCAGGACCACCAGCCGGCTTCGCACCTTCTCGACTGCCGCGAACTCCTTGTACACGGTCTGGAGCTTCACATAGCTCTCCGTGTCCGTGCGCATGTCCGGGAGGGCGCCGCTGAGCGGGAGGGACCCCGGGCCGTCGGGCGCGCTGACGAAGGCCTCGAGCGTGCGCAGGAGGGCGTGGAAGCCCGCGTTGGGCGCGTCGGCAGTGAGGCCTGGGGTAAGCGGTGCAAGGCCGAAGAGCGACTGCACGGCGCCGGGGACCTGCAGCGCGAGAAAGGTGGGGGTGAGTAGAGGAGGGGAGGAGGGGAGGGAGGACGGACGGGCGGGTCGGACCAGATGCGCCAGGCCTGCGCTTCGGCCTCGTCGAAGTTCTCCTCGTCGATCTTCTTGCGCATCTCGGCGATCTGCTCCTTGAAGGCTCTCCGCTCGGGCATCGTCGCGGGGAGCTTGCCGTCGTGCTGCGTGCGCGCGTTAGTCGACGGCGGGGTGTGGAGAGGAGTGTGACGGTGGCTTACGGATGCCTTCCATTGCTCGACGGCCTTGACGAGAATGATGACGAAGGGGATGTGTCCGTGCTCGGTGGGGTCTAGGCTATCAAAGTCGAGGGAACTAGCCCACTGTGTGAGTGCGGAGAAGGGGCGGATGATGCGCAGTGACGGGACGTTTTCATCGGTATGTGGTTGCGCAACTGGTGAACTGGGTTAGCAACGATGTATCGTTTCATGATGCAGATGAGTGGTTCCAGTCGCATTGATCTGGACAGAACCACAAGTATCCAGCCGGAAAATAGCATGCATGTTCGGCTTCTGTCCATACATGGCGTGCGAGGGCCTTGGTAATGAATCAAGCTCATGTGCAGCGATGTTATCAGGACAGCGGATGCTGTGGAAGACGATAGTAGGCGGCTGAACAAATGCAGGTCACTATGTGCCTTGTGGGCGGCATGCGTGGAGCACTATGAACAGCGACTGCATCTCCCGATACGCAACATGTCGTGAGCTCGGATCTCGCGTCGCTCAGTTGAGAACCTGTTGATCAAACCACGTACAGACACGCCTACGCGGGAACCACATACAGAGAGCTGTGAGATCTGGGACACAGAAGCAGACGCTCACCACATTGTTCGTGGAATTGGATGAAGAACTCGGCCAGGAAGCCCGCCGAGCGAACGACAAGGAGAGGGGGATAGTTGAGATCCGACCAGAGGAGCTTGGAGAGGTCGTCTGTGGTGTCCTTTTGGAGGTTGTGGGCGATGACTAAGGAGAAAGCGCTGACAAACGCCTTGCCATCGTCTGTGCGGAGAAGCTCCTTGACGTCCTTGACGACGGCCTCGCCCTCGACGCTGTCGTTGAGTTCGCGTAGCAGTGGTACCGCCTCTTGAGCGCGAGGTTTGCCTATGCTGGACGGGCCAGCGAGGAAGAAGTTGTTGCCTGCATCGGCGGGCGAGGTGATGGCACTATCGAGAATAGTGAAGTGACCTATGCCAGGGAGCACGAGGTTCTTGAGGACGGCAGTTGCGGTTGCAGATGAGGAGAGGACGAGGATGCGGGAGGACTCGAGGGCATTCTGGCCCGAGGCGGCCCAGAGTCTGCGGGCGATCTGGATGAGCGACTAATTCTGGGAGAGGCAGGGACTGACCGGAGTTGGCGATCGTATCGTCTGGTCTTGTTGTCGGGCGGCCTGGAGCTGTTGTGAGGAGAGGGGGAGGGCGGGGAGAAGGGAGAGGGCGCACTGGATGGCGGCGGTTGCCTGCTCGATGTCCTGCGATTCGCTCACCGCGGCACTCATCGTCGCTGCTCTCTGTCCCTCGCTCTCTTTGGCGCCCACTCTGCCATCCCCGCTGTGACAGACGCGTGGTGTCACACGACCACTTGTCACGAACGCGCTCCCCGCCCACCGCGCCTCGCTCATCCTGTCCGGTATGTCGGTCTCCACCAACCAGTACGGCGACCTGGCCACGCAGCTGCTCACCGAGTCCCGACGGTCGACGGCCACGGACACGCTCCTCAAGTACAACGACGTCCTCGTCCGCTCCATCATCCGCGAGCAGCGCCAGCTCGAGGCCATCCTCCAGGCCGCCCTCGCCGCCCACCCCGACCAAGCGGCCCCCAACCCCCTCCTCCCCACCGTCCTCCTCTACCAGACCGCCATCAACCGCAACAAGCGCTGCCTCCTCGCCTACCACGCCCATCGCGTCGACCGCCTCAAGGACCTCTATTGGTCCGTCGGCGGCGCCCTCCCCCTCCTCCTCTCCATGCCCTCTGCCGCGCCCTCCCACGCTGCCCCAGATCCACAGCCAGGCGCACCCGCACCAGCTGACGTCCGCTCGAAGCTCTCCCCACACGAGGTCGACTTCCTCCGCTCCTACAACGCGTCCATCCTCCAGCTCCGCACCGAGGCCTTTTCGTCCGCGGCATCCATCACCCAGGACGACGCCAGTGTCCTAACCGAGGACGTCGACCTCATGGCGCCTGTCGTCAGGCCCCCGAAGGACCTCCACGTCCTCGTCCGCGTCGTCCGCGACTGCGGTGTCGTCCACACGGAGCAGGGCGCGATCGACTTCCGCCGCGGCCACCGCTTCTTGGTACGCCGCGCCGACGTCGAACACCTCATTGTCCAGGGCTTCCTCGAAGAGGCGTGACAATTGTGCTCACCCGTGCGTAGCCATACTCCTCTTCTAGCATACACCGGCCATCTTGACAGTGGTCTCTACAGGCGGCGTGAAACCGGACACCTACGCATGGCCTGCTATGCGACGCAGACACATGACCGTTCCACCGACGTCTCGCTCAGAGTGCTGTACTCTGCTCTTGCGCAACAGTATCAGACTCCTCAAACCGGAGGCACCCTGGCTGCTACGCAACGACACGGCTACCAACGACGATGCACAGTGTTTACGCTGAAACGCGCTCAGGCGTCCCGACTATACACCACCTCACATCTCGATTCGCAGGCGGCGTTCGCCACAGCGGTGGCTACGGATCTGTCAGTTCACGATCTTCGGGCTCTGACATCTAGAAGATGTAATGTATCATTATCGCACATAGTCTAATCTATTCAATCCACCGCTGGTCGAGTACTGTACAGAGCCTAGGCATAGATAGAGGAGTGGGCCTAGTTTGGAGGGGAAGGGTGTCGCAAATCGCAGAATACAGCTCTACAAAGTCAAGGTCGAGCACGCAGAACAGAACCGAAACACACAAACACTAGCAGTACACACTTTTTCCCATGACCGATGACACATTGTCAATGCCCACCGGGTGTCCAGCACCGTCGAGCTCGTAGCAGACATGGTGATGATATGCGTGGTTACAATGCAGGCAGAGGGGCATTCACCGCAGCCGTCGGAGCTGGTTTTGCACCTCGCTGATGTCCCGCCTGTTCCACTCGCCCGTCCAGAGGCTCCCGCCGGTGACCCAGATCCGCGAGTTGCGCGGCGCGGCGAGGACGGACGCCGCGGCCTGCGGCATGTCGACGGACATGCTCCGCCGGCGACGTGCGCGCTCGACCGCGGTGACAGCGGACTGCGGGGGCGGGGGGATTGCGCGTTCGGTGGCGGCGGTGGACGGGGTGGAGGTCGCGGGCGTGGTGGGGAAGACGAGGTCGAGAGGGACGTTCTCGCCGAGCGTGCGCGTGAGCTTCGCCATCCGCTTCCTGCGGAGCTCCACCGCAGTGGGCGGCACCGGCGTCGTCGGCGTGACGGGTGGGCATGACGCAGAGCGCGCGGTGGACGGTGTCGGCGGGAGCGCGTCCGCGTCGCTAGGAGCGTCGAGGTAGTCGTTTGCGGCGCCGTGCACGCGCGTGTGGGCGGCGCGCCAGTCGTTCGGCGGCATGGGCACCGCGTTGAGGCGGAGGACGAGCGGGCGCGGGAGCTCCTTCGACCTGCGGCCGCGGGTGGTAGAGTAGCCCTTGGCCGGCTCCGCGAGCGACTCGGAGCTCGTGCGCGGCGTCGGCAGCGCAAGCGAGGCCATGGAGGAGTTTGTGGAGGACGAGGAGTAGATCGAGCCGGGCGTGCTGGGGCGCGAAGAGGGCGAGTTGCTGCGGAGGGAGAAGGGCGTGCTGGGCCGGCTGGTGCTGGATGCTGCGCCTATAGGGAGAAGGTTGGCGGGCCGCGGGTCTTGCTCGACTACTTGTGGCGTCGTCCCGAGGACGTTGCCGAGCTTGCGTGCGGAGCGGACGAGGCGAGTGCGGTCGCGCGGGTCGAGAGTGTTGGTGGTGGGCGGGGCGGGCAGGGTGCGGAAGAAGGATGCGCTGGTCGACATGGCGGGTGGGGTGAACGCACACAGTGCGGGGCAGCCAGGGGCTGGACGAAGAGAGAGGCGAAGTATTATAGGAGACAGACAAAAGGCGGGGCGGTCAACGCAGCCGTCATGAGGGACAATTGGGTGAGGGCACGGAATAAGAGGCAATGTGGTCCGCTCATCTATTGTCCTATAGTCACAAGCGCCCATCTCATCACTCGCCTTGTCCTCCGCCCAGCAACGATCGCCTTATCCGTAGCCATACTCGCGAATGCTATTGTACCGGACACCAGACTCTATACAGTCCATGCACTGCTGCTCAGCGTCATTGCTGCTTCCTCTCCATCGCTGTCACCGCCCCGTTCTGCTGCTGCTGCTGCTGCTGCTGGGCCTCCGCCCTCCGTCGGGCCTCCCGCCGCTCCCTCCCACGCGTGATCATCGCCTTCGGTGCCAAGTCGCCAAACAGCCACTTGCACACAAACTCAATCATCCAGCACCCTGCAAAGTCGACAATCATCGTCGCGGTCAGCTTGTACATGAACTGCCCAACGCATGTCATCATCAGATCACGGCCATCACCCCGCGGCATATACGCCCACTCACCGTCTGGTCCATCTCAACAATCTGAAGCCACCGATTGAGTTCAGGCACAAAGTCCGTCGCACCAGAGAACGCCACCGCCCCCGCGCCCACCAGCCCGTAGTACAACGCTGGGTTCTCCCGCAGGCCTTCACGGAACGGACGACCCTACAGCGTATCTCAGTACAACGCCCACAGCCACGACGATCACGGACCAACCTGGTAATTGATGGAAAACGTGGATACCTGTTGCGACAAGCTCAACAGGTAGATGGCCGTGTTCAGTAGATTCGGCTCAAACTTGGCCTGGAGGTCTATCGGCCCCGGCCTGCACACCCATCAGTTATCATAAAAGGTAACATCCTGCCAACGACTTACTCTTCGTAGAGGCCACAGAGCCGCGTAATGTAGACCAGCGATCCGATGTGCAGTGCGAACTGTATCAACACCGACAAAAGCACGTAAAAGTTGAAGATGTTGCCCAGAGGACGTTCGCGGGACAGCTTCTCGACCGGCTACCGATGACGGATCAGTTATTCTCATATCAGCAAGTGGGTGAAACACGCACCTTTGCCCGCGAGATACATAGGAAACAAACCGACATGAGCATGCCGGTGATAGTCACCTGGTAATCGCCGAACTTGATGCCTTGGAGATACTGAACGCTCAAACTGTACGCCGTGATGAGGCAGTTCAGCGCCAGGATCTTGTACATCTGGATGGTGGCGACTAGAGTACAACGACCTTGTCGTATGATATGGGTGACTGGGTTATGTCAGCAACAACATCATAAAGTACAAGGTATGTTATAGGCTCACTGGCTGAGACATTCGACAGCTTGGAGGTGAAGGGTGCCGCACAAGAGGCATCCCCGAGCTTGATCTTCGGTACGTCTTTCTCCTCATCCATGGAGGCGAGTTTGTCCGTTATCGAGGCCAAGTCAAACTGACAGAAACGTCAGTCACAGCTTGGGGACGGAATCCGAAGGGCGCGTACCTTCTCCATGGGGTTCTTCTTTCGACCGTCCTGGAACTCCGTCCTGGCCTTTTTCTGGGCCTCGACGACGTCTGGGTACAAGTGCGCGATGGCCTGCGGTACGGGCGGGGGCGGCTGGCCGAATCGTGCCGAGATCTTCAGCTGGCTCTCATACACTTTCTTGATCCGCTCGTTCTTCTGGTGCTCCGCGATCTTTTGGAGGTCCTCGGGCGTGCCGTCGAGCAGCGCGACACCAATGTGCGCCTGCTTCAGCGCGCCGACGTCGTTCGTGCCGTCGCCCGCCATGAGCGTGACGTAGCCGAGCGACTTGAGTGTGGTCAGGATGGCCTCTTTTTGGATGGGCGACACGCGCGCGTACACCCAGGTGTTCTGCACGATGTCGTTCCACGCGGCCTTGCCTTCGAATTGCCGCAGCGCGGCCCCGGTGACACAAATGTCGTACTCCTGGAAGAGGGACTGGTCGAGCGGCTCGTTCGGGTCGACGGGGATGAACTTGTGCTCATCCACCGTACGCCATGCCAGATCTAAGTTGGGCGGTCAGGTCTGCATCACACGCTGCGTCACCGACTAGAGCCTTACCGCCAGGGTGTGCTGCATTTTCTTTCAGATCCAGGATCAGCGCGTCGCGATCGACGATCTCAACGTCACGCGCGACGTGCACCGCCGTTAAGGGATTGTCTCCGGTAATCATGATACACTGCATTAATGATCACGGTGAGTGATCAGGCCAATGAAAAGCGCAGGCCTACGTACGCGGTGTGACGAGTCTACCAGCATCTTGAGCGTCTCGACAGCGTCCGGTTTCAGCGGGCAGTGGAAGACGAGGAAGCCTGCAAACGTAAGTGCACTCTCGACTTGGTCCCGAGACAGCTTGTTGATCTGCTCTTCATCAGCCCTCATATCCTCGTAGATCCAAGGTTCCGTACCTTGTCTTGGGACATGCTATCCAGCTCTTTGAACCCGATCGCGAGCACACGGCTACCCCGGCGCGTGAACCACTTGTAGGTATCGTCGTAGAAGCTGGGCACGTCCGCCAGCATCGTCTTGATGGTCTCGGGCGCGCCCTTGACGGCGACGAGCGTGCGGTTGTTCGACAGCGTTGACACGGTCGACATCCGCTTGAGCGCGGACGAGAACTGGAAGCGGCGGCGGATTTGCAGCGAGCCGTGGTGCCGGTTGTGCTCGCCCTGGCTGACGATGTCACCCTTGTTGAGCTGATAGCCGAGCGCGTCGAGCGTCGTTTTCTCCATGGGGTCACCGACTATCGTACCGTCGTCGAGCCGCACGAGGGCGTGCGCTGAGGCGAGTGCGGAGGTTGTTTCTCTACCACTCTCCTTGACGTCGACCAACCTCAAGCGGTCCGAGGGGCTGTGGGAAGTCAATGCAATGATCATTCAATATCAGGAGACAAACGCACTCGACTCCTGCGACACCTTCAAGGACCAGGTTTTCAGCCGTGATCGTCCCGGTCTTGTCGAAGCAGCAGACGTCGACTCGCCCCGCGAAAGGAATGCGGAAGGGCTCGGTGCAGAAGATCGCTGCCATATTTGCTCAGTCATCGAAACGGGCCACTAACATTTCGTGACGTACCAAACTTCGACAGCGCAACCAAGGACGCATTGACCGCCAACGACAGCTCCATAGGCAGTTCAGGCGGGACCACACTCGTGACGATGAGTACACAGTCCAGCAACAGCTTCGACTTCTTGAGCTCGCGCTCGATACCTAGAACGAGTCAGTTGCCCACTCGGCACCACGTACAGTTGGCTTCACCGACCTTTCACCCAGACGTACCAGCTGGCGGCGATGGCGAATATGAGCATGAAACCAATGAACAGGAATGACTCCAAGTTGTTCGCGGAAACCCGCTCGGTGGAGAATATCATCGTCCGCACGAGCTGGCCTTGCGCCGTGCCGAACCCGGTGCGCAACACCACGCCAAGACACCCGCCATCCGGTGTATCTCCTGACGAGACGGTTAAAGCTGTACTGAGATTTGAGAACGCATATAAGGGGGCACGCACCACCATCGGCTTGCAGGAGCTTCGTGCCGCTGAACAAGACGTAGTTCTTGTGATTGCCGTCGACGTCGAGTGGTTCGATAGCCTCAAGGAGAGCGATAGACTCCTTCAAGAGGGGGGTAGACTCCCCGGAGAGCATCGCCTCATTGACGATACAGGTCCCTTTGAGCAGGAGGACGTCGGCGGGGATACTCGTCTCAGTCTGTTGCCGGACTACAAGGGCGCGTCAGAAAGTAATGGGTCAGACCGTGGGGGCGGAGCGCACCGATGGACACGACGTCGCCCGGGAGAAGCTCGTCGGTCTGCACAGTGATCCACTTTTTATCCCTCAGACATTGAATCGGGTACGGTGTCACGGCCATCGTCCTGAACTCGGTGAGAGTCCTCAAGCGCTACGGGAATACCGTCAGCATATCTCAGGGAGACTCCGTGTTTTACTCACCTGCCACACGACGGTACACTCGAATACAACTAACATGAACAGCGTGAACAAGCTATAGTACCAGTACTCGTCTAGAAGCCACAGCCCTACACAGAAGACTTGGAACACGAAGAACGGGGCGGTCGCGTGCTCCGAAAAGAGCTCTGTGAACGACGGAATAGGTATGTCGAACTCATTCTTGCCATACATCGATTGAAGACTCGGGACGGTCGCCACCGTCAGTGGTTTAACGTCCTGGTAGGTCGCCAGCGGCGGGTGGCCAGAGGATGGGTATGGCAAGCGGGTGAAGGTGACCGGGGACGAAGGCTTGAGGATGTAAGTGTCCCGCTGGTAGTTGAAGGAATACGAGAAGTCGTCGGAGGGAACGCGCTGTACAAGGGGAACGATCTCTCCGTTCCCGCGATGGGCAACAGGGGTGAGACGAATACAATCTGCGTTGGCGAGGGTCGATGCCTGGACGAAGTCAACGGGAACTCGATATCAACAAGGGCGACGCACTCACCCCGCGCGTGGTGATAAGGGACTTGGCTGCAGAGCTCCATCTGGTGGACAAGAAACTGAGAGCATGGGTCACTGCGACGGTGATGCAGGCAAGGAAGGTCCACTCTTCGCTTTGGAGCCAATCATCGTACTTGACGTAGTAGGCGTACGCCAGTAGCGGGTAGAGGCACAGGGATGGGACAGTATACAGGTGAAGGTACCAAGGCAGAGCTGCACGAAGCTCCGCGGCAGATATCTCTGAGGACTCTACCTTGACAGCGACCCTGTTGGGTATGCGTCCCGTTAATGACTACGAGCATAGCAGACGAAGTAACGTACATGGTCGCCGTTGGTCGGAGTGATTTCAGGGCAGTTCGCGCCCAGTCAAAAGAAATCAAGCACTATGTAAGGTGTTCTTGAAGAGAGACCCTGGAGCACAAATTACTTGAATTGAGAAGGAGCGGTGGCGCGATGCAGTGTTACGCACCGAAGCGGACTAGTCCAATTCCGACGGCCTTTGCAATGAACACAACAGCACGGTCGGGAAGATAAAAACGGGACGTCGATGAAGACGAGGACGACGGCGAGTGCGATGGAGAGGACGAGTAGGACAACGAAGAGGCCTGCTCCCCTCAAGGCGCCCGCCACGTCGCACACGTGATCTGCCCACCGAGGGCGGCGGGCGAGGGAGACTCGGAGACCGTCGACGTCGACTCGACCATGCTCCCTCGCTTTTGCTCCCACCTTGCTCGCCTCCGCCCACCTCTTCACCGCCCGCACAATTCACCGCTCAGTGCCTCCTACTTCAGCACATCGAAGATTGATGCTGTACAGCGATTCGACCAGTCCCCGATCCTAAAGTACGTCAAGAGTAAGGTCGATGAGCGCGCAGATCTACTCAATCAGGTACGCTTACTCCGCTTCTTGTATTGCTGTAGTCAGTCTCAGCAATCCCTATAGGTTTCTGATGACTGGTCCCGCCCAGAAGATGTCCCCCTTATAAAACGCATAAAGGAGCTGGACTCCTTGGATGCTGCATGGCAGCGGTGGTCGCGCACGAGACAGGTATGTGTATGTTCGCCCTTTATCCATGCACCATATAACGTCGCAAGCTTCAGTAGTCGCTGATAGAGACTACCCCTCTGCTCAATGATGCCGACCCAACCATGCGCTCCCTTGCTGCCGAGGAACATACATCGCTTACCGAGCAGCTGTCCACCTTGCTTGACGACACCTTCCCTACCTTGGTCGTTCCTCCTAGTGAGACGTCACATATGTCCGCGCTGGTGGAACTCAAGTCCGGCGTTGGCGGCGCAGAGTCTTCGCTCTTCGTGGGCGATCTGCTGCGCGCCTACGAGCGCGTAGCACATGAGTATGGCTGGAAAGCTGCGCTCATGAGCAGCAGTCCGCTCGACCAAGGCGGGCTGCGTGATGCAATTCTGGAGGTGCAGGGCGAGCGTGCTTATGATCTCATGCGATGGGAGAGCGGTGTCCATCGCGTGCAGCGCGTCCCACAGACGGAGACTAGTGGGCGAATCCATACGAGCACTGTCACTGTGATGGTGCGTTGGGCCCTTGCATAGTATCACGTGCGTTCTTATGCAACGCTAGGTCCTTCCGTTATCAGAGGATCGCGGACAACCAGAGAAGGACGACCTCTTCTCTATGGACGAAGTGAGGATTGAGGTGATGCGTGCGCGGGGCGCTGGTGGTCAGGTACGCCTTGAACTTTGACTTTACTACATGTACATCTGACATGCTATGCCGACGACAGCACGTCAATAAAACGGAGTCTGCCGTGCGCTTGACACACATTCCGACTGGTATCACGGTCTCCATGCAGGACGAGCGGAGCCAGCACCAAGTAAGTCTTCGTCTGTAGAACCTGCCTGCCCTCTCAACGCCGAACAGAATCGTCGTCGCGCATTCCAAGTCCTCCGCGCTCGCCTCATGGATCGCAAAATGACACAGGACGTCATCGATCGGCGTGACGCGCGACGCAATCTCGTCTCGAGTGCAGATCGCGGGGAGAAGATCAGGACGTACAACTATCCCCAGGTGAGTCCCACAGCTACTCAGCACCCTCGTGTTCTAATATTTTGACTGCTGAAGGACCGGGTGACGGATCACCGCATTGGAATGTCGGTCATGAACGTGTCGGCGGTGATGGAGAATGGAGGTCTCCGTGACTTCTTTGAGGCGCTGGAACACAGGCATTATCATGATCAACTAGCAGATGTACTGCAGTCCTGATTACCATTCCAAGAACAGAGTTCCACAATACTGCCGCTTTCTTCCTCAAGTCCTTTGGGCCAAAATAGAAAAATTCTTGGGCTGTGTTTCTGTTGGGTGTAACCCTGGACCAGAGGACCTCTAAATATTTCTGTACTGTTAGTGTAAAGGTCTCAATAAGAGTCAGGAGTCAATGATTTGTTTTCTGCATAGCATGCAATGTAAGAAACATGGTATTTTTACATGTTTCAGACATGTGAATAACAGGTAAGAAATCAGCCATGTTGCAAATGTCACTACTCTACTAGGCTGCTCTGGGCAACCTTGGGTTACCCCTTTGAATACTCACAGTATAGCTAAGGAGCAACATTGCTTCAGTAGCTCCACTAAGTGGTATTCTGCCAGTGCCTACCAATATTTCATAACTGAAGCTAATTTTACCACACCTCTGTACTCACTTGCACAGATGTATCACAAATAATAAAGTAGTTGGACTTACTGAATGAACTGACAAAACCTCATAATGGAATGTCAGCAAGTTGTCAGGTCAACAGATCTAGGAATCTGCAAATTCTCTGATCTGTTGATGATGACACTGGGCACATCATTATAGAGAAGACATGCAGCATATTACATGGCATGTGACCCACCCTGGTGAGAGTTTTGAACACTTGGATGGTCCAACACTAGTCAGTCACACATTCAGTAACTTCACAATCAGTCTGCAAAGAATTATTTGTTGAAGGAGTGATAGGGAGTGGCTGTGAAGGATGAACAAACCTAAAGGGAGTCTGCTAGAGGGAGGAGCCCATTAGGCACACGGGAGATAGCAGGAAGGAACAATGCATTAGAGGGCATCCAAGCCCTGTATATATACATGAGGGGAGACCATCAGGTGATCGTACAGTAAGTGTATCACATGGTGGTCGAGTCATCATGAGTCATCATCGTAAGCTACGTGAGTCAGCGTTAGTAAGACGGAAGCTGGAACACCTGGTTACCGGTACAATCACATGCAAGGAGCGTAGGCCCGGTAGAGGCCGGAGATCCGAGTAAGTCCGGAAGTCCAAAGAGAGTCCAGAATCTAATCTAAAGTATGGTACATAGCATTGCAGAACACAAAGTAGTCCATGTCAGGCAACATCAGGAAAAACCTATTTACCTTGGCAAGTATGCTCCCGCCATATTTCGCTTTTTGATGTGTCAAAAGGCATTTGTCAGCTTGGCTGCCTTGACCAAGGTAGCTTACGTCAGTACCGACTTTTGAATGAGTTTACTGCCACTGAAATGGCACACAATGGCCAACATGGCAGAAGGGCCTTGTACATGTATTCTATTTTGTGCTCTTGAATACCCTCTTTGTTGCTAGTGTAGTTCATTTTTGTATTCAAATTTCTGTTATTCATGTTTCATTTTCTGATCCACGGCATACAATATATTGATACTACTACTAAGAGACTGTGACTACACTACCATAGAGTTTGGTAAGCATATTTAGTAGCCCAATTGTTCAATAAAAAGTTCTGTGCCCTGTCGAGCACGGATTCTGAAGTCCAGTCAGTGGGTATAGTAGTGGTAATACGTTCTTTCTTGGGTTTAGGGAATCGAGGTATTAATTGACACGACTGGCGGATCATACTGAGGGGTATGATCTCACCAGCCGGCGTACCGTCTGCGCGCAGAGCTAGCTTGCGGACCTCGTACATCATGTGTACGGGGTCTGCAGAGGCGGGGAGGTTTGCGTACCATTCGACGTACGCGAGGGGTCCTTGAGTGGCCCATTCCTCAGGTGCGTGCATATCGTTGAGGCTGCCGTGCTCGTAGATCATAGCCGGTAGCTTAAATATGACCTTGACGCGGCCAATACGCGTGCCTTGAGGGAAAAAATGAATCAGTGGTCTTTGCAAAGAGAGTGGGAGTGAAAGTGCGTACCCTGTACTCCTGTCGCCTCAGCATTGTCATCGCGCAAGACGACAACAGTATCGAATCTTGCAGGCTCTGATCCCATGGCTGGACGCGCCCTCACCATGTCGCGTTCGAGTCGGTCGTCACTGAGTGAAACTGTCGAGAACTTGAGCGTGTGGAAGGTGTCGATGCGGCTGAAGGGGAGATAGGAACTCGCCCTCTCCTGCTCCTGCGAGGTGAGCGGCCGGCCGAGCTTCATAGAGTAGATATGTTGATTGAGGGCCTTTGCGAAACCTGGGGCGGAATGGCGGTTGGCGATGGTTTGGATCGACTGGCGAGCGGCAGAGGGATGTTTGGGTAGGAAGAGGCCAGTCTTGGGAGGGGTAGAGGGTGGTGGTGCGCGCGTCGATGTGGAACTGGAGTCTGCATCGTCAGGAGTATGCAGACGCGCACACAATGACTCGAACATGGCGATCTTCTCTCGCCGTTCGAGCCATTTCGTCATCTGCGGCCGCTCATTCCGGTGATTGGATGCACGCCAGGCCTTCTTCGCACAGTCAATGTGCAGTGTCTCGAACATTTCAGTGTTGTAGTTGTCGGTGGTCCCGAGGCTGCGTATAGAGTCGGCGTAGTGTACTAGTGAGTGGAATTTAGGAATGTTGAGATGGTCGCGGATACCAAGAGTCTTGAGGATGTGCTTGTGCTTGTGGTAAACCTCGAGGGCATCCTCGAGGTACTTGAGAGTCTGGTCGTCGTGAGTGGGGTACTGAGAGATGTAGATGAAATCGAGGAGGGCGCGGAATGTGAGCATGAGATCATGAGGTATGCGCCCGACGAGACAGCCCAGCAGAATGCGGGCCATGTCTTTGCGCTCGCTCCCGGACACCTGGGAGAGCGCAGAGATACCGTTCTTGAAGTGCCGCGTACCGTATGCAGGCGGGAGACAGCGTATACGCTGATCGAGCTCCTTCTCATCCATAGCCTCAGAACACCACTCCAGGACGTGCTTGAATACGCCCTGGTAGAGTTGGTGGAGGACGTCAGGGGTTATGCTGAGGTGGATATCGGTGAGCGTGTGATCCTTCCAGAATGGGTCAACAACGTACCCGGAGACGTTCAGGTTCTGGCACGCTGTGGGCGGTGCCCATGGTCTGGGGCCGGAACAGAGTGAAGGAGGGGTTAGGAGGGTAGGCCAGCACGGGCCGAGAAGCGACAAGGAACCAGAGGGAGATAGCAAAGGGCGGAACGAACACACCAAATGCCGCAGCACAGGACCCCCTTCCGCAGGCACAGGCGAAGCACACTGGGTAACAACATAGCTAGAGAAACGAACCCCCAAGCACGTCGGACACAAATCTCCGCGATACGACAGGCAAGACACACGACAAACGAGCTCCTCAGGGGCGCGTTCCCTCCGCTCTCACAGGCAGGGCACAAGACAAGTGAATTTGCTTGGCGACAACACAACATGCACGGCAGGTACTCAAGAAAGCTCTACGCTACCATCCGCTGCACCCTCCGAGCCCTGGGGGGAGGTCAAACCAAGACGGCGGGAAAGTCCATCAAGCTGCAGCTCCACAGCGGTGAGGTGGGCATGGGTCTCCATGGCCTCAATGCGAGCAGAGTTCGAGGCATCACGCTGGGTTTGCACAATAGCCTGCATACGGCGAACGAGGCTGTCCCACCCCTCGGCGGAACTTCGCAATGTCGACAACTGCAGGGGGCGATCAAGGTAGCGGACGGAAGGAAGGGGACGACCAGCCTCCGAATCGGCCTGCTTGGCAGCAACTTGATTTACCGACCACGCAATGGCAGGGAACGGGACCCCGAGGGTGCTGTGCTCGGAAGGCAACGTAGCGAACACCTCGTCAAGGTATTTGACGAGTGCCTGGACGTCAGACTGGGAGCGGACAGAAGGAAGGGCCGCGTCGCCATGCGCCACAGCTCGCGCGCGGGAGTCGAACAGCATGCACTGTGCCGGTCAAGGTCAATTGCGAGAGCGGAAGGAAGACTGCTCAACGCACCACGAGCCAGCGAGCGCCATGGGCCCAGGCGAGCCACTCGGCGTGGTTGCGTGTTGTAAGGCGGGGCTCGGTAGCCCGCTCGTCCCAAAGGATCTTGAGAAGGCAACAGAATCACAGGGAATACACCGCGGCGGTAGCGTTGGGGTGATGTTCGGCCGACATGGCGAATGGTGAGTGAGTGGGGAAGAGCGGAGGGAGCCGGAGGGGGGTTTTGTTGGACCGGCGTGGGAACTCGGGAACGGGGGAGGATAAGACGTGGCGGGGAGCGGGAGGAGGAGGCAGTTTCTACCACCACCACCCTCCGAGTACAGAGTATCTAGCGAAGTCGGTCGTCCTTGGTCGTTGTCGTTGTCGTGTTGAAGTCGAGTCGGTAGCCGTCGAATCTAGTGTTCTCCCCGACCCTACCTGAGTGAGTCGTCGTCCCGGATCGTACCCCCCCCTACCTCTAGTCATTGCGAGTCTCCAGCAAGGCGCAACCTGCCAGAGGTCTGCCCTACACAAAAGTCGTCGTACCACTACCGCCTACCCTCCGCTTCACTTCTCCCCCATCCTCCGCTCGAGTTTGTCGCTCCACCACAAGCTACCCTCCGCTATCGCCCTTTAGCTCGGTCTCCGAGCTTGCTGTCACCCAAGGCTCAACATCCAGCGAACCCCTTCCCCACCTACCTTCCGCCGTACCCGGGGAACTTATGAACACTACAACTGGAGCCCACTGTGAGGGGGTATCGTTTGATTTTCCAAGCCATATCCATCCCAACAATCCAAAAACCCCTTCTGTCGGCGATGTGTCACACTGTCGCGCATACTAAGGCCCCGTTCTGTCACGGACCCCTCGAATCCCCTGCGTAGGCTTAACCCTCGTACACCGTCTCGTAACCTGCTAGAAGAGCTCGCCGCAGCGCAACACTCCCCCGATACACCAGAGAACCTCCGACTCTCGTCGCCAGCACTTGAAGGAGTCCCTCTGCCACGACACGACGATAGCGATAGCGACAACCCTTTCGTGTTACCCCTAGGCAACTCAGGTACAGAACGTAGCATATCCCCTCCGACAGCCGCAGCCCCATCTACCCAAGCTTCTTCCGACTCAGAAGAAATACCCCTTGCCGTTGTAGCCCAACGCTGAAGACGAGCAACCCTTTCCTCCGCTCCATCAACCAAGCTCGAACCTACCAGTGTCCGCCTTCCAGCGTCCCCCGTCGCTGCTCAGGCTATCCTTCCTATTGCTCCTTCATCGTCCACCTTATCTTCAGAGTCACCAGTCCCCCCTTCCTCACCAGACATTACCCCATCCACTACACCCGAACCAGACCAAGACATAGTCGCCAATCACCCAGTCCGCATGCCGGGGACCAACCATTCGTTGGCTCCATCATTCAAAAGCACTCCGTTGGGGGTCCGCAGGTACTTCGAAGAGTTGGAAGACCTATTCGAGTACGCGAGCGTTGTCGACGACGCCCAGAAAATCAAGTACGCCCGCCGCTACGTTGGAGCGGAGGAAGTCGAGGCGTGGACGGTCGTGGATGTCGGCACCCCTGCCAGTTACCAGACCTTCGTGGAGAACGTCAAGAAGCTATACCCCGGAGCGGAGGGAGAATCCCGCTACAGCATTCGCGACCTCGAGTCCGCGGCCGCCGAATCAAAGGCAGCCGGAACGAAGACGAGAGGAGAGGAAGCGGAGTTCTACAGGCGGTTCCTGCCGATGGCTATGTTCCTCCAGAAAGCACAGAAGGTGTCGAAACATCAGGTCTGCGAACAGTACCTCGCCGGTTTCCCGGACAGTATCACGGACTGGATCAGGCAACATGCAGAGATCCAGAACCCGACGCTCGACCCGGCCGATGGCTTCGATTTAGAGAAGCTGCACAACGCCGCGAAGACGTGTCTCGACGCTGTCGGATACGGCGGAGGAGGAGGAACCTCGGTCAGCGCGTCGAGCAGAACGAAGGTGAAGATCGAGGGTGACATAACCGACTTCGCGTCGACACTCGTATCGGCGATGCTCGCGGCCCAGCAGACGCAAACTGCGGTGGCGCCGCCACCGCCGATGAGGAGCGGAGGGTACGCTGCTCCACCGCCGCCAGCACCGACCTATGGGGCGTATCAAAGGGCCCCCTATGGAGGACAGCAGAGTGGAGGGTACGGCTACTACCAGAACGGTAACTGCAACTTCTGCGACACTCCAGGACATATGGTACGCGCGTGCCCTGAGGTCGCGAAGTACCTCTCGCTAGGGCGGATCGCCATGACGCCCGACAACAGAGTAGCGATGCCGGACGGGAGGTACATTCCTAGAAGCCTACCTGGAAGATGCATGAAGGACTGCGTCGACTACTGGCACTCGTACATGAGCCAGGGAGCGCAAGGTGGAGGAGTGGTGCCGCAGCAGCAGGATGGCGCGCCACCAGACAGGCAGCCACGCGACAAGCCCCCGCTTAACCACTGCATTTGTTTGGCACTGTTGATGCAAGTCGCGTCGTCTGGGAGTTTGAAATTTGCAACTCCGCTGAAGTGCCAATACAAACTGTTACTTATGTCCCCTTTGCTGAGTGGCAAACAGTCACGTGAAGTGTGGGAACAAACTACCAGATCAGGCTCCACGCTAAGGCATTTCATTCCTGCCTGTCATAAGAACGATACCTTCATACCTCAGGGATCATAACTTCAAGGGACAGTGAGAATGATGAGAAAGGGTTCCATGGTCTAATAATATTTTATATTGTCTCAATAGATTGACGTTATTTATCAGCTGTTTTTGCGAATTTTTCGAGCTCAGAATAAAGGCATTCAGCTGCAGATTGAATATCTTCCACATTTTGAGAGCATTTTTACCTCTTTTGGCCTCATCGTTGCACAGCGCAGTCGATGACATGGGTTTTGTCTGATCCAGCGGTGAACACCGCTGGATTGGACAAAGCCCACGTCATCGCTCGACAGTCTTCACTGCAAGCATGTGACCTTAGGCTGAAAAGAGCGACAAATCACAATATATATCCTCAAAGACTCCTGTGTGGAAAGATTGATGGCTGTTTTGCAGTCTGGCTATGATGTTCTAGATGCTAGAAACTTGAGGTCATAGTCTTTGCATGTTGAGTCATCAGTCAGTAATAGTTACCCTTTTTGTCAACTCACCTTCCCTTTTGGGATGATGTCACTCTGTGGCTAGTGTGAGCCTTCAGAAATGGGTATAAATGTTGGGGATATTGAAGTATAAGGGGGCACTCATACTCAATGATATGACATTGAGTTTGGATCTAATACCCCCCAGCTAAAGAGAAAAACTTATTCCCTTGCTTATCTGTTGCTTTTGGGTGCAAGTGTGGTACATACACACTCTGCAGATCATGTAGATCCTATTTCCACTCGAATCAGCTACTCTGAGTTTCCATAGGCACTTGTTGATTTTTTTATTTTGCATTTTCTGGCTTAACTAGCCAGCATTAATACTCAACAAAATCACACTATATTCTCTGTAACAAGGGCTATCAGATCCATATACTTTGTTGGGGGTGTTTACACACTGGTTCTTACCATAGGATACACTGTAGTCAGTAACTTAGGCATGAGTGCCCATGCAGCCACAGCACACCTGCACAAAGTCACTAGTTGCCATATTGGGCTCCATGCTAAGGCATTTCATGGAGCCTCACCCCATTACTTGAGTGCTTAACCACTGCATTCGTTTGGCACTATTGATGCAAGTTGTGTCATCTGGGAGTTTGAATTTTGTAACTCCGCTGAAGTGCCAATACAAACTGCTACTTATGTCCCCACGTGAAGTGCTACCACATTGGGCTCCACACTAAGGCATTTCATTTTGCTCCTCATAAGAATGATACCTTTGTACCTCAGGGATCGTAATCATAGGTGCTGCATGCAGCCCTGGAAGGAGCATGACAGGAGCTGCAAACACTTTCATGCCAATTGCTGCACTGTACTTCCTGTAGTCCAACACCATCATGTCCCAAATTCTTTATAAGAATTGGATGGCATTGCAACACATTTCAATGGGTTTAAGCGCTGTGGCGATATCAGTGGCATGGCGTCGGCAGCCAACCTGTGGCAACGGCATCGGAATGTACAGCACCAACATTCCCAGGTGGGGCTTGAAATTGGAATGGTTTAAGGATGTTTTCAATGCTGGAGATTGGAATAGAGCCTGCAACCCTTACCACAGCATAGGGACATTGGAGCAGGGATTGTAATGGACCGGGTAAGCAGGGGAATAAAAAGTTTTGCTGACATTGTTCAGAACCAACATTCTGTACATTCTACGGATACGGGTAATGGGGACTACAGTGTTTTATCTTATTACCTGCTTACTGTTGGTTTGTGTGAATTGGTTTGAATGCTTTGTCACTCACCAGGGATCAGTCTTGGGCGCTTATGAAAGGGAGTGGTTAGAAAAGGGATCAAACTTGAGACATATACAAGACATACCTTAATTTATTGACAACAATGATGAGCATACCACTAGGCTATGTTGGCCTGCTATATACAGCCCACGGGTAAAATATGACAGCATTTCTACTGGGGCAAGATAGCAAACCCTCATTACAGTGTCATTATAGTCCTTCTAATGTTTAGTACTATGATAACAATTGACTCAATACAGTACACAACAGAGCATAGTGAACAAGATATAACTTCTCAAACAGTTAGTGAGAACTCCTCCCTCTTGCACACAACCAAGAAAGGGATTTACAAGACAATCACCAACATCAGCTATTATACAAAGGTAACCCGAGAAAGGAGGGGAGGCGGATTGGTGTCCATTCTGCAGACAGAAGAGGCGGGATGCCGCCATCACAGATGCATGGTGTGGTCATCCAAGACTTCAGAGGTCACTGAGCAGGCCAACGTGCACACATACAACAGCGGGAACCTGGACAATTGGGGAGACGGGACCTGACTGGTGTGCTTTGAGAACATTGCACCGACTATATTCACATCGCAACTGTTGCACCATGCGTCCAGGCAGGGTGTTAGGGTCAGTGGAGACACAGGGAGTGGTGTCAGATGCATGGTGTGGTTGTGCAGGACTTCAGAGGTCATCAATGAGGCCAATGTGCGCATGTATGATGGCGGGAACCTGGATGATTGGGGAGACGGGACCTGGCTGGCATATGGGCTTGGGAAGTGGCTATCCCACGCCAGTGGATCCACTTTGAAGGGTGCCGGCTCCTCCATGAGCACTGATGAGAACATCTGAGGATTCAGATAAGCCACACTGTACAAAGCAGGAGGTTTTGTGCCCATGGACAGAACCGTTGCGCAGAGTCACAAGCAGCACAATCATGTATTCTCGAGGCACAGGGATGTCAGTTAAAGTGGATTTAAATTAGTTCACTAGTGTACTTAAATCACGATTAAAACCATTACTTTTGTATGAGGATCATCCAGTCTGTGGATCATCCAGTGCTAATCCAGATCTAGTGACTCATAGTCCGGTGTTTCAACCACTGTTAAGTTGTGTGCTCAACAGGGATAATCATGTATCAGATTCATATCAGCTATGATTATATGGTCTCATCCAGTATAATCCCAGATCAGCCATGTTGACCAAACCCAAAGCCAGTATCATGTCAAATTAGCCATGTTGAGCATTCTACTCCTCATCTCATACCATATAATCCCAACAGAGTGTGTATCTATACAGAATCATCCATGATGATCAACAATATTATCTACAACCTTTTACATATTCAATATTCACATAATACATGGGTCATCCCTAATCAGTGGAGGATAATCATGCTCTACACCAGTATCACCCTATATGAAGTGCTTGCTCAGTCACTATATCAGTTGGTATGATCTCTAGTAATCATTTTTGCCCTGATACCAGGATCAACAGGGATTAGTTGGAAATCACTCTGTATAAGCCAGGATCATCCTATCTCAGTGCTCAGCCAGACAGATATGGTACACACTCATCTCTGTTGATATATATTAAAGATGTCTATGTTGGGTGATTGGTACTTGGCCAGACTACTTGGAAAGTCTGAGCATAAATTAAATATGCACTAAGACCAGCTCAAGAGATAATCCATGCACTGTGGGAAATTAATCTGTATCTGCATTGGCTCAGTCATCATATCAACTAAGTATGATTCCACATAATCTATGTTGAACTCTGGCTCATGCATGCATCATATGTGAATTAGAGTAAATTATCCACTGATCCCTGTGTTAGCTCTGAGTATCATGGTCAGGGTCTTGACCACCAAGCACCAACATTAGATGAGCCGGACTGGCATGAGACTACGAATGGCCATGTCAGGGATGCACATGGCACACCCGCTGACCACCATGACACTGATGTGTGATGACACAAGACACTGTGAGTGCAATGCAAACAGATAGAGAGAGGACACAAGTGAGAGGAATCGCAAGGGCGAGGGCAAGATGCCACACCATGAGGGCGATGCAAACAGACAGAGAGGGAGAGGACACGAGTGGGAGGACATGAGAGGACATGAGCGTGAGGACGTGAGAGAGAGAAAGAGTGCAGGAGGACGCAGGGCGAAAGCAATGCGACTGTGCGAGGATTGCGGTGAGATTGTGGGGATTCATCAATCCATGATCGAGATGCAATGCAATCTCAGTGATAGGAACCCGATTGGTTGGCAACCACGATTGCGATGGATCTGGGCAATTGAAATTATATTGTCATGGCATCGGAATATCCCAGCCATCGGAATCCCTGGAAGAAATTTGGGACACACTGTGTAGACTTGTCTTGGGGTGGGCCATGACTGGCAATACAATTGAGGTGTTGATCAGTATGTAACAGTTTCTAACACTATTGTGGAATGTAAACACATGAAGCTCATATGACAGGAAATAGCTCAGTATCTCAGCATGATGTGGCAGAATTCATGCCAACCAGTAAACAACAATATATAGTGAGAAGCCAAATGATAGACAATGAATGAAAGCATTGTGACATGCATGGATAGCATATGAGCTATGAATGTACAAGATCCATTTGTCACTCTGACCATCTGCAGGCCTGATAACTATAGGCACTCAACAAAAGAATCTGCTGTATTGTTAGTCATTTGAGGTGTAGTAGGACTGATAACAAAGGATGTTATCATTGAAAATCTCAGAACATATAATATATCATCAACCCAATTTCAGTGCCATTCTTGCGAGTTTATGAAGCCCAAAACAAGTGTATCTAGCTGCAGTGTGAATGAATACATTTCGCTTTTTGAGCGCATTTTTGCTGCTTTTGTGGTCACATGAGCAATGATGTGGGGTTGCAGCAACACAGTGACAATTTCCTTGCTGTGTCACTGCAACTGCACATCATCACTCATGTTTCATGCAAGCATGTGACCATTGGCTGAAAAAGGGCAAAAAATCGCAATATACATTCTCAAAGACTCCTGTTTGAAAGATTGATGGCTGTATTGAGGTCTTACTATGATGTTCTAGATGCTGGAAACTTGAGGGTATATTGTTTGCATGATGGAGCCTCAGCAGGTAGGATTGGCCATATCTGGTAATTCATCACTTCCCTTTTGGGGCAATATCACTCTATGGCTATCATGAGTGTAGAGAATGACCATAAATGAGGGAAATATTCAGACACAAGCAAATTATTATATTCAATCATATGCTATAAAACTTGAGTCACATATACTACACATACATGGCAGAACAGAGACTTTGCTACAGCACAGCACATTATTGACAAACATTGGCTATTCCCTTGCTTATCTGTTGCTTTTAGGGTGCAACTGTGGTACATACAGACTCTGCACACCATGTAGATTCTAGCCCCATCCAAATGAGACACTGTGACTTTTCATAGGCACTTGTTAATTTCTTTATTTCGCATTTTCTGGCTTAACTAGCCAGTTTCAACACTCAATAAAATTGCACTATAGCCTCTGTAACAAAGGCTATCAGATGCATATAACTGTAGTCAGTCATGGGGGCATGAGCACTTGCACAATGTCACCAGTTGCCATATTGGGCTCCATGCTAAGCTGTTTCATGGAGTCTCACCCCATTACTTGAGTGCTTGACCACTGTGTTTCTTTGGCACTGTTGATGCAAGTCATGTTGTCTGGGAGTTTCAAATTTCACACTCCACTGAAGTGCCAATATATTCTGTTAGTTATGTTGCCTTTGCTGAATGGGAAACAATCAGGTGAAGTGTGGGAACAACCTACCAGATCAGTCTCCATGCTAAGGCTTTTCATTCCTGCCCATCATAATAATGATACCTTCATGCCTCAGGGATTGTAATCTCAAGCTGGCCTATCTCTACATCAGACAGGCAGAGTAGGGCCTGGCTGAGAGGTGAGGTTCAAATCCAAGTGGTTCATCTGTTGTTGTCTCATGTGAACACATCTTTGTCACTTAAGGTGGGTGTATTTAGTTCACTAGTGTACTTAAATCATGATTAAAACCATTACTTTGTATGAGGATCATCCAGTGCTAATCCAGACACAGTAACTTGTAGTCTGGAGTTTCAACCACTGTTAGGTTGTGTGCTAAACAGGGATAATCATGTATTATATTCATACCAGCTATGATTACCCAGTCTCATCCAGTATAATGCCATATCAGCCATGTTGACCAAACACTAAGTCAATATCATGTCAAATTAACCATGTTGAGCATACCCTCAGCCAGTATCATGTCATATTAACCATGTTGAGCATTCTACTCCTCATCTCATACCATATTAGCCCAACAGAGTGTGTATTTATACAGATGATGATCAACAATATCATCTACAACCTTTTACATATTCAACATTCCCATAACACATGGAGCAACCCTGATCAGTGGAAGATAAACAGGCTCTACACCAGTATCACCCCACATTAAGTGCTTGCTCAGTCACTGCATCAGTTAGTATGATCTCTAGTACTCATTTTTGACCTGATACCAGGATCAACACAGATTAGTTGGAAATCACTCTGTAATAGCTAGGATCATCCTATCTCAGTGCTCAGTCAGACAGATATGGTACACACTCATCTCTACTGATATGTAGTCAAGATCTCTATGTTGGGTGACTGGTACTTAGCCAGTCTGATTGGGAAGTCTGAGCATAAATTAGTCAGACCAGCTCATCCATAATCATCACTCAACTAATACAAATACAGAAATAATCCATGCACTGTGGGCAATTACTTTGTATTAGCATTGGCTCAGCCATCATATGATTCCACATAATCTATGTTGAACTTCAAGTTTGGCTCATGCATTCATCATACTTGAATTAGAGTACATTATCCACCAATCCCTGTGTTAGCTCTGAGTATTGTAGTCAGTGTCTCAACCACCAAGCACCAACATGAGATGAGCCAGACTGGCATGAGACTAGGAACAGCTGTGTCAGGGATGCATGTGACATGCCCACTGACCACTGCAGCACTGATGTAGAGGACAGCATTGATGAAGGTAAGTTTATGCACCCCTTTCAACATGTTTGATGTGTACTTACTGTGCATACCATCAGCTGATAGTCACAACCTACCAAGGTGGTGCCAAAAGCACAGACCCAATCTGGTTGTTCCCACACTTCATGTGACTTTTTGCCACTCAGCAAAGGGGAGATAAGTAACAGTCTGTATTGACACTTCAGTGGAGTGTGAAATTTCAAACTCCCAGACAACGCAACTTGCATCAACACTGCCAAGCAAATCTAGTGGTCAAGTGCTTAAATAATGTGGTGTCCATAAAATGGTTTAGCACAGAGCCCAATATGGCAACTGGTGACATTGTGCAGGTGCTCTGTGACTGCTGGGGTACTCTTGCTGTAGTCATTGACTACAGTGTGTCTTATGGCAAGAACCAGTAAGTAAACACACCCAACATAGTATATGCACCTGATAGCCTTTGTTACAGAGACCATAGTGTGATTTTATTGAGTGTTGAAACAGGCTAGTTAAGCCGGAAAATGCAAAATAAAAAATCAACAGGTGCCTGTGAAACTCAAAGTGGCTGATTTTAGTGGGGATGGAATTTACATGATCTGCAGAGTCTGTATGTACCACACTCACACCCTAGAAGCAATGAATGAGGCAGGGAATAGCCAATGTTTGTCAATAATGTGCTGTGCTGTAGCAAAGTCTCTGTTCTGCCATGTATGTGTAGTATATGTGACTCAAGTCTTACATCATATAATTTGATAGGACAATTTGCTCATGTCTGAATATTTACATCAGTTATGCTCAGTTTCTACGCCATAGAGTGATATCACCCCAAAAGGGAAGTGATGAGTTACCAAACATGGCAAATCCTACTTTTTGAAGCTCCATTATGCAAATAACACACCCTCAAGCTTCCAGAATCTAGAACATCATAGTAAGACCTCAAAACAGCCATCAATGTTTCCAAACAGGAGTCTTTGAGAATACATATTGCTATTTTCCAGCCTTTTTTCAGCCAATGGTCACATGCTTTCAGCAAATGCATTGAGTGATGACATGTGGTCGCATGCTCGCGGTGTTGCTGTGACCCCACGTCATAGCTCATGTGACCACAAAAGCAGCAAAAATGCGCTCAAAGAGCGAAATATATTCACACTGCAGCTAGATACACTTGTCTTCGTCTTTGTCAGTTTAAAGGGATTGGATTATGGTCCATAGTGGATACATGATTGGGTTTATATGGTCCACTAATGGACCCAACCTATATCCCTTCCAGTTGATCTTCGGATTAGCTGCCCTGTAAATCCTAATCCAATCCAACTCTAATCCAATGGCTAATCCCTTCTGAGAGAAGGGATTTAAGAAAAAGAGTGCAACAACTGGGAATTGAACCTGGCACCTTCTGCATAATGCTTATGTAAGGCTGAAAGCGAAGTTTGGCACCACAGACCACTGTGCCATGGGGTCCTTACTTCTCAATAAGCTTAATGATACTAGTCACATTCTTCTACTTCAGGACCTAGGCATGTCTGTACCCTCATTGAGTGCATCAGCCAGCATCCAAGGGTACTGTATGGTACACACTGCATACTACAGTGGTCTTCATTATCACCTATGCTAACACAGGGCCATACAGTGTGCACACTGATTGCAGGGGTGTCACAAGCATGGTAAGCATACTCTGAATAAGTCTAAGTCCTGAAGTAGAAGAATGTGACTAGTATCATTAAGCTTATTGAGAAGTAAGGACCCCATGGCACAGTGGTCTGTGGTGCCAAACTTCGCTTTCAGCCTTACATAAGCATTATGCAGAAGGTGCCAGGTTCAATTCCCAGTTGTTGCACTCTTTTTCTTAAATCCCTTCTCTCAGAAGGGATTAGCCATTGGATTAGAGTTGGATTGGATTAGGATTTACAGGGCAGCTAATCCGAAGATCAACTGGAAGGGATATAGGTTGGGTCCATTAGTGGACCATATAAACCCAATCATGTATCCACTATGGACCATAATCCAATCCCTTTAAATTGACATCACTGTTGTCTTGGGCTGTAGAAATTCGTCAAAACAGCACCAAAATTTGGTTGATGAGACTTGATATGTTCTGAGATTTTCCATCATCATATCCTTTGTTATCAGTTCTACTACATCTTGAAATGACTAACAATACCACATATTTCTTTTGTTGAGTGTGCCTATAGTTATCAGGGCTGCAGATTGTCAGATGAATTTTGTACACTCATAGCTCATATGATATCCTATATGCCATGCATGTCTCAACATTGAATGTGTACCATGTGTACACTGCTTCTGTCACAATGCTTGCATGCATTGTCTATCATTTGGCTCCTCACTATATATTGTTGTTTGGTGGTTGGCATGAATTCTGACCACATCATGCTGAATTTCCTGTCATATGGGTGGATGCAGTCCATATGATTCATGAACATGTATATCATGCACTGTGTCCCACTGGATATTCAGTGGATTTACTTTTTGATCTATAAAAGCTATGGAATACATAATGTGATCATATATTTGCGACTGTGGCTTTGAGAGATGTGTCAATATGAGATATCTCAACTATAAAAGTCTACAAACTTTGGAAGGAACATATGTCATGTCTGTCAATTATTGACTGTGCCTAATCACACCTGATGATGTTGTCACACTGGTATGCTTATCACTGAATATTTGCAACATTCCTTCAAAAACTCATGGATTGAACACATCTTGACAGGGAAGAATAATCACTGCCAGCTGATGTGTTCCTTTCCATTATATTACATTCTGCATGGGTATATGCTTTCATAGGAGAGCATTCTTGATTAACTTATAGACACTAGATACAAAGGAGTCACACTCATAACTATAGCACTCTGATGATTGAAGGTTTGCGTGTGAACATAGAGGCAAGGGCTTTGACCTCCATGAATCAGCCTAGAACCATGTCATCCTTGATATTGAGAACATTCTCAGCTGCCCTACATCAAAACCCGTATTCTATGAGCTGGATAGAACTTTCTTTGCTTTCACTGCATTTATCTGACTGTGATAGTGCTGCTTGAATCTGTGGATTACATCACTTAGTAAGTGCTCATTCAGTGCTGGCAGAGTTGTACACAAACACGTCAAGGCATGTGCCTGCAAGTCTGTTAGAATCCAGAAAAAATGATTCAAGTTGGGGAATATTATTTCCCACATTTGTCATGCATTATATGGAGCACAATACCATGATTCACAGTCAATTGCAATAAGGATGATATAATGATTGTTCCAAGACACAGTGGCAGTAGCATCTTCATCAGCTCTTTGTATGCAGCATGACCCAAGCCACCTACAATGAATATAGTAATGTGATGGTTATAGCAGTGAGTTTCTGCCTTCATTTTGAGCTTGCAACAGGAGATAAAAATATATCACAATGAAGGTAGAAACACAATGGGAACAATGTGGAAGGCAATCTATTCAGAGTCAAGTGGAAGAAAGATTTGCAGTACTAAATGATTCCAGTATTTTGGTTCAGTTGTTCTCTTTCAAATTTGACAATGTGGTGGCAGTATTGCAGTTCAAGTTCAGTGTGTGCTTTTTTCATACCCAGTAAAACAACACCTGTGTTTGTCAGTCTCTATACTCAATGTTTGCTAATTGTGCAGAAGTATGCTAAGCAGTGATAAATCAGAAAATATGAGAAAAATGTGCTGGAGGAACTTTGCAGAGCAGTGCAAGTCTGGCATAGGAGAGTCTGGAAATGTAGAGGTATGGAATTCAAGGGTACAAATGATTGGAGGTCTGGCAAGCAATTAGCAATGCACCTAGTCAAGTCTAGAGCCAGAATGGGGGGTGTAGGACAATTCAAAGTCTCAAAGAGGGATCCCCAAGACATCAGAAATCCACATTGTGCAGCAAGAGTCCGGGGCTTGGAAGATAAGTAGAGGGCATACATGAGGACAAGAGTGAGTGTGCAAGAGAGGGTAAACAAGATATTTGATTTGAAGTACAACTAAATTACAAGCCCATTATAAATATATGTAGTTACTTCTCTGACCAGATTTTGGAGAGTGATTACAATGACAATAAATACTGCCAAGATAGATGAAAATCTAGTGCAGAGACAACAACAAGAGGCAATACAAAAAGATGCAATGCACACCACAAAAATCTGGAAGAGGAAGATTTGGAAAATCAGAATAGTTTGCAAAAGCATGGAATAGTCTGCAATACTGGAGATTGGAATGCACAAGTCCACAGGTCTATCATTTTCTAGGTGTGGCACAGATAATTACATCAACAACATTCATACCAGAGCTATGAGTGAGTGGTATTTTTTGGGTATAATGTTATAATAGCTTGTAAGACTGAGTATAAGAACCTGAATTCACTACTGAGGAAGGTGATCTGATTCTGTGTTATACAAAAGTACAGTGAGTGTGGTCATCATCATCATAAGCAATGCACAGTGTACCCATCTCCACATGTACTTGTATGCTGAGCAGAGAGCAATCATTGTGGTGAAGAACTGATGAGACAAGAACATGATTGGAAAGATGTCAATGGATGGTCACACCTCGTTCAACCAGTCAAAGAGGAGAAGTTCAAGATGTGCCTCCACACTTGCATAGAACTCTGAGGATACTGGAGTGGTGGGTGGAACAAGGTTCAAGATCATCATCTTCAGTTCTTGTCTGTAGTTGGCCATGATGCCATACCCCACCTCTGTGTCGGTGAGAAACATGTTGCCGCAGCCACCCTTGATTCACTTGAGATGCACCCTGTTGATCACATCCAGCATCTTCGGGGTGTACATTTCCCAATTTGGCTCTTCATGCAGAAAACACCCATATATGCTGGTATACACACAGCATTTCATCTTCAGATCCTTTGGCAGATCATCCTGCAATGTGCCATGGTCATTGTACATGTTCATCATTCTTGGTTGCCTCAATGACAGCTTTGTCCCATTCCACGCATGCACGTCTGCTGGCTTGTCCGAGCTCTTCATCTTGGATCCAACTAGACCCATCCATCTTTGTGCCACAAGTGTTGGGTACGCAATGGCCTGTTGACAGATGATGATGATGGATCAATGTGAAGTGGGGGGCAAGACGCATACTGCAGTGGTGTTGGTCAGTGAGAGGTCATCTCCAAGTCAGTCCCACTTACAAGACAGCACTGAAGTATGTACTGTACTCAAGGAGGGAGATACTAAGGTATGCAACCAGTGGGGATGCAAACACTTTACTGAGTATGCTGTTGATGGGCTTCCCTCCTGTGTCCTTGCAAGATTTGGCCACATCTGTGGTGAACCACACCCTCTTCAATGTGAGATTGTTGGCAAATTGGTTTCCTCTTGACCACTTGAGCTCCTGAAACTCTTGAATGAATTTCTCCTGCGTGGTCTTGACTTTGCATGGGTCACTGTCATTGCATGCAAGGAGTGTCAGTGTGTATTCATGTGCTGTGTCTGTTTATGATCCCTGAGTAAGTTTGCATAGCTACGGCCATGCAAAGACATGCACCAACATTGTAAATGTGTGCTAGCCAGACACTGTCAAACTCGAGCTCACACATCATGTGTTTGAAAGTCCAGTCCAAAGTGTTGAAAGGAGTTGAGAGGGTGTCGTGTGAAGGTAGGTGGACAAACCTGAGGGAGCTGCTGAGGGGAGGACCCATGAGGCACACAGGAGAGAGCAGGAAGGAACAATACATTAGAGGGTGTCCAAGCCCAGTATATATACATGTACAAGATGGATCAGCTGATCGTGAGTAAGCATGTCAGCTGAGGCTGAGTAATGATTGTAAGCTACATGAGTCAGCATTAGTAAGATGGGAAGCAGAACTCCAGGTTACCAGTGATAACACATGCTAAAGGAGCAGAGGTCCAAGTAAGTCCAGAAGTCTGAAGTGAGTCCATTATCTAATCTACTGAGTCAGGACAAAAGATAATGAGTCCTGCTGATAAGATAAGAGCAAAAAAGGAAGGTAAGCATACAGTACAGTAAGTAGTGTTGCAGAACACAAGATAAGTCCATATCAGGCAAGCCTGATAAGATAACACCTGAAATGGTAGAAGTTCAACACAAAGACTGGAAAAGGACTGGGACTGGACCAGGACTGACCTTGGAAGGACTGGACTGGACTGGCACAAGAGGGACCAGTCCCATCAGGAAAAACCTATTTACCTTGGCAAGTACGCTTTTGCCATATGTTGCTTTTTGATGTGTCGAAAGGCATTTGTCAGCCTGGCTGCCTTGACCAAGGTAGCTTACGTCAGTACTGACTTTTGAATAAGTTTCCTACCACTGGAATGGCACAAGATGGCAAACATGGCAGAAGGGCCTTGTACATGTATTCTATTTTGTGCTCTTGAATACCCTCTTTGTTGCTAGTGTAGTTCATTTTTGTATTCAAATTTCTGTTATTCATGTTTCATTTTCTGATCCACCGCATACAATATATTGATACTACTACTAAGAGACTGTGACTACACTACCATAGAGTTTGGTAAGCATATTTAGTAGCCCAATTGTTCAATAAAAAGTTCTGTGCCCTGTCGAGCATGGATTCTGAAGTCCAGTCAGTGGGTATAGTAGTGGGAATACATTCTTTCTTGGGTTTAGGGAATCGAGGTATTAATTGACATGACTGGCGGATCATACTGAGGGGTATGATCTCACCAGCCGGCGATGCAACCGAACAAGCACAAAACCCTCCACACAAAGCACGTGTGCGGGAGACTGAGGGATGGCACAAGGGCTCCAACGGGGTCAAGGGCTGCACTCAGGAAAGAACGAACTGTGGGGGTGTTGGGGGTGGTCTGTGATGGAAGGAGGAGTATGGGCTAGTTTCTGCAGTGAAGGAGTACACTCACAATGAGCGACGATAGAGCGCGGTGAACAATGACTTAGCGATGACTTGCGATGACCTCACGATGACTTGTGAGCCGGTGCTTCGAACCGAACAGCGCACGATGACCTACATACGAGCGAGCGAGTCAAGCGAGTCTCGACGATGAACAGACGTGCAAATGTGCCGGAAATGAGAGGGTAACGGTCTCTGGTGTATTGGGGGAAAAGTCTAAGGTAATGTACAGGTGGACATGCCCAACCAGAACAAACCGGCCAGCACGTACGAGTCACAACATGATGAGAAATATTGTCCGAGAGAACACACAACCAATCACAAAAATCAGAAACATCGCACGACAGTCCAGGAAGGCTGCAACATGGCTGAGTACCATGTGCGACGAGTGCGATACACACAGCCATGCTCCGATAGAACCTTCGAGAGGGCCCGATGGATGCCCGACGTTGCAGAGATATGAACCCGCACCGGAGAGTCGAACTCCCCAGACACAAGCAACATGTCCCTCAACGAGACAACTGTAAATGCTCACTGCATCCGCTTCACAAGACTTATTGATGTCTTGCTGGCTGACGCCGCGGAACCGCAGTACCAACTTTCCAGGTCACGAGAGTGGCTAGCCTGTGCACATGGCGCTCGCTGGCACCTGGTACGTGGCTAGCGTGTCCCGATAGAGCTGTTGCTGACCGTGACGCTAGCGCGCCGTACTGGAGTTGTACTGCCATGTCACCGCTGCCGAGCCTGGTAGTCTTCCATCACCGTTTATGTACCGCGAGATCAAGGAGATGCTGGACTACTTCGACGAGGTCTTCAAGGATCGCAACACACCCGAGATCGAGAGGGTTGGAGTACCATTCCCGATGCTCGCTTGGTCGGAAGCGGCTGTCCTCTACAAGCAGACCCAGCCGAACACTCGCCTCGCTGTAGGACTGCCCATGTACACAACAGTGCCCACGTACCTCGACGACTACCGTGCCTTGCCAACAATCATGAGCGAGATGTCCCGATTGGTCGACCACTTGCTCGAGGTGAGTCGCGACAAGCCATCCGAGCTGGCTGACGGTCCCGACGCTACAATGCCCGCGCTAGTGCCAGAGCCCGTGACGACCCGGCGGGCCCCAGCCTGATTGATACACTTCGTGCTCTGAACACTCCGACGGGTCTGCGACGTGGTCGAGGAGGTGTGAGGGGTAGGGGTGGACTTGTCCGAGGGGGAGGTTTGCCGAGGAATGCCGGGCAGCATGGGTGCGGCCCGCATCCCTTCGCACCCTGCCACGGTCAGAAGTAGTTATGACTCACGGTGTATTGTGCTAACTAGTTTGACAATGTGACCTAGCTTCTACAATTGACGTCCCGGGTGTGTGACTTGAGTTACTATGTGCAATGAGACTGCGATAGGCCGTGACGGCGCATTCCCGTGTTGCGACGATCGAGGTGGTACATCCGTACTTGCTAAGCAATGTGATAAGCGATCCTATGGTCCGGCATGGTTCCGGCGGTCCCATTCGAAGTGCGGCTTACAGCGCGAAAAGAGACAGCCCGACCATATCGGGGTAGAGCCACGGCTCAGGCGTATCACCGGCGTACCATCTGCGCCCAGAGCTAGCTTGCGGACCTCGTACATCATGTGTACGGGGTCTGCAGAGGCTGGGAGGTTTGCGTACCATTTGACGTACATGAGGGGTCCTTGAGTGGCCCATTCCTCAGGTGCGTGCATATCATTGAGGCTGCCATGCTCGTAGATCATAGCCAGTAGCTCAAATATGACCTTGACGTGGCCAATACGCGTGCCTTGAGGGAAAAAATGAATCAGTGGTCTTTGCAAAGAGAGTGGGAGTGAAAGTGCGTACCCTGTACTCCTGTCGCCTCAGCATTGTCATCGCGTAAGATGACAACACTATCAAATCTTGCCGGCTCTGATCCCATGGCTGGACGTGCCCTCACCATGTTGTGTTCAACTTGGTCGTCACTGAGCGAAACTGTTGAGAACTTGAGTGTGTGGAAGGTGTCAATGCAGCTGAAGGGGAGATAGGAACTCGCCCTCTCCTGCTCCTGCGAGGTGAGCGGCCGGCCGAGCTTCATAGAGTAAATATATTGATTGAGGGCCTTTGCGAAACCTGGGGCGGAATGGCGGTTGGCGATGGTTTGGATCGACTGGCGAGCGGCAGAGGGATGTTTGGGTAGGAAGAGGCCAGTCTTGGGAGGGGTAGAGGGTGGTGGTGCGCGCGTCGATGTGGAACTGGAGTCTGCATCGTCAGGAGTATGCAGACGCGCACACAATGACTCGAACATGGCGATCTTCTCTCGCCGTTCGAGCCATTTCGTCATCTGCGGCCGCTCATTCCGGTGATTGGATGCACGCCAGGCCTTCTTCGCACAGTCAATGTGCAGTGTCTCGAACATTTCAGTGTTGTAGTTGTCGGTGGTCCCGAGGCTGCGTATAGAGTCGGCGTAGTGTACTAGTGAGTGGAATTTAGGAATGTTGAGATGGTCGCGGATACCAAGAGTCTTGAGGATGTGCTTGTGCTTGTGGTAAACCTCGAGGGCATCCTCGAGGTACTTGAGAGTCTGGTCGTCGTGAGTGGGGTACTGAGAGATGTAGATGAAATCAAGGAGGGTGTGGAATGTGAGCATGAGATCATGAGGTATGCACCCGACAAGACAGCCCAGCAGAATGCGGGCCATGTCTTTGCGCTCGCTCCCAGATACCTGAGAGAGTGCAGAGATACTGTTTTTGAAGTGTCGTGTACCGTACACCGGTGGGAGACAGTGTATACACTGATCGAGCTCCTTCTCATCCATCACCTCAGATCACCACTCCAGGACATGCTTGAATACACCCTGGTAGAGTTGGTGGAGGATGTCAGGGGTTATGCTGAGGTGGATATCGGCGAGTATGTGGTCCTTCCAGAATGGGTCGACAATGTACCCGGAGACATTCAGGTTCTGGCATGCGTCAATAAATGTGCTGCTCCCCTTTGCGCCCTTGCTCCTTGAGAGCTTGAGCACATCGAGGGTCCAACACCGGGGAGTCTGCGTGCCCTCTTCTCCCAGAGAAG
The DNA here is from genome assembly GCA_000344655.2 of Fomitopsis schrenkii. Classification (NCBI taxonomy): domain Eukaryota; kingdom Fungi; phylum Basidiomycota; class Agaricomycetes; order Polyporales; family Fomitopsidaceae; genus Fomitopsis; species Fomitopsis schrenkii. Next base: position 44,316 of record KE504148.1, read on the forward strand.
ACTCTGGACACTGACAGATAGGGCATGTACTGTACTTGGAGCAGGCAACTAGGCACTGCTCCGGGTAGTCTGCGACGTACACGGCGAGTACGGGATGAACACAGCGCACCTTGCCGTCGCCGCCAGTCACGTCAATGCCATTCTTGCCAGCCTCGATAAGCGGCTCAAGAATGATCTTGACGGACTTGTGAAAAAGTTGCTGTACGAGGGTGCAACACTTGCATTCGGTGAGCCCAGTCGAATCGATCTTCTCCACTGAAAAGTAACCAATAAGCATGCATGCGTGCTCAGAGGGTTTGCGTCACAGGTCCTTAGGGATGTTGCCAAGGGTCATGTACACAGGGTACGCTGACTTGTTGCCTGAGAATTGGGTAAGTTGAGTCTTGTCAGTTGAGATGATCACAGGTGCGAGGGTGGATCCACCAGGCAGGAGGCTCTGAATAAGCAAGAACACATCAGTATCAACACCTGAAACACGCCAAGTCCTAATACATATTCACTCACCTGCAGTGTGTGCCACCATATCCCAGTCCACATCTCCGTATAGATGTGGTTGTCGCGAGCGGAGGAGGAGAAGAGCTTGCTGGGGCGATAGACAATGCAGTTGGCGTGTGCGGGATTCCTGAGGAGTGCGCGGAATTGAATGAGGTGGCGTTCACCGGGTCAATCCTTGAAGGTGAGCCATTCTTCTTTCCATTCAGCTCTTGCAGGCATTAAGTTGACCTTCTGAAGGAGGGTGTGCATGTTGTGATACGACAAACCCAACTTCTTGCGAAACTAACAAACAAGGTCAATTTCTGGTGAGTCTAGAGCCAGTGTACGTACCCCCGGAATATTCAACAAACGGTCCATGGCGCTCTTGTGCACCTCCTCATTGATAGCCCAGGAACCTACCTGCCAGTTGAGCTCTGATTTGAATGGTTGCCACAGCTCTGATGCAGGGTTGTCCGCTGTCCCTGCCACTGTATACATGCTAGTAAGTCTATGATATCATACATTCAATACTATGGACACACCTTTCCCCTTCTTTGAGAATCTCTTGGCTTCCTCCTGCTGAGAGAAATGCTTTTGCCAGTCCTCTCTAACCATCTCTCCACTCCTAATAATAGCCCCCGCCGTCTCGTCAAAGTCCTCGACCCGTACGTCTTCATCATCATCGAGTTGTATTGCAGTGCGTTGCCGAGTCTGTCTAGAAGACCTGGCTTGAGGTTGCCCTGCAGACGTTGACACACTCGTTGCAGAAACCTGCACAAAGGCAAGATTGTCGTCAAAATCCTCGTCTTCCTGATCTTCTTCCTCGTGCTCTTCTCTGTGCTCATCGTCGCCCTTGTCCATTCTGCTGCTCATGCCTCCATCTTGCCCTCTAGACAATGTGGACGCTGAGGCATCTTCGAAGCTGCTGTTCTATTGGTTCAATTTTTCCCTGGTAAAATATTACTGCTCACCTATCCACAGCAGTTGATCAGGCTTCTTGCCTCCGCTGTGCACACATGAACTCCGAGGACAACTTTGCCTGCTGTTCAGGTGAAGGCTCAAACACAGCCTTCAACTTACCTTTCTTGTACCATGAGCACTTCGTACTCATGGATTGGTGAGCCATGAGACCTTGCATGGTCTCAAACCATTCACCGCAGGCTTCACAGGCCTGCGCCAGCATGTCTTCCAAGGTTCTCCTTTGCTTGAACATAGTGTCTCAAAAGTCTGTTTGTGAGCTCAAGGCTGACGTTTCCACAGGAAGTAGGAAGATGTAACCCACAACTAACCTGCCGAGTTCCTCGAAGCGGAATTCGAATTTTCTGAGGAACTGAGAGGGTGAGCGACAACCATGCACAAGTACATAACACACTCACCATATCAACGTACAGGAGGCCAAAATTGTCATTTCAGACGCCTTGTCAGCGCCAATATTTGTTCCTACTGTGTGCATTCATCTCCTTGTTCAAGGCCCTACTAACAATCAATTCTTAGATGATAAACTACACATTTGATGTCTAGTCAAAACTTCAGCCACTGGCTGTGGCTGGTGCAGGATCAATAACAGCTTCAGGTGCACATAATTATCTCATGGGTACTCATAGTTATGCTGTGGACAGCTTGCATTCTGCAATTGTCTTGTGAGTTTAAAACCTTTGCATCTTTGTCTGTGCATTGCTCACTGCTTGTTTATTTCAATCTTGCGCCCCAAGGTTCGGTGGTTTCCTTTCTTGGCTGAGTACGGTGTCGCCATACTCGGCCCAAAATGGAAGCTTAGGCGCGATGGGTGCATCAGGCTTTTGATGGGGATTCCCCGGGTGCTGGGAGAGCTCTGTGTGAAGCCCGCTCGTTATCGTGGGCCCCCATTGGGTGGCCACTCAGCGGCTTGTGGAAATTAAATGTTGTTTGCTTCCGCACGTTCTGGTGAGAGCGGAGCGCATGGAGCATCCTGGGATCTCTGGGCTGAGGCAGTGTCTGTCCCGGCAGCCGCCTGAGGTTCTGCCATGCGAAGAGGCTGTGCAAGGTCTTCTCCCTTTCCGCGCATCCCGTCCTACCAGTCTTCACTCATCTTATGAGTTATCGCCCTACAGCTCCTGCCTTGATGTCGCCTCCCTTCACTCTAGGTGGACCTTGCATTGTCTCTCCTGACGAGGACAATTATCAAGGTTCAAACTACATGTTCAATAACTACACAAAAGAGTCTCCCTTGGGCCAACTGAACTACAACAACAATGACGAGGACATAGACGGTACATACCCTAGATAACGACTTAACTCAATCACACCAACTGACCTTTTGATAGTACTTCTCTCCTCGTCCCCCACTGACGGAGGACGCACCTTCAGCTCGGTCAACCATACCCAACAGACTCAGTTCGAGTTTGGCAGCTCGCCCCCGCCAGATGACACCTCTGATGGCTCGCTCCAGCACCTGATTGAACACATCAAGGCCTGGAAACTCTCAAAGGACGTGTTCGGCACCCTACTCAAGGAGCAAGAATTTCTGATCCTAGAGGATTGGGAGGAGGTTAGCAGGATTTATCCTCTCTGTTATCAACATGCTACAGCTGTCCCTGGCAGATATGCAAGATCGACGAAGACCAGTGGGAAGATGTCCAAGCTTTTATCGACAAAGAAACTTCAATCCTACGGTATTTCAGGTGAGTATTGGCGCAATAGAGCTCCTCAACGGCTAATGTTGTTCACAGCTTCCACTACATGCTTTCTTGTCAAGAACTTCACGTCGGATCGCCCAGTGCAAACCACAAGGCGGGCATCAATGCACAGTCTGAAGCATTCCAGGACACTATCAATTTGTGCGAACCACACCAGAAATTCTGCCAGGATTGCAACTGCTCTCTTGTGACGCGGTATGCGCGATCGAACGTGCCTGACGGCATCGTGGGCGTTCACCTGCGCTACACAGTCATTGACTCGTTGGAGCGCGAGCACGGCGTGATCAGCATTTGGCAGGACCTCACTGTGTTCGAGATGGCTTCATCCAAGACAACAGAGTCTCTCATGTCCACAGTACGCCATTCAGTTTCACATCATGTTCAGCTGTACTCACCAACAACAGATTGTCTGCCTGTCGCAGCGGCGCAAGAGTCTTATAGAGCAGCACCAGGCCGTGGTAGAGGCTGACTCGGCAATAGCAGCAACAGGAGTGTCAGCGGCAGCAGCTGCTGCGGCCGAGGCGGAGGCAGTGGAGGCTGAGGCGGGGACGGACAAGACGGATACGAGGGCGGCGGACACGATGGCGGTGGTAGAGGTGGCGGCAGCAGCTGCAACTGAGGCTGCCGCTGCTGCCAACGCTGCTGCTTGTGCGGTCGAGCGCAGCAGGCACCGTGGGCAAGGTCCGCGCCTATGGGGCTGTCTCAAGTACGTCTTCGAGGACCTCATCCCTCCTGGCCCAGGGCAACAGCCGCAGGAGGACGGCCTATGCGAGGGTGGGGGCCCGGCCATTGACGTCTTGAGTCAGGGCTGGATCCGCAAGGGTGTGGTGCTGGCGAAGCACATCAAAGCCTTCTGGTTCACATTCAATGCAGCGGACAGTGACGCGGTCGGCAAACTCATCAAAACTTGCACCACTCCAGCGGAGTGGGTTCGCGCGGGATACGCGGTGGTGAGTACCCTTGAGACCTTGACTGATTGTGTGTTGTTCGCTGACAAACACAGCCTCTCCTCCATACATACGAGTGGGAGGAGCTCAAGAAGAATGCTCCCATATCCGGTCTCACCGTCGACGAGATCTTGGATGCGCGCACCAAGGTTCTACAGCGCTGGGTGAACAGTGTGCAAGACGGACGTACCCTCGCCATACATCAGCTCAGCGAATGTGTTGTGTGTCTTCACATGCGCCTCCAACATGTTCAGTCAATATACCCTGTGGTTCCGTCAAACAACCCACTCTGCCAGGGATGTCAGTTAAAGTGGATTTAAATTAGTTCATTAGTGTACTTAAATCATGATTAAAACCATTACTTTTGTATGACAATCATCCAGTCTGTGGATCATCCAGTGCTAATCCAGATCTAGTGACTTGTAGTCTGGGGTTTCAACCACTGTTAAGTTGTGTGCTCAATAGGAATAATCATGTATCATTGAATATCAGCTATGATTACATGGTCTCATCCAGTAGTATAATCCCAGATCAGCCATGTTGACCAAACCCAAAGCCAGTATCATGTCAGATTAACCATGTTGAGCATTCTACTCCTCATCTCATACCATATAATCCCAACAGAGTGTGTATCTATACAGAATCATCCATGATGATCAACAATATCATCTACAACCTTTTACATATTCAATATTCACATAATACATGGGTCATCCCTGATCAGTGGAGAATAATCAGGCTCTACACCAGTATCACCCTATTACGATCCCTGAGGTACGAAGGTATCATTCTTATGAGGAGCAAAATGAAACACCTTAGCGTGGAGCCCAATGTGGTAGGTTGTTCCCACACTTCACGTGACTTATTTGTACTCAGCAAAGGGGAGATAAGTAGCAGTTTGTATTGGCACTTCAGCGGAGTTGCAAAATTCAAACTCCCAGACGATGCGACTTGCATCAACAGTGCCAAACAAATACAGTGGTTAAGCGCTCAGGCAATGGAGTGAGGGTCCATGAAACGGCTTAGCATGGAGCCCAATAT